>OY747715.1:10147738-10627738 GCA_963556495.2 Valencia hispanica | reverse complement strand
GAACGGCTTAAAAAATATGACAAAACATTTTAGAAAAATATCTCCACAACACATGGAGTGCCAGATTTAAGCTTTTTGCACACCTAGACACTCTAAATTCACTACACGAAAAAATTTAAAGGCTAAAATTGTTTTATTTTAATTCGTCCCCTTTAAAGATACAACCTGTTAGGACTGAAGCTAACCACGTCAACACCCACTTAAAGTTAACAATTGTTCAGCTAACAGCTGCTTTGATTGAAGCCTATGGCTACTCAGACCTACAGTTACTCCGTCAGGCTAAAACCGCTGTTTAAGCTAATGTGTGTTTAATTTTTGGCCAACAGAAATTCAGCACCAAGCTAACGTCCACACAAGTTAAAAGCTAGATAGACTCAAGCTAACAGATCCCAAGAGTAAAGCTAACCGTTGTTTGAGAGTCAACCTAACAAATACCCAATCTTCTCTAGCTAAAAAAAACCCAAAACAGAATCACACTAGTAGGACTTAAAAAAAAAAATTGTTTTAGTCTGCTGTATAATATAATAACTACAAGCCTCTAAGACTTGGAGTTGGAAACTGCTGTGCCAAACTTCTTTCTCCCAACAGAGTAGAAGTAATGTGAGTCATCAGACCTCTTGGGTTCACACTTCAACTACGGCTTATTGAACTACTTGTACTGTTCACATTCCCTTAGTGCATGCAGATCTTCTGAAAGTTTAATTCAGAGTTAGTTTAATCCTTATTAAAATAAATATTTATTAACGGTGAAACCCTAATTATCGAAAGTTTAGTGAGAAACCATCCGTCCATCCATCTCTGCCTATCCTGGTTGGTTTCCAGGGGGGGAGCTGGTGCCTATCTCCAGCGGTCATTGGGTGAGAAGTGGGGTATACCTGGACAGGTCACCGGTCCACCCCAGGATTTGGTAATAAAAATATTTTCTATAGGCTGATTTACTTTTACAACTATTTTTTAAACAAAAATTTCAATCTAAGAATGAAACTAAATGAGTACGGGGTACATCTTAAATAACTTTTTTTTAAAGCGGGTGAAAGATTGTTTCCAAAGTGCAGTCTATTATTTATTTATTAATAATTATTGTAAGGTGCACAGTGGCAATGTAGGTAGCATTCTAACCTTGCAGCAAGATTCGAAACCTGGCCTGGGGTCTTTCAGCATGGAGTTTCCCTGTTCTCCCTGTGCATGCATGGTGTTCTCTCTGGGTACTCTGGCTTCCTCCCCCAGTCCAAAATCATAACTGTTAGGTTAAATCATCTCTCTAAATTGTCCTTAGGTTTGTCTCTGTAGCAACCTGTCCAGGGTGTACTACGCCTCTCACCCAATGACTGCTGGAGATAGGCACCAGGCCCCCAGCGACCTCACATGAATACGCAGGTATTGACCATATGTAGTGGATATTCATTTATTTGTTGTTAATAAAAGCTGAGTCTACATCATTGAAGTGGAGCAATTTTTCTCTAGAAGTGAAAAATGTAATTATTATGTACTAACAGAGGGAAAGGTTATAAGACCCAATTGCTCAGCCACATTGGTGTTAGTTCTAATGTGTCTATATTTGTCCAGTTTTGAGCCTCATCCAAGTTTGGTCATGTTTTGAAGTTGATAACTTGGAAAATTAAAAGTATTTTTTTTTTTTTACTAAATAAAGATGGCTTGAATCATGCACTTTTTTAATTCAAGTGATGCATTGAACAATTCTGAGATCTTTTTCTTCACTTATCCTTAGAAAATCGTTGGAGACAGAGAAAGGTTTTTCTAGATTATTTAACTATTTAATTATTATTTACCTTTCCAAGTTTCCCAAAATCTGGAAGAAACTAGAGGTGTAGAGATTTCTGGCCTCCAAAAAGCATCATAATGACATAGGGAAGGTCCAAGTAGTCAAATAGACTTATCAACAGTTTACAACCAATATGAAGGTGTAATTTACCACTGGTACTCGCTAATCATGTTCAACTGGTGCTTTACATAAAATATCGAAAGCATTACAGCAAGGTGCAGAAAAAGTAAAGTACAGGAATAAAAACCATGATTTAAAATGAGAAAAAAAAAAATCTTGAAAGAAGCCGTGGAGATTTAAATCTTAGAATAAAAATCGAATCAAAAGCAGCTGAGAACAGGTGGGTCTTTAACCTGGATTTAAAAAAACTGAGTGTTTCAGCTGATCTGAGGCTTTCTGGGAGTTTGTTCCAGACATGTGGAGCATAGAAGCTGAACGCAGCTTCTCTATGTCTGGTGCTGACTCTGGGAACCGATAAAAGACCGGATCCAGATGACATTAGGGTTCGAGTAGGTTGTATTTTGGTCCTAAACCATTCAGAACTTTATAGACCAGCAGGAGAACTTTGAAGTCTATCAGACAGACAGGCAGCCAGTGTAAAGACTTCAGAGCTGGACTGATGTGGTCCACTTTTTTGGTCTTAGTGAGAACTCGAGCAGCAGAGTTCTGGATGAGCTGCAGTTTCCTAATTTATTTTTTTTAGGTAGACCTGTAAAGACACTGTTACAATAATCAAGCCGACTAAAGATGAATGCATGGACTAGTTTTTCCAGGTCCTGCTGAGACATCAGACCTTTTATTCCTTGAGATATTCTTAAGGTGATAGTAGGCTGATTTTGTGATTGCTTTCATGTGTTTTTCAAAGTTTAGGTCTGAGTCCATCACTATACCCAGATTTCTGACGTGGTTGGTGGTTTTTAGGTGTATGGACTGAAGCCCTGTGGTTACCTTCAATCTTTTCTCTTTAGCTCCAAAGACAATTACCTCAGTTTTGTTTTTGTTCAACTGCAGAAAATTGTGGCACATCAAGTCATTAATTTCCTCAATGCATTTGCCAAGAGCCTGAACAGGCCCATGGTCTTCTGGTGACATTCTAATACATATCTGTGTGTCATCTGCGTAGCTATGGTAACTTATATTGTTGTTATTTATTACCTGTGCCAGTAGGAGCATATAGATGTTAAACAGAAGAGGTCCCAGGATGGAACCCTGGGGAACTCCACATGTAATTCCCGTCTGCTCAGATGTAAAGTTACCTATTGACACAAAGTACTTCCTGTTCTCTAAGTACGTTTTGAACCAGTTTAGTACAGTGCCAGAGAGACCCACCCAGTTCTCCAGTCGTTTGAGTAAAATAATGTGGTCAACTGTGTCAAATGCAGCACTGAGATCCAGTAAAACTAACACCGACATTTTTCCACTGTCAGTATTCAAACGGATGTCATTGATGACTTTGGTCAGAGCAGTCTCAGTGCTGTGGTGCTGTCTGAAACCTGACTGAAAGACGTCATAGCAGTTGCTTTGTCTTAAGAAGTAACTTAGCTGATGAAAAACAGCCTTTTCAATTACCTTACTTAAAAATGGAAGTTTGGAGATGGGCCTGTAGTTGTTCATTTGTGTCTTGTCCAGATTGTCTCTTTTCAGCAGGGGTTTAATTACAGCTGTTTTCAGGGGCTCTGGGAAAACACCCGACATTAAAGATGAGTTTACAATCTGTAACAGATCTGACTCCAAGATCTTTGAGACCTTCTTGAAAAAGCCTGTGGGCAGTATGTCTAAGCAGCAAGAGGAGGAGTTCAGTTGACGTAAGATGTCCTCCAGATCTTTGCTGTTTATGAGATAAAACTGTTTCATGGTGTTTAAACGGATTTTCCGTGGACACTGTACATAACCTGAACCTGCCATTAATGAACCAACCGCTTGTCTAATATTTTGGATTTTGTCTGTGAAGAATTTGGCAAAGTCATTGCAGGCCTTGGTGGAATAGAGTTCAGGTGCTACTGACACAGGAGAGTTTGTTAGCCTGTCGACTACAGCAAAAAATGCACGAGCACCATGACCATTTCTGGTGATGATGTCAGAAAAATATGACTTCCTCGCATTCCTCAGTTGTAAGTTATAAGAGTGAAGTTTCTCTTTAGAGATGTCATAATGAACCTGAAGTTTTGTTTTTCTCCATCTGTGCTCGGCTTTCCGACACTCCCTTTTTTCATTTCTCACCAGTGTGGAATTTCTCCATGGAGACTTTTTCCTTCCAGAGATAACCTTCACCTTGGTGGGAGCAATAGTATCCATAACATTTAATATTTTAGCATTAAAGCTGTTGACAAGTTCATTGACTGAACCCCCTGACAAGGCAGGTGTTAGAGAGAAGACCTGGTTAAAAATCTCACTAGTGTTTTCAGTTATATATCATTTTGTGATAACCTCCGTTAAAACATTTATGTGACCCGAAATTATACTCTCAAAGAATACACAACAATGGTCAGACAAGCCCACATCATGCACAGTAATCTTGGAAATGCCCAGACCCTTCGAGATCAGTAAGTCCAAAACATGACCCTTATTATGTGCGGGCTCTGTTATATGCTGAGTCAGCCTAAAGTTGTCCAGAGTGTTACTCAGGTCTTTAAACCCTTTGTTCTGGGGATTGTCAACATGGATGTTAAAATCACCAACAATAATTATGCAGTCAAAATCAACACAGATTATGGACAGCAGTTCACTAAAATCATCATTAAAGTCAGCACAGTAATTTGGAGGCCGATAAATCTTAAGAAATATGGCTCTAGATGAGGCCTTCAGCTGTATAGCAACACATTCAAAAGAAAGAAAACTTCCAAGAGATAACTGCTTACACTGGAATGATTCATTAAATAAAACAGCAACTCCTCCACCTCTCCTGTTCTGTCTGGCCTGGTTGACAAAACTAAAGTTGGGAGGGGTTGATTCGATATGAGAAACACTGCTATTCTTATCTAACCAAGTCTCAGTTAAAAACATGAAATCAAGGCTATGCTGAGTGATAAGATCATTGATTAAAAATGTCTTCCCTACTGTAGACCTGACATTTAATAAGGCCATCTTAACAGGTTTAAGAGTATTATTGTGCCCCTTGTGTTTTGGGGTGGGCTGTGTATAGTGTATGTTTACTTTACTTAAAAACCTCTTAGAATGCAGTGCTCTGTGTTTTGACATAACTACATTCCTTCTGTTACTTATGAGTACAGAAATGATCGAATCTTCTAATGAACAGGGTCCCAGCTTGTCCTGGGAAAAGTTCTGACTGCTGATATCCATGCAGCCTGGACCCCTTAACACATCATACATCAGACTAGAGAAAAGATGGTGGGCTGTCAGGGGTTTGCGGGGGCGATGGAGGTCCGCTTTCTTGTTCTTTAGGGCTGTTGAGGGCTTTTGGGACAAATAAAGATCCTTCTTCCTGCTTCTGTTCGAAGCTTCCCATGAGTGAGGGCAGAAGAAGTTCCTCCCCCTCTGCACTCAGCCTTGTTTGGTCTTCCTTTTGAGATAAGTCTGTGTATCTCCTTTTTGGCTCCAAGCACAGAGGGATGACGCTGGAAGTAGAAAATATTGGAGTTAAACAGTCTTACACCTGACCTATTCAAACTAAATCCATTTGCCTTAAAAAGATGTCTACGCTCCCAAAAAATCTGAAAGTGGTTGATAAATTGCAGTTTTTTGTCTTCACATGCAGATGAAATCCACTTATTTAATGCCAAAAGACGGCTAAATTTTTCTTCTCTTCCCGTTGATGGGCGGTAAAGGTCCACTGATGAATACTGCTGCATCCAACGAGCTCAAGGTGTTCAATAATCCAGTGAAGTCCCGTTTCAGAACCTCCAATTGTTGCTTGGACACATCATTCGACCCTGTGTGGAGAACAATGTTTTTCACTGTTGGATATTTAGTCACAGTTTTCAGAATCCTCTTCTGCATGTCACGGACCATATCCTTTGGAAAGCAGAGGACTTTGGTGTTCTTTCCAGACATCCACTGAACGTCCTTTACAGAGGAATCACCTACAATCAGAGTTTCAGGCCCAGTCTTTTGCTTTCTCTGTGGCCTCTTGTTGTCAGATAAAGATCCAGGGTTCTCCAACAGTGGAGCAAATCTGTTCTGCAGCTTCACATTCGGTTGTTTTTAAAGTCTGTGGCTAACTTTCCCATTTGCAGCTGTTCTGTCCCGTGTCCTCTCATGTACGGGAGTAGAAGAAGCCCTCTCTCTTGTAGGGAGTGCAGGTCAGTCGGTCTCATCACAGATTTCCACTCACTGTGTCCAGCCTACACTACGTCCTCCCGTTTCCCAGAGACATGATTTAGTTTTTGGCTTAGCACCAAGACAGTTCCAGGGAGGATTATCACTCGGTGATTTAATGTAATGAGCAGAGGCTCCCTCTTTCTTGGTCGTGTTATCTCTGCCTCTTAGCCGTGTGTTAGCTTGCTCATTTCCACGGTTTTGAAACAGTGGTAAGGTTGTTTCATTTCCACACAATCCATTTACCTCCACGTTAACTTCTATCCATTGAACTTTCCTCTCCAGTGCTGTTATCTTTTGTAGAAGGTCATGGTAGTCCATTGTGGAGACGGAAGGCATCTTGTTGCTGTAGCTTAGCGTTAGCACCCTTACGAGCTATATCTAGCTTCAGCTGAATGTTAAGTACTTAGATGCTGTAGATCAGGCTTCAGTTGTGTGTAGGCCACGCTCACAGAGTGCTGAAGATAAAAGATCTATGAAATATTGCCGTTACTACCAAAAAATGTTTTTCCCATAAATGTATATGTATTCAAAAGTCCTGCAGGTTGGATCATAAGGGGGGAAAAAATAAAAATAAGCAGAAAAATGCAGAAACATGCAAGCAGAAGGGAGAGCGAAGTTGCGAAGCAGCCGATTGATGCGAAGCAGGAATCGGCAGGAATTTGAGATTAAATGGTAAGACTAGATCTTGTAAACATGAAGTCCATCCATTAAGTTGTTGTCTACAGAGGTTAAGGACCAGGAAGGAATCCCAGGCATCCCTTTTTACAGCCACATATTCAGTGTTCCCCTCAGTGAGGTTTGAATCTGTTCTGGGTCTCCTTTAGATGCTCAAAACACCTCAGTTTACATCGTTTGATACATAGAAGGGGTGGCTCTACTTTGGTCTTCTCATCTTGAGCCCACTTTACAATGGAACCTCATTTCAGCTGCTTCTATTTGGCATCTCATTCTATTAGTCCTGATCTATATTTCCTGATCATGGGTGAGAGTTTGAGCTCCTTCTTTACAACAGGAGTAGTTGTAGGGAGTAGACCAACCCCCTCATTCCTGCAGCTAAAGCTCCAGTTGGTCTGTTAGTCTCTTGTAATTTAAAATCCCATAAGAAATGCGGAACCTCTTCTGGAATAGGGGAATATTGGCACCCTCCTGGAATCAGGCCCAAGGGCCTTGTGGTTCAGCCTTGGCTCTTGGGGCTTCGTGAGGCCTAGCCTGAAATAAAACACAGGAAGCCACCTCCATAGGGACTCACCATCATCTGAGGAGAGAAGATGAGGCAGATTCCAACAGGTTTTCCTGTATATTTCCTCCAACAACCTAAAAAAGTCGAGGTCAGCTGGTGCACCAGATCGCCTCAAGGAATAACTGTGTATGCACGGTTCTTTGCTGGCCTTTCCACAGGTGACCTTTCCATCCGAGCACCCTCTCTCAAATATTGACCGTAGGATTAAGCAGGCACAACAGTGAGTCTGACCTTGTCCAGTTACGGAGAACAACTTGCTTCTCCTGCAGTTCAAGGCATCGGAGCTGCTGTAAATGCTCCCATCAGTTACAACTCCACTCAGCAGCCAAATGAAAGCCTTGGTAGAATGCCTGTTGATCAAAGCTTGTCGAGCAGCCATTAAATGTGATTTGTACACTTCACAGTTGACTGATGTGTGTGCAACAGGCAGGACGTAGAGCACTGAGATTGGTCACACAGACTTTTGGAAAGAGAGTGTGCTGCCTGCCAGATATTTTCCTGCACAAAAAGTTATTCTGACTGATCTGTTTGTGCCTTTTGTACAGTAGTGAAAAATAGGACACCCTACTTGGGTGTTTTACATATTTAGATGTATGGATATCTAACGTCCATTTTTTTAAGCTAACATTTTAAGGTAACATAACTAAAAATGAAGAAAACACTCTTAAAAACAAAGGCGGTTTCTGGCGAGGAATAAACACATAAAATGTCTAAAAGCACACACGGATGTATCACACAAGGCGGACATCATTAATCAGCCTTTCGAAGAAGGTATGCCCTGTTTATACCTCAGCCGTTTAGCTTTAGTTTCTTCAGGAAGAAGGTTCTAGCGGGTCATGAGTAGAGTCGGGTATCAATATAAATCTCAAGAATCGATTCAATTCCAATTATGAAGATTTAGAATTGGTTATGACTAGTACATGTCTGGTGATGACTTCTTCAAGGAGACATTTACGAGACACTTTAACGTAGTGTTGTTCCGCTACTTTCATTAGCCGCTTTAAGAGAGAAAGTGCAGAATCGGCTGGTAGTTATTTGCTTGAGTTTCACGTGTTGCGCCCCAGTATACGGAAATTAGATCTTAGTCGGGTCGCAACATGTGGCTCCAAATCGGTACATAAAATGTGTGTGCATCTGAGAGTGTAAAGTGCATTGAGTGGTTAGTATGGCTTGAAAAGTTCAGACTATTAATCAGGATTTAAAATTGTTAGAGTTATGTAAGTTAGAGAAATTTGAGATTGATAGTTTGTACAACATCAAATTTTAAGTCACTGGTACTTTCACATGGGTAAGGATAAACTCAGGATATATATCAAGTTCGTAGAGCCTGGAATTTGAAGTCTCTAACACTTATAGTTGAGTTAGAAAAACATAAAAATACAAGTTGGACAAACTCAAAAGCAAAACTTAAAAGTTCAAGTTTAATTTTAAGTTTGTTGCCTAGAAATTTTGATTTCTGCTAACTTTTCTTTTTTCTTTTTTTTTTTTACAGTGCGACATAAAATAACCTTAGTCTACACCTGCAGGTCACAAGAAACAACTTTTAGAAGTTTCTTGTATCCGGATTCAAATACATACATTAAGGGGCTTTTTCACTTTTCTGTAGGATCAGACAATCGAATCAGAGATTTGTTCAAAGGGTCTTATCAATACAAGTAAACTAACCCATCAGTATAGCATCCTTTTAATCCTTTAGTAATTGTTCTGCTTTCTTCTAAGGGTTTATTGATCCTGTTTAGACTTTCAAGGTCTTTAGCATCTTAGCATTAAAGGGATTTAGCTGAAGTAAAAGATGAGTTTATTTAAATTGCATGGGCAGTCTTTGACTCTGCATCTCCTCAACAAGCTCAATCTCCATAGAGTTTCCACTTCCGATCAATCAAAGCCATATAAAGGCCACTAAGGCTTTTACATTTTGCATTAACATGTTTCGGATCAGACGACACAGCTGTTGATAGTGTTTTTAATATTCTATCAAATATTTCAGAAGTTTCTGCTTTCTTTTTAAAGCATCTCCGAAAAAAAGGGAGTAATGACGCAAATTTTCCATCCCTTTTTTATCCGGCTACTTGATGTTTTAGGATCATCGCATGCCTCGAAGCCGGAGCTGAAATGACTCCCCGACGCACTGAGATCAATTATTTCATCATTTATCTTTTAGGCTTGAAGCAGGTTCATTAGTTTCCTTTTTGCCAAGTCACAGTAACCCCCCCACCGGCTTCTATTTGTGCTCTTTTCACCTATTTATTTTCGGCTCCATCTTGAGCAATCACGTCCCAATAAAGCTCTGCGTCTTCTCATTACTTCCGCCGTTCATCCCGCATCCTTCCTGAAGTACTCCTGCTTTCTACTCCCCATGTACCCCTGCTGGTTTCCCTCGCATCTCTATGAATCCTCAACATACCATCATTTTTCTTCCGTGCTTTCCCCCTTCTTTTCCAAGCCGTATCGGACACAATAAACCGACCTCAGGGAGGTTGGGAGAGCCTTGTCGACAGCAGTGTGCATTAAATCCCCAGCTGACCTCCCACACCATTTCACTTCTCTAATCCCACGCCAAAACGATTGAGGAGAGGAGCTGGAGCCGCCGCCTTATTTGGGAAGGTCGGATCGCTAACCAGTTTACCCCCCATCAAACCCCCTTGCAGTCTTTCCTCCAACGCTGCTGTAAAAAAAACCACTGTGTCATTGCACTCATGTATGGAGGTCACTGTTCTCCGCTGGGCGGCCTCGTAAGTTTTGTGTAGCAATTAATTACTGTCACCGCGGCCGGCACATATGGGCCTATTATCATAGCGCCTCACAGGAGGATGCTTCCTGCTGTGGGAAGTTATATGGAACGCTTTAAAATGCCAACGAACTTGACTTTCTCTCCCGACTCTCCTGCTGTAGTCTTGAAGGAGATTAGCTGATGGATTTCGGTCGCTATTTTGATTATTCACCCACTTTAAAGGATGCAAATGATGAGATTTGTGATGAATTTTTACTTTCAAGACGCACTGCAGAACCTCAGAAAGTAAACCTTCCTTTAATATAAGTATTAGGATTAGAAGAAAATCCCAGAACAATATATAGTAGCTTGTCAGGAAACCAAAAGCTTCTTTTCTTAAACAATAATAAAGCTGCATGATTTGGGTTTGCAGCGCTGCACCTTATGGAACAAGAAAACCTTTGGAGCGTCCTTTGAACTCAAGTAAAACTAATGCATATCCTCCACCTCATTCCAAGCACAATGATGGACGGCTCTTGAATTGGGTTTGTTTTGGTACCTTGCAGTCATACAGCTGACCATCACCTCCTTATACCCAGGGTTCGCGTTAACAGAATATTTTCCATATTTGACGGGTTTTTTTTTTAAACTGTGACGGAAAAATCTGAAAGCCATCGGTCAGTTTTGACAGATTAGTATTCACACCTCTGGCCACTTGGTGCAGAGATTTTCAACTTCACATGCAGAGTATAGGTACCTAAATCAACCCCAATGCATCTCGCAAACTGGGAGCTCACAGTGCGTTGTAGAGTTACTGAGGCTTTGGAGCGCGTCGCTCCCAGGAGCCCGGTGTTGTAAAAATAAAAACTATTAAATATGTTATTTTAAAAATTGGTGAGTAAAAATCGATCATGACCAGATTTTTTTGACCCCGTCGATTAAAATGATTGACAAACAATATCTAGGAGAACCTCTGCTTATACCTAATGATCCTAGTCAAATGTGAGGCTATCTGACCAACAGCTGGCCACACAGGACATAACGTACCATCCTAATATGTCTGAATCACACCTACAACCAAAAACTGTTGAATTGTTTGTCCAAACTGAGACTGAAGTCTAAAATCAAAAGGTATTGTCAGCCCAAACCTTTTTAGGAGATTCCCTCAAAGGTTAGAATAATGCCGGGGCTTTAATCTCACAGCCTGATAAATCTATGCTGCATTCAGCTGGAGAAATTAGCTTCCTCCTTGATATAATTTAAATAAACTATTCCAAAGCTGAGCACAGATTCTATGTAGGTTCTCCCCTTAGCTTTGGGAAGCCCACACCACTTTATGTGTGGGGCATACATTAATAGTACAAGCTGTTTGAGCAGAAAGCCCGGTCGAGAACATTCCCAACCTGTGCCACAAGGATAATTATTACCTGGGGGGAATAGTTGTTGATTTCACTCATGTGGGAAAATCAGCTCACCAGCTGTGATGTCAAACCTCAAAAGATTACTTTTGTTCAAGATAAAAGCCTTCGATATCGCTCGTTCTGTGGGAAAGCTGCTTTTCCTGGATATTTGATGCCATTTCTTTTATGTAATCGTTAATTTACCTAGAAAACTCTTCTTTGAGACAGAAAACAGAAAATAGTAGAAGTGCCAAAAACGATGTACAAGTGGGAAAACCTTCTTTTTACCACCTGCAACACTGGAGCACCACAGGAGTGTGTAATGATCCCCTTTCTGTAAGGCAATTACTGTATTAATCCACCACCTTATTCTTCAAATATCCAGGTAAAACATACATCAGTATATAGTGGACCCTCGCCAATTCACTGATTTTTCTGTCGAAAGTAACTCCTAGTCATTCGCAAAAAGTCCATTAACTAGTGGGCTTTTTCGTAGAGCATATCTACAATATCCGAAACCAAAAGCAGCTTGGGAAGCAGGAATAATTGGGCACAAAGCTACTTGAAACGCCATTGGCTGGCATTTTTCTATCCATTAATCGATAGTCAGGCGATGAAAAAAAAAATGTACTTAGGTTATAAAAATGGCTTTATTTAAACAAATATTACATAATGCAGCTTTAACAAAAAATAACTTGAAATAATCATAACTTAATGTCCGACAGTAAGAAAAAAAAGGTTGTACAGATGTCACAGTGACTCCATGTGAGAAGCAGTGGTGTTATCTGATGGTTTAAAAGAAGAAGAAAAAACAACATTTAGATTTGTCTTTGTTCTTTGACAGAGAACCATGGTTCAAAGACTGTAAATATCAGGAAAAAGCTGATTGAAATTGAGACGTTATCTTTTTATGACTGGGAGTGGAGGCCATGTTGAATGCTTTGTCTCTCACAGCAGGGACGTAGACTAATTCCTCAACTCAATCCAGACCCAAAGAGAAAATCTTCCTTCTGTCTAACTTTCACACAAACTGCTCGTTTCTCCCGGGGAATCAGCTGTTTGGGTGTTTGTTTCTGATTGTGTTGTATTTTCGGTGTTTATCACAGTCACAGCAGAACAGAGAGTTTATGCTACATTTACTTTTTGTTTCATAGTCTACCTGCTCTCCCCCCCACGGAGTCCTGCCTGAGCCGTTTCCCTTTTTACCTGCACTCAGTCTCCCATGACGTTCCATTTTCCTGGCTGCCTTTCTCCATTTCTGGCTCCTGTTCTCCAGCTGCCGCTCTCCTACCGGTATTGTTGGCATTGCTAACGGGCCTCTTTGAGGTGGTTCCTTTAGAAGCAGCTGGATTGCCTCCGGGAGCCTTTGGAGGCCTGTCAGGCCATCACACGGACCTCTCCACGTTATCCTCCTCCGACTGCTCACCTTTCCTTCCACATCTCTGCACAATTCAATCTCTTTACCTACAACAATCCTCCTTTTTCTCCTCTTCTCAGTCGACTACTCATCTACCCACCGTGGTCTTCTGCTCCCCCCCCCTCTCTCTCTCTCTCCTCTGACTCGCGTCTTTTCATCAGATTCTTTTAGAATAATCAGCAGTAAAATCACCACCCAATCCTCCCTGAACATTATACTGCCAGAAAAACAAAATTAGGTCTTTGCAAAACTGAAGTTTTATAGATATCTGCAAGCTACTCTTAAAACTATTACTCTAAAAGTTCTTTATTGATTTCTTAAGTGATTTTACAGAGAACCAGATCTTGCAGATGTTGTACCTTTCCTAATTTATAATGAATTCTTGACATTTTATTGGTTTTGTCATGAAAAAAGCTCACTTAGCGTCAGCAATATTTTGCTTTTTTGGGCAGTAAGAGGTTTTAATTACTCATGTGCATGAAAACCATATTAATTTGTGGGCTTTATGGGGTTATACAACTTACAATTGCAATCATTTAATAAAATAGGAACTAAGTCTGCTACTTTAAAGTTGTTAAGGTTTTTCTCTAATCTGTAGAGGGTCACCATTATAAATACAAGCTCAAATGTGTACATACATTCTTCAAAATCTAAATAAAGTGATGGAGGTGGAGGTGCCAGAATGCCAGAATGTCTCATCCTGACCAGGCCCAGGTATTTGGGCGCAAAACACCAGTCTTTTGTTTTCTGCAACTCCAAATGGCATTTTTCTTACTGGGACTCTGGTATTTTGTCCTAAAGTTAAAGTGGTAGCAGCCGTCTGTTTATCCTTCTCTAACATTATTGAGCGAAGAACCTCTCACACCAGGGGTGTTCTGTTGCAAAATATATATTTATATATATATATATATATATATAAATACGTTGTTAAGAGGCATGAAACATTTTTTTAAGATAGCTTGTTTTGCAGATTCGGTATAACAGCTTTAAGAAGAGGAAGTGTAGATTTACACAAGTTGGAAAAGTCATTGGAAGAACTGTACATTTCAAAATCATTAGCTTACAAATATGTACTCAAGTACTGATCAATTGCATCATTTTGGAAAGTAAAAGACGGTCCAGTAACACCCAGGAAGCACCAAGTCTCCAATAAACTTAAAACTGCTGAAAATACCAGGTCTACTGACCACAGTGAAGGTAATTTTACATCAACATGGACCAAAAGGGTGTCAACCCATGACCCAACACTGACACCTTCCAGCTCTACTGAAATCAGACGCTGCCTTAATGGACTAGACAAATTTCATCTGGAGAAATCCTTTATGCTCAGGTGAGACTGAGATGGAGCTTTTTAGATGACAGAAATAATGTTTTGAGGACAGATTACTCAAGCACACTGGTGGCAGAATCATGCTGGGGGGGGTTTACTATTTGTGGTACTGGTGAATTGCACAAAGTAGAAGGAATAATCAACTCAGTGTCCACACGGGACAATGAGCCCAAACACGCAGCCAAGCTAGCTTTGGGATGGACCGCGTGTTTTTTTTTTAAAGCTGCAACCTCAACCCTTTTGAAGGTTTAACCACAATGTTTAAAAGCTGAGCTTGTGCCCGGAAACCAACTAATAAAGATTAAGTCTCGTAATTCTGCCAGGAAGAAGTAAAATATTCAGGGGGAAATTATACTGAAGGCGGGTCAATGACTGCAAAAAGTGAACGACATTTCCCACATGTTCCCTTAAATATTTCCTAATTGGACTGAATTAATGTGTTAGCTTCAGTTAGCATGAATAAGCTTCACATTTACTTTAACATTGGAAATAAATGGCTTAAAATGGAATATGACTGGCTTAAACGGAACCAGAATCATTTGGAAATACTTAGAATTGTTCAGGTTTTAGTCCGAGACTAATTTTATTTTTCTTCTCTATAAAGTGCCTTTAAATGACTTCGGTTGTGACTTGACGCTATGCGCATCAACTGAATTTATCATTTGCTAACGGTACAGCAGCGAGTATTTAAGTTGCTTCAATCATACATGATCCGACTGTTTTTTAGTTTAGAGGGAGCAGAAAGGCACAGGTGCCTCTCCTAAATCCGGGCCCACACAGCATATGCTTTTGCAGGAGTTGGGATCCAGGTGCCTGTTCTTGTAGAGCACAAAGGAACGGAGCAGTCAGCCTTATTGTGGCACATATTGTCATGTTTCCAGAGCGGTTAGGCTGATTTCACAGTTGTTTCCTACAGCGAGGAAACAGAAGTGGCTTTATGAAATCAAACAGAACCACAGAGAGAGGAGACGCCAGGAGCAAAAACAAATACCGCTGTGTTACTAGACGTGTCACCTTGTACAGCCGACTTACTTTACTGCCAGCAAACTCTCGAACAGAACCAACTGTAGCAGGAAATTAACGTGCAACCTAGAACATCTCGAGTGCTGAGAGTTTGCGTACAGCCTTTTGGTCTCATCATGGTCTGTCAGGGACGTGTGTCATGTCGGTTTAAAGAAATGGGACAGTTATCTTGTATGAGCTTTCAGTATTTTAGAAACTCGGCGTTCTTCAGGGCCCATATAGCACAACAGAATATCTGCCGTAGATATAGGCCTACTTTTCATCAGCAGGTAAACTGCACATTCAAGAAACATTTTCCAATCTCATAAAAGTGATTTTGTAAAAGAAAAAATATATATATCAGCATCAACTTTATTCATTTTTGTTACTACTTTATTTTTACACTAGTCTACAAATAGAGTAGACCACTCATTTCAGCCAGTGGTATTTAGGATATTCAATCAGTGACAATCTATGCCTCTTGACCTTAGATGAGGGCTGGAACGTCTATGAACCAATAAAATAAGACCTTCACCTTTTAGCTTAGCTCTTTCACTGCCGCGGGCCAGAACAATGCCCTGTTACTGCAGCTGAAGCTGCCAATCACACTCCAGCTCAAACAGTCCCCTCACACAGCCTGACACGCTAAAAGATATGCATGAAGAACAAAATGCAGGAAGAAAAACTAGGCTCATTATGAAAATGTTACAATGCACAAACCTGTTGTGTTAGCTTGTTTTGGACTATTTAAAAATATAAGAACATTTATTTACGTTTTATTTTAGGACAAATACTTGTTTCTAGCCATTTTGGTGCGCCATCCATTAGCAAATAAAAGTCAAAAAAACAAACATGAACATCTTTTGGTCTTTTACTCCTGAGGTCTTTTTATTTTTTATTTTTTTACAATTATCAACATCTTAGATTCACACATTCAAGGGAAACTGCAAACATTCAGGTATTGTACATTTAAAAATCCACTCACAGTTCATCTGAAGTGTATTTCTTTAAAAGTCAAGAGACCTTTTTCTCCTTACGGATGTAAATATTGACAAGCCTCTCTTGGATTTAATATTCACTTGCATGTGTGTTGTGTCTTTATGTTTGTGGGCTTGCCCCAGAGCATTTGTGTTTCTGTCTTTGGTCTGTTTTGCTGTTTTTTGTTTCACCGAGTAATCTAGCGAAAGAAACTGCTTCATGTTTGATCAGACTCCCCACTGTAAAAACAACCAAACAACATCTCTGGATTCGTTTGTTTTAACATACTGAGATAACGTCCTTTCCTTATTGATAAATAAGTGCATCTACTGAGAAGTGGATAACCATCTGTATCCAAGGATACAGATTTTTTTTTAAAAAGTTTTTTTAAATCAAACTGGGTTATAAAGGGAACATGTTCCTAAAAGACTCTTTGGATAAATTGTCAGAAAGAGATGAGGGTTTTGACAATACAGATAAAAAGAAATTAACCCTATGAAAGTGGAAAAGTTACCTCTGACTAACAGCTAGCTAAAGCCAACTACTAGTAACAGAGTAACATTGGGGCCATTAGTGAAAGTTTACAGCCAGTTAGAGCTAATAGCTAGTAAATGGGTGATAACCTTGAACGGCTAGTCAAAGCAAATTGGACTGTCAGACCTAACAACTAGCCTACTTAAAGTGGGGTTGTTAGCTCTGGCTAAAAACAACAACAACCAGTTGAGGCTAATCACTAGTAAAACTGTATCCAGTTGTCAGAGCTTTAATAGCTAGTTAAAGAAAATGGGTAACTACTTGTCTTGCTAGCTTAAGATGTTTAGAGCTAACACCTAGTTAGAGGTAATATGTAGCCAGAGCTAATTGTTAGTGTTAGTAGGATTGTCATTATATCTGACCTGAAGCTAGTCAGGGCTACCGGCTAGTATAAGCCAATAATTAGTAAGAGCTAACCACTACTCAGAACTAGCCAAAAGTGAAAGTTGGTGTGTTAGCTCAGCAATGGCTAGTTGAATATAAAAGCTAGTTAAAGCCGCCATTAGCTTCAACAGCTAGTCAGAGCTAATGGATAGTTTGAGGTGCGTTTCATTTGTAGTCGGAACTCTGAAATTCTGACTTCCTCCTCAAAGTCGGACTTCCCACTCGGAAAGTCTGAGATGTTTTCTTGTGCCGACTTGCACTTTCAACTTTCAACAACAGTTGCATGCTTAATTTACAAGACACACTAATAAGAGTGTGTCTAAAATCAATGTTACATGTAGAGCCTGCAGCTCTGAACAAAATGAAAGTGATGTTTGCATATAGATGGTGCAGCCTAAAGCGATGTTTGCAAGACGCACCAACAATGGCAAATTGCAATCCCAACTTATCCGACTATGTTATCTAGAATGCCGTTTACTCGGGTGTGAGGTTATTCCCAGGTCCGATTTACGACGTAAATGGAACACACCAAAACTACCATAACAAATGGGATGCTGTTCAGGATTTGTAGATTCACCTATTCGCAGATCTCTTTGTGGAACTCCAAATTCTTTGCAGAAAATTAAGAAAATGCATCTTAGTGCACTGTAGTTAATTTTCAATTACAGCTAGTCAGAGCTAGTTAGAAATTATTAGTTAGACCTAACAACAAATACTATAGAATTAACCACTAATGAAGGTGGGGGTGTTAGCTAATTAGCAGCTAGTCAGAAATAAAAACTAATGAAAAGAGTTATTAGCAGTAGCTAGCCGTTAGAGCTAACAGGTATTCAGAGCAAACCACCACTGGGATTGTTGGATTTTACAAACAGCTTGTCAGAGCAAACAAGCTAGTTAGAGGTAAGGACTATTTCAAGCTAAGCACATGTGAAAGGGGGCACTTAAGTTAGAGCTAATGATTAGGTTAAGCTAAATTAACCCTACAATGAACAAAGAAACAGAAAAAGCACTGTTTCCCCCCATTATTAGCAGCTTATTCTGCAATTTCACCCAAGAATATGTAGCTCAGCCATGAAAAACATGGATATCAACATGAATGCACCTAAGGAGTAAAACAGACATCCACACTCACCTCAGAGTGCTGATTTGGAGTACCAGACAGGGTCCTGGGGATTTTTCTAATCACCTAAGAAAAGAAGACAAAAAAGATACAGTCAGCATGTGAAAGATACAATGCCCCTCAGCTGATCATCTCCTCCCAGACCTCTATTATCATTTCCCACATTTCCCCAATTAGCTAGTGCCAGCGAGGGATCAGATCTCCACACGGTTACGTCTTTTATTACAAGCAGAAAAAAGGTAGGAAGCAGGAGACCGGATCAGCAAAATGACTCCAAAAATCCCTCACACAGAGAGCCGCATCGAGCTCCGGAGGTCATTTGAACTCTCCGTGCCCTCGTTTCTGGCTACGCTTGTGCTGTGTAGACTTTTGTGTTCGCATTTTTTAAAACAGCAGTCGATGACTGAATATTCTTTAAAGATAGGGGAAAAAGATTCAACAGCTGAGGCGGTTCCGTTGAAGCAGTCCCATTTATTTAACATTTTAAGAAAAAATTGAATAATGATTTAGCATATGATTTTCCCTCGACTTTCAGAGTAAGCACTTCAGATGAGAAATTTTCCTGAGATTCTCAGTAGTGCAAGCCTGAATATTTACTATTAAATAAACCTATAAAACTTGAAACCAGACAGTCAATAAAAAGCCTGACAATATGTCGGAAAACCCCGAAGCAGACACATTTTTGTTGCTGACAAGAAAATTAAGATACCAAGTTGGTGGTTTTCTCCTTCAGCAGAATGGCTCATTAAGAATGGATGATCTATTCCTGTGGTGAGTCTTATGGATGTTTATTAGTGTCAGAGGCAAAAGCATCACTAGCAGGTCAGCGCTAGTTTCACCTCATGTACATTAAACAAAAAAAGTGTCAGTTTTAGTTTTGAAATTGAATTGTTTGATTTTTATTTTCTTTTAAGTTAATAAAATCCCCAAAAACCGTAATATTGTAAACATAACGGAAGCACTTGTGTGCTAAAAAGCCAAAGTCACAGAATAAGAGCATTAAAATGTTAATTTTATGATAACTAGTGCAAGAATATTTATATTTTTGAAAGAATCCACCAATGCCTCCGGGTGAGCAATATGGCAAACATATTAAATCAAGATTTTATTATGATTCCGCAGCATAAAAAGGTTAAAGAGTATTTCTAAATTGATTTTAATAGGTTTGCTGAATTTTCCCACATTGTGAGGCACAGTTGACATTTAATGTACTTATGACGGTCTGAAACTTTTTTTTCCCAATTCAAAAAAGGCAGTTAAATTAAAAAGGGAACAAAAATTATAACACTACCCCCACTAATGTAACATACACCATTGCTATATAACAAGTACAAAATAATATATGATAAGATTATTATTAGTAGCATAAGTATACTTTTCATCAGTTTATCCCTCTCACTGACACGCTGCATTATAAATCTGTCAGGGATAAATTATAGCCTGCAGCCTGAAACACACAATGAACCCAGCATTCAGACGGTTGTGTTTTAATGAGCAGAGAGGATACTGGAAGTGGTTCTGATTGAGAAGGTTTGCTACATTGAGGCTAGAAGACAGAGATACAGGGTGTGTCCAAATTCAGGGTTTGCATCCTTGGAAGGCCGTATTTGAAGTCCAGAATTGAAGGCCTCCTCCAGATAAGGCCAGCAAATGTGTCCTTCCCCCCCCCCCCAGGGTTCGATGGTGGGGTCTAGTGTATCCTTCGCAGCCCACCCTATCGCAAGATTCATTGCGGGCCGAAAAGCTGATTTTTGTTCTATCTATAATGGCAGACGAAGTGGGAGAGGAGTAGTTGCAAACAGGAATACAGTGGCTTGCAAAAGTATTCGGCCCCCTTGAACTTTTCCACATTTTGTCACATTACAGCCACAGACATGAATCGATTTTATTGGAATTCCACGTGAAAGACCAATACAAAGTGGTGTACACGTGAGAAGTGGAACGAAAATCATACATGATTCCAAACATTTTTTACAAATAAATAACTGAAAAGTGGGGTGTGCGTAATTATTCAGCCCCCTGAGTCAATACTTTGTAGAATCACCTTTTGCTGCAATTCCAGCTGCCAGTCTTTTAGGGTATGTCTCTACCAGCTTTGCACATCTAGAGAATGAAATTCTTGCCCATTCTTCTTTGCAAAACAGCTCCAGCTCAGTCAGATTAGATGGACAGCCTTTGTGAACAGCACCTTTCAGATCTTGCCATAGATTCTTGATTGGATTTAGATCTGGACTTTGACTGGGCCATTCTAACACATGGATATGTTTTGTTTTAAACCATTCCATTGTTGCCCTGGCTTTATGTTTGGGGTCGTTGTCCTGCTGGAAGGTGAACCTCCGCCCCAGTCTCAAGTCTTTTGCAGACTCCAAGAGGTTTTCTTCCAAAATTTCCCTGTATTTGGCTCCATCCATCTTCCCATCAACTCTGACAAGCTTCCCTGTCCCTGCTGAAGAGAAGCACCCCCAGAGCATGATGCTGCCACCACCATATTTGACAGTGGGGATGGTGTGTTCAGAGTGATGTGCAGTGTTAGTTTTCCGCCACACATAGCGTTTTGCATTTTGGTCTCATCTGACCAGAGCACCTTCTTCCACATGTTTGCTGTGTCCCCCACATGGCTTGTGGCAAACTGCAAACAGGACTTCTGATGGATTTCTTTTAACAATGGCTTTCTTCTTGCCACTCTTCCATAAAGGCCAACTTTGTGCAGTGCACGACTAATAGTTGTCCTATGGACAGATTCCCCCACCTGAGCTGTAGATCTCTGCAGCTCGTCCAGAGTCACCATGGGCCTCTTGGCTGCATTTCTGATCAGCGCTCTCCTTGTTCGGCCTGTGAGTTTAGGTGGACGGCCTTGTCTTGGTAGGTTTACAGTTGTGCCATACTCCTTCCATTTCTGAATGATCGCTTGAACAGCGCTCTGTGGGATGTTCAAGGCTTGGGAAATCTTTTTGTAGCCTAAGCCTGCTTTAAATTTCTCAATAACTTTATCCCTGACCTGTCTGGTGTGTTCTTTGGACTTCATGGTTTTGTTGCTCCCAACATTCTCTTAGACAACCTCTGAGGCCATCACAGGGCAGCTGTATTTGTACTGACATTAGATTACACACAGGTGCACTCTATTTAGTCATTAGCACTCATCAGACAATGTCTATGGGCAACTGACTGCACTCAGACCAAAGGGGGCTGAATAATTACGCACACCCCACTTTTCAGTTATTTATTTGTAAAAAATGTTTGGAATCATGTATGATTTTCGTTCCACTTCTCACGTGTACACCACTTTGTATTGGTCTTTCACGTGGAATTCCAATCAAATTGATTCACGTTTGTGGCTGTAATGTGACAAAATGTGGAAAAGTTCAAGGGGGTCGAATACTTTTGCAAGCCACTGTATATTAAGATCTGAAGGTACAGAAATTGAAAGCTTAAAGTGGTTGTGTTGTCAGGCTTTTGTCGTTTGCATTGACATGTTTTGGAAGATAAGTTTTGCAAAACGTAGTTATTTAAGGAATTTGTTATTTTGATGAATTAAAGAAAGAAAAATCTAAGCAAGATTTCGGACTCCATTTTTACCGGCTTGTGTTAGCTGCTGTGCGGTTGCTAGGCGACCGGACATACGCCGATGTTGGGGCGGAAATACATCCGATCTGCTAAACCGCCTAATCAGTCTTGCGAACTTAACGATTTTGTCGCTGTGTTTGTAGGCCTCTCTAGCAACTCTTTCAAAAAAGGGACTAGCGAAAAATCCAGTGACCTTTTTTTTAAACGTGTTATTGGAAACTTTTGGAGACTCTGACTTGAAGCCCGGGAGATTAAGCATTCGACGACTGCTCAAAATCGGAAGGATGCAGCCCCTGGATTTGGACACACCTCATAAACCGCCATGTTATTATTTTTGACTCCCCCGCCAAAAATAAACCAATACAAGTCCAATACGTCTGACGAACTGGTATTAATTTAAACAGACAACCGAACCATTCCTTATAGCCTAAACATCTTAAATGTTGATTTACTTTATGTTAGCATCAGCTACTAGGTCATTAGTAGGTGCTGGTAGAGAGGACTGCTTGTCTCCTACCAAGGCCGTTTCAACCATTGAGGACACCGAGATCTAAACCTTTGTAATTTTCTGCTGTGTATTTCATGAAAACATAATTAAAAGAACGCTTTCGAACTGCTGCGTGGTTTTCTGGGGTTACGGTGGAGGCATGGGCGTAACAGAAGCAGAGGGAAAACGTCATCCACTCTTCCTGTGCCGGTGCCCTCTGTCCCCCGCACTTTTTTTTTTTTAAACTGCCGTTACAGCCGTTTATTCCATTAATATAAGGTAACTTATTTTTCTTTAAGCGCACCTGTAGCGTACACTAGACTTGTAGTCAAGACCACCTAAACCGAGACCAAGACCAGAGGGTATTGAGACCAAGACAGACCATGTCAAGACAAGACCGATACAAAGTAGAAACCGAAGAAAAAAAAACAGACTAGTGTTGAAGCTACGCAATAACTTGTATGAACAGCAGCATACTAGAGTTCAGCCACAGTTTACATTCAATACATATTAGACGGTATTACTTCAACTACAGGCAATACAGAGACAGACCATGTCATGTGTGTGACTGAGCTCACTGTAAATGTATGTCTCGAGACCAAGACCGGTCTCGAGACATACATCACTAGCGTACACATGCGTGGGCATCAGTGGATCGTCGACAGGTGCTGCTGAGCTGAGCAGATCAACACATCTAGCAAACCAGCCAGAGTCAGCAAAAGGCAAAAAAAACAAAACTTTTTTGTTTTTTCCAAACAAGATGTAAGTTGAGCTATGCTGTTGCAAGCAGGTAACATTAGCTATAAGAAGCCTAATAATACATGTCCATATATCATGTTAACAGTACTATTGTTACTTCCCTTGCTAGTTAGTTCATGCTAGGAATAAACCCAATTCTCTTTCATTTCTCTACAGAACTTTACTGCTTTCCACATGTTTAAAAGAAATCTTTATTGCTACAAAAACCAAAGAAGGGTTTTTGTAGCAATTAGAACCATTGTTCTATATTAGATAAAACAATATTGAACTTTTTCCACAAGGGTCTAAATTATTGTGTCCCTTAAGACTTAACGGTATCAACATTTCTGCTCCATCCTAGCCTACCAAGAAAAATGAAAAAAAAATGAAATCCTAGTTACTGAAAAACTCTTGGCCTGGGTAGAACTCTTTGTCAAGCTCTTTATTTACTTCTATACGAGCTCCTCACAGTTTTAAGTCATCTTTATAGGACAGTGGAGACCCACCTGTTCTTAGGTTCATTTTGGGTTTGGGGAATTAAAATCCGGCAAAGGTAGCAGCTCAGCAGAGCGGAGCCACAGGACATATGGAGGCTTAAAAATGTGGACGATTCAGCAGCCTTTGCTTCACAGCAGCTCATAAAACCCCTAGAAAATAACGCTCATTTACTGTACTGGGTTAAAGCCACAGCCACTGTGTGTGTTCGCATATGCAACTGAAGGTAATCACATATATAGAGTATGCAAAGACACTTCAACCCCCACCAGCCCGGCTTTTTTTATCTCTCACATGACTGCTAGTTCAGGTCGTGATTAACATGTTGTGGGTTACATGCTTTCCAAGATGATTCTACACACGGTTTAAATCACTGATTTTGCAACTAAACATGCACTTTCCATCCTCTTCAAACAAAATCCATTCGTTTCATCTTTTTTCTTCATGGATCCCAGGATCCATCTTTCCTGTAAAATCAACCTCTTCCAGAGAATCTCAAGGAATTCCCAGACCAGGATGGATACACACTCACCCACCACTTTTTTTTTAAAGGTAAACCTGTTTAATCTCTTGGTAAAAACTGTGAATCAGCCAATTACTTTTCAGTAATAGATTCACAGTCATCAATCCTTAGTGCTTCAGTGGAAGGCAACTGGACCATTTCTGTACTTTCTTGAAGACGTTTTGCCTCTAATTCAAGGAACTGAGTGCAATTTAGGACTAGACAAGACCTTTTTTGTTTTTTGTATCCCAAAAAAAAGAAGAAAAAAAGTAGCATTTTCATTTTTGGATTTTTGTTTGTCCATCGAAAAATGAAAATGACAAATGATGCATGGATTAAACCCATCCCCTTGAGGCCAAGATTTCCTCCCATTTATCAGTTTAATACAAAGACAATCTCTCACAGTTTAGCTATAGTTATTTGTTCTGAGATTTTGTGATTTGCATTTCTCTTGTTTTTCACTAGTTTGCAGATAGGAACCCCTTTCCAAGCATGTCCTTATGGTTCTTATTATTCCAGAGACGTACCAAGACAGCCACGCCCACCTCCTCAGTTTAATCAGAGTTTCATCTTTTAAGAAAGCAGCTCTCATCCCCCACATGTGGCCGGAGGCCGTCCCGCTGACGAAGACTGAGCTGAGACTGTATGACAGTCCTGCCAATGTCACGATAACTTTTCTTTTCCACACGTACGGCAGGAGAACGGAAGACTATTACACACACCGCTGCCCAATTAGCAGGAATGTGAATTAATGGGCAGGTCGGGCCAGGTTAATGAAGGGTGGTGCCGATCTGCTGAGGACTCAAATTAAAAACTGCATCCCCATCTGAACAAGTTTCTTTGTTAGCTCTTCCTCTGTCAGAGATGATCATGTTGGCTCTGTCCTGTGTAGGGGTCTTTTCTGTTTTAAAGACAAGAAAGCGCTGAACAGTGGATGGGAAGGCGGATGATTGGGTGCCATATTTTAGAAGCTGCTCTCTAAGGTTGAATGTGACTTTATTGTTTCTATTTAATGCCAGGATAATTTAAAAGACCCAGTAAAACCACAAAGTGAGACGGAGGAGGAAATGGTGAAAACATGTTTTGAATAATTACAGATAAACATGCTTGTTTCTTTTTTATATGTATACTACTAATAATCTGTAAGAATATTTTTTTGTATCCTTAAAGAGTAACTAAACCCCAAAACAACTTTGTTTTTGCTTCTAAACTGTATAAATGGGTCTTTACCAATGTAGTCTTTCAGTTTCTGCGGATTATTTTTACATTTTGGTGTGAACTTGTTTAATTCTACACTTTTTGGTCTAAAAACGTCTTAGTGCTGCCCTCTTAGGGTTGAACTGTGGCTACTGCATTTGAATTTTGTGATTGGTGGAGAGCGATACATCTTTACGTCACAGGCATTGTGTCACAGCAGCCATGGTCTCACAGACACGCCCCGTGGGTTTGGGTATAAAACTATCACACATACCGGCCCCGTGGCGAGTTTGGAGTGGGATTGTGTTTTTCAGGTTACCATTATTATCACATTAGCACTTAGTTAGCATAGCTAACATACTGTTTTGAACGTTAGCATTACCATTCAGAGACTGGACTCCTCCTGTCTCCCTCTCCCTCAGCTGCAGCGCCAGCCTCGGGCAGCGCTGACTCAGCGCCCTGAGCCAGCGGCTCGAATTGATACAGCTCGCGGCCGCTGAGCTCCATAAAGCCTCCCTCTACTCCTCTATCTCCGGTGACGACGGAGGAGATCCGCTGGCTCAGTGCGCCGAGCCAGCGCTGCCCGAGCTCGGTGCTGCTGAGGCAGAGGGAGACAGGATGGGTCCAGTCTCTGAGTGGTGATGCTAACATAGGCTAACGTTCAAAACAGATGAATGTTGATCAGATTGATCAGTCGTAAAACTGCCAACGTGGCTTTGGTCACTGTCCATGTTTCAGTGTCACATTAAGCGAGCTGTCATTGTCCTCCGGAACACACCCCCACGTCCCCCCTCCGCTTTTCCTCAACACTTGGCCATAACCCTCCATGCCTCCTGGCACCGCCCACTTTGTAGAATTTTTTAAATGTTGTCTGGGGGCGGGGTTATGCTTTTTCAGGGGGTTCAGTTACACTTTAAATACACAAAAAATCTGCAGTCAGTTTAATTAATCTTTTATGCCCGTTTTTTGCATGCGACATAGATGTAAATACAGAAAAATGACAGCAAAACACCCCAAACAATGGAAGATGTTGAATACGACCAGTTATTTTCTACAAGTGAGAATGCACAATGGCTATTCATGTACCCAGGATCAACAAACTGATCTCTGCTGTCTATTTTATTAGTGTTTGCTACATTTTTTTCCAACTCTTTCAGCATTCAACCTTACCTGGGTGTTGAAAAAGTAAATTATTTGACAAGAAAAACTGCAAATTATGTTGCTTATCATTGTGTTTGTCGTGGTTTTTAAGGCTACAATTGCCCCCCGGCTTGTTTTTGTTTTGTTTGTGGTTTTCAGGAGATACTGGATTACAGACAATTTCAGCACAGTCATAGTGAAAAGAAAGTACACCCCTATTTAATTATAGGGTTTTAATCATAGGACATTATGAAAAGGATCTGGTCTTCACCAGGTTGTACATTTATACCATTTATACAAGTATCATATATTGTAACAACAAATTACACACTGTCATTATGAAATAAGCACAAAATAAAGCTACAATGGAAAATATTACTGCTTCCAAATTATTTAAGAAGGAAATATCAGCCTGGTGTTGCTGATCAAAGGTAAAGATAGCCTCAGTGTGGCAACTGTGACTTTATAAACACAGGAATTTTGACAAAGAAAATAAAAAAACCCAAGATCTCCATTTCAGATTCTACAGAATACAGTTAGCATGTTTAATGTTAACGTTCCTGATAGAACATCAACAAAAAGACTGAAAGAAGTTTCACCTGATTGGAAGGACTAAAGAATAAAGCCATTTCTCTCTTAAAAGCACATGGCAGCACAACTTGAGTCTGCAGAGTTGCATCCGAATGACCCACATGATGTCGAGAAGAATGTTCTTTAGACAGATGAGACCAAAGTAGAGATAACCAGCCATGATGAATGGAAGTTTAGAGAAAAACAAGTGGCATACCAGGGAAAATATCTCATACCAACTGTCAGGTGCATTGTTGGAAGGGTGAATATTTGGACTTTGTTAGACACATTGCAGCACTTGAGTCAACCTTAAGGATCCTTGTATGTCAAAGTACTGCAGCTGAAGCTTGAACCAAACTGGGTCATCAACAGGACAATGATCCCAAACCCAGCAGCAACAGTGCAGACATTGTTTTTAAAAGCATTATCTGAATTAAAAATAGATGTGCATCTCAAATAATATATTTCTAAGTTTTTGTTGTCATTAGTCAGAATATATTATTCGTTAGATGTCCAGTAAAGTTCCTGAAATTTAAACAGAACACTGGAAAGCACCCAGATTTAAACGAAGACATAAATGGGGAAATGAACACCTGCATGAGTGAAATAAACTGGCAAACCTAATGAGCTCCAGGATAAAACAGCTCCAGAGGGACAGTCTGCATCTGTGAGCAACATCAGACAGTTTAACCAAAACATCGAGTATATAAATATATTAATGAGTAAAAATGCAAATCTTTCAGTCTTTGGGGAAAAGGAAGGCCTCAGCATCCCGGGTGGGCTGCTGAACTATCTTACTGTAAACATGGTTAAAAAGAACCAATAATCTCCAAACAATTCAAATATCCTGCAGGGTTAGAAGCAACAATCTGCAAACCCACCAAACAGCACAGAACTTACATACTGGGAGTAGAGCAAATCTGCATGGCTCACAATAAACATAAAAAAAAACACCTCATCAACAGTTACTTGAAGAAGCACTGAGCACAACCACTATCATTTTCATTTTATACGCAAGACTATTTTCTTAATTTGAACCAATATCTAAATCCAAAATAATTCAAAATTAAAACGATTCCAGCATGTCAAGCACATGATTCATTAACTATAATAAAATAATCAATTCAGTTTCTAATTTGAACAATATCCATGCCTTTTCTCGGACTGTAGCACTCAGGCTGCTAAAGCTATCCTGGGCATTTATGATGTGCTAAGGAACAGCCAATTGTTAAACACAAAGGCTTCTGGCAGTGTCATCTTCTAAATTAAATTCAAGTCAGTTTAATCTCAACGCACTTCAAACAACAAAACCGTTCAACTAGCAAGATAATTATAATAATTTGCTTCGGTTAGCATGGCAGCATAAATACCGTTAATGACTGAGAAAATAGCGAGAGAGTGCTAAACAACCATTCCATTCCAATGAAAATGTTGATAAACCCAGTTTATTGAGAAGTGATAATTCAGTTTTGAATAAGCTTTCTTGGTTTGAGTTGTAGTTAGGTTGACTCTGAAAAAGAACGTACACCAGGAGCGCTACATTGCTTTTATGCCAAATGCTGTGTCTCATTAGTAGATTTTAGCATAGGCTACTATTCAGTAGCCGTTACTCTGAGAAGCTTTTAGCCAAGTTCTGAGTAGCTTATAGTTTAATGGTCCGTTTCATTTACTTCTGACGTTGGAACTCAGAGCTGGGTTTGACGTCACACCCAAGTAAACAGCGTTCCAGTTAACGTAGCCAATGAAGTCGGGATACCAATATGGCGAGGCCCAGGTAGCCATAGTTGGTAGTACCGCTTACAAACATAGCTTTAAGCTGTACCTTCTATATGCAAACACCACTTTTATATTAAGTTTAGAGTTGCAGGCGCTACATGTAATATTTAGCGCTACATGTAATTCTTTAGACGCATTCTTAAAAGTATGCGAGGAGCGGCGATATTGAAAGTCAAAGTCAGAAGAGTAGCTGCTAGCTCAACTCTGTTGTTAACCAAAATCCAATTAGCGTTTAGCTCAGCTCTGAGCAACTATTACATTGATTAGCATTTAGCATAAATTCAAACAGCTTTTGGCTTCAAGGTAGGTGGTAGCTCATCTCTTAATAGTTAGTAGCTTGTCTCCGAATAGCTGGTAATTTAACTTAGAGTAGCTGTTAGCTTCTTGATTCAAAGACAATTTTAGCTCTACTCCCTATCAATAGCAACTAGCTCAACTCCAAGTAGCTGATAGCTTAATTGCTGGTAGCTTGACTCAGTAATTTGTAGCTTGAGTCTCAATGACAACTGTGATATCCTAACTGAGATTACTCTGAAGGTTCCCTTGCGCAAGTAAGATATTGTCAGCCTATAGCTAACCCACAAAACCACACTTAACTCATAACAAAATAGACATTTTTAAATCCAGTGACCCACACCTCAAAATTTCTATTACAGCAGTTTCAAATCAAATTTACTGAAAAACAATATTTTATGTTTGGGCCAGCATGGCTTTAAACAGCAAAACTGATCCACAGAGAAAAGGCACCTACAGCACATCTGTAACGTGTTTATGAGACTCCTGTCTGTGAGGACAGGTATAATAAACATTTCCTGGGTTCTTCAGCTATCCCAGCTCTGATGACTTATTACCTGCAGTATCAAAGCTGAACACTGTGCCACTGCTCTGCAGAGAGAGCTGTGCTGGCTGGCTTAATGAACACATTGTGTGCGAGTGCCCTGAGAGCAAGTCTGAGCATCCATCTGTATGCATTCATTTATTTCATTTCCATGCTCTTAAGCTTGTGTCTAGTAATAATTATAATTCCAACCACACTTCGATGCATGCATAATTTTTTTATGGACAGGGTATAAGTACCGAAGTCCATCAAGTGCTGGTAATGCTGTCTAATCCATCTACAAGGAATCCTCTGTCACTCACTGGTATAAGTGAAGCAATATTAAGATAGAGAAGAAAGTGCACTCACAGAAAAGTGCTATTAATGTCTCACATGACCGACGAGAATGACTAAAAGCTAAGATTTTTCCAATGAGGGTAGATTTTGCCGTTTTATAACTTTATATAAGCAGTTCACACCTCTGTAGCCTTCAGTTTAACTTTTACTCATGAGGATACACCAGTTCATTTTAGTATTTTGGGTTTTCCTGAAAAAAGATGATAAAAAAGCTATAAAAAAATTAAAATACCTTTAAAAGAAAACCAGGCATACGTGTCAAATACGGCTCAGATTAACAAAGAGATGTGACAGAAGATTCACTTCAAAGCTCTGCTTTAAGATTGTTACGTACGAGTCACAGTGGCATGACTCAGCATTGGCTGGTAATTTGAGCTCCGTTAATCTGCTCCGAATAGACGGTGACAGAGAGAATGTAGAAACTGAGAGGGGGTGATGAGAAAAGCCGAGGGCTAAACAGATAATGAGGGAAGGCCGCAAAATGAGATGATGAGTACAGTGGAAAGATTCGAACGGAGCAAAAAAAAAAAAAGGAATGAAGAAACTTCTTGATTTCCTCCCTGCAAAGACATTTCGCTTCCCTCTGATGCTTCTCCTATCCCCTCAACATTCCCAATCCTGCCCTAGTAACGACGGGCAATTATTGAAGTTCCCTTTTACAGTGCAGTACACAGGTGGGTTCAGTCTTCCTTCTCCGGTGACCTTTTAGATTTACTTCTGTCCTGAACCTCCCTGACATTTTCATGACCTGGAGCATCTGTTTGGTATGAAGCCCAAAGTGCATGTTATCTCTGTGTAAACCGACCCAATCCAAGGCGAAAATGTCCAATATATCCACAGTCTCTCGCTTTGACCGCTTGTTAGGGCCAATAACAGAAACTACAAAGCACCACTGCAGCCATTACAGGCTCCAAACTGCCATTGCTTGTCATTTTATTACGGACTGAGAACTTGATTGTTGCTGTTAAACACATGTAATTTTTGCTGTGCAGGGATACTAGAATCCATGTTTAGTACCAGATACTTGGTTCTGGGAGTCATAGCTGCAGGATTCATAGTTTATGGCTTAATGGTTGATCCACAGAGTGCAAAAAACAATTCCCAGGCTCCTCAGCTTCTGCAAGAATTCCCATTTTCAAATAGATCAGTGTTATTTTTTTTTGAGAAGTTCCTCTAAATGTAGGAGTTTCTAGCTTACTTAAAAAGTATTTGCTTACTTTATTTTGGTTTATTCTGTTGTTTGTCACCCTTAAATGTTCTTGATCAAACTAGTTTGAATATCAGAAATAACCTGTGTAAATTCAAGAAACAGTTTTAAAAGTGAAGTTTAATTTATAAAAAGGGGAAAAAAATATACAAAGCAACTTGGCTCAATTTGGAAAAAGTAATTCAGAAAAGACTGGTTGAAAAGAAGTTTTTTGCCCACCTAAGTTCAATTTCTCTAGCCACACCCAGGCCTGATTACTTCCTGACATGTAGAATACAAAAACACTTAAATAGGAATTGACAACAAGAAGTCGACCAAACAATTTCTAATAGCAACACAACATTCAAGAGCAGATGAGAACATCAATAACATCTATCAGTTTGGAAAGGGTTACAAAGCCATTCCTAAAGCTTTGGGGCTCCAGAGAATCACAGTGACTTATTTGTAACCATTAGTTACAAATAGAAAGACACTTGGAGCAGCGGTGACCATTCCCAGGACTCACCGGCCAAGAACTTAAGGGTGGCCACCGTAGCACCGCTCAAGGTGGCAGCATGTTGGAGAAGCTCTGTTACTTTCGTTCTGTTTGGGGGTTTTTTTGGTTTTTTTTTCTCTATTTCTGGCAGAAACATTTTTTTTGGGGGGGGACATCTGTTCTCTCTGGTTTTGAATGCTGTGCAGCTGGAAATATTTTTGCTGAAACTTTTTTTACTTTTGGACATTTGTTATGATGTATGACCATGGCAACAAGGTGGTTTACAACTGGGAGCAGCTGATTAACACAAAAGCTCAAATAATACCTCAACTCCAGCCACAAAACCCTGATGAGTTGAAAAGGAGATGCAATGGATACAGAGCAGGAGCAAAGTGGAGAGAGAAAAGGAGGAAGTTCAAACCATCTCCATCAATCATATTGGGCAATGTGAGATCGTTGGCAAACAGGTTTGATGCTGAGGACCCTCTAGAGATTAGTGTGCAAAAAAGGATTCTTCATAAAATGAACATTATGGACAACCCTGAGCATCCTCTACATCAGACTGTCATACAACTACAGAGCATCTTCAATCAGAGGCTTCTTCAGATCTGCAAAACACTACAGGAAATCATCCCTCCCCATGGCCATCAGCATCTACAACAAATCTTTTAAAAAACTTGGATAATAAGTTACAACAACGTTTAATTTCCCTTTGGGATTAATAAAGTAATTTTGAATTGAACAATTAGGCTACTGGAGGAGAGCATCATCAACACATCCAGGAGGTTAAAACTGAACAACATCTAAAGCACTGCAGGTCTCACTTGCCTCAGCTAAGGTCAGAGCTCATCATTCAACAATAAGAGAGAGACTAAATAAAAATGACATCAGTGGAAGAGAGTGGTTAAAACCAGAGCTGACCAAAAATAACACAAAGGTCAACTTACATAAAAAAAACACAAAAAAAACTTCTTGATGATCCCTAAGACAAAAGTGGGACCTTTTGGAAGGTGTCTGACCTGTTAAATCAGTATTTCAGAAAAAACAAACACAAAAAAACTCAGCCATAACAATAGTCAAACACTGGGATAGTAGCATGATAGTCTGGGCTTCTGGACCTGGATGACTTACTGCAATGTTTGGAACCAGCTGGAAATCCTGAAGGAGAAGGAGACGGATGTTCTGCTTTCAGTTCATGACCTTCAGCTCAAGCATACCTCTAATGAAATAATGTCTAAATAAATTAATGTTTGGAGGTGGCCTAGTCCAGCTCAAGATCTAAAGCTGACAGATTAAAAAAATGTTAGTTTGTTTATTTATTTCATTAATCCTTTGGTCAATATTGCATAACAAATGTTTTGTGTCAGTCGTGATTTTTTTCTCAATAGGAACTTCATTTATGTCAAAGGCATCAAAACATCAAATATCCTGAAGCCCTTTGAACTGCAAACAAATATCCTCTGTTGTTCTGGTCCAAAGGAGGTACAGATCAACATCTTAGCTGATGCATAATTCTTTTACATATTAAATGTAATACCGCCACCTCCTTTGTTAACCATTTTAGTAGATGAAGTGATAGTGTTCTTTTATTTGTGCCCAGTAGCACATATTTTGACAGATATATAGAAATGATTTTTTGCATGGTTTTAAGTTTATTTATTTCATTACATCCTTTAGGTTTTCTACATTTTACACTTAAAAGCCCATGACTTTACAGTAGGTGGCTGATATTCAGTAGCGATCGTGAAAATGATTAACTTTTAAGACCTAAACCCCACCTCCCCCCAAAGAAAAACGCACACTTTGAAGCAAGTCGAAAAGGACAAAAGACTAAATGGATATCTACACAAATCGGACTATTGCACCTTCCACTGTCAGTTAAAGCTTTGTATTCAGAGACGTGGAGCCCTTTCAATGAGAGTCATGACAATGCAAGTTCATAATATTTATCTGGAGGAAATAAATGGCAAGAATAAGCATTCTTTGGCAGTGTATCTCTAGCTGCAGAAAGCATAAGGGCATTAGTGAGTTATCTGGGTGTAAAATTCATCAGGGGGAGAAGCCAGAAACGATGCAGCCAAGTCTGAGGAAGAGGAGGACACTCCCGGGCAGATAAATGTATAAACCGCTGACAGAATGTTATTTGTTGACATTTACCCACAGAGGAGCCCAGATGTTTCCAGCATGACAGAGTAGCTTTTAAAGGATTTCCATCTACTGCCAGGAGAGGTGGTGGATTAAATACTGTCTTCAGTAAAGGGCAGAGTTGCAGCTATTGCACATGAAATCAGCAAATATCTCCAAGTAACACGAGTCTCACAGAAACTTTCATGGCAACCTGGTGAGCTATCAATCACCTTCTGGAAGATGCACACGTACTTTTTACTGCTTACTAACCCAGTTTAGACTTATTTTTTTATAATTTTTCCCCTTTCAAACTTTTCAGTGCTATGTTTTTAATTATAAATGATTTTTAGAGACCAAGAGAGGTTTTTCAAAAGGTTTGGTTTCAGTAAACCCACTAGTTATACTTGTTTATATTTTCTTTTTGGTTTGGTCTTAGAGACCATATGAAGTAGTTTTAAAAGATCTTCTTTAATTTCATTCTATTGAATATCTCTTCCATTTATTTGACTAGTCCATACTTCCATCAGTGTGACGTTATTGTTGTTTTGCAAGCATCTCACTGTTCTGGTGGGAATTGTGTTGTATTAATTGTTGGTCACTCACATAATCATGGAAATTATATCACCACCATGTAGTATACAATACAGGAATCCCTGTAGCATAAAAAAAAAAAAATCCTTAAAAAGTTTACTCAGCATTCTTTGACCAACTTCTCATAGCTTTTTTGATCAGAGTTTGCTCCTTAAAATTTGCATAAACAGATTCGTTTTTGCCTTTCAAATGACAGGTTGAGCAGAGATGTATGCAGTCACAATGTTTGCCAAAAAAAAAAAAAAACCCAACAAATCTAATGTTTAAATGTTTCATTTGTTGATTGTTTTTGGTAGTGTAGAACTATTATTCATAGTGTGTGTGTGTGTGTCTCTATCAGTTTACATCTGTTCAGTCATAAATATCGACTAAGTTTTCCAATATTCGAGTATGTTCAGTTCAAATATCTTAATTACTGACAGCCTTGTTAAATTTGAAGTGTGTTGGAGTGTTTTTTACTTTAAAAAAATATTAATTAGTAAAATACTATCTGGTTACATTTTGATTAAAATAGAAAAAGCAAAAGGGTGGTAGAATCTCCATCAGAATGTCATATTAAAAGAAAAATAATTTATTTCTTTGTTTAGTAAACAATCTATAAGTTGGGATAAAAATTGTCAAAAGTTCAACGTTTTAGGTTTTGCGGTGACGATGCAGACAGCAAAATCGTGTTACTGAGTATGTAGGTATAAAAATCTGTAGGAAGCGGCTAAAAGTGTAACATCCGAGTGAAGAGGGCAGCTGAAGAATGTGGAATGAAACATATGATGGGCAAAATGAAAAGTGCAAAAGTGACAGAAAACAAAACAGGGATTCTAACATTGCTGCAGCGCCTTCTGGGTAAAAAGCATCAATAATCCCTCTCCACACCTACCTTCTCATTTTCTTCCTCTTTTCTGTCCCTCATATCCTCAGGATGTTTTTCAGGCTCCAAGCTCAACCAGTTTTATCATTCTTCTCCTCGGGGGACTTATTCCAGTTTAGAATCATTGATACTGATTACCCCAAGCCCTGTCATATTGATTTTTGAGATTTATTGTTGGCCAACTCTCCAGCAGAGGTCCTTGGCCCCTGTGTCCCTGGGTTGGCAGTCATTTGTTAAACACTCTACCGTCCTGACAAGGGCCGGGGCAGACTACACAAGCATTGCCGTCAACACCAACAACTGAAGGGTGTTTTGTGTGTGTGTGTGTGTGTGTTCAGTTTAAAACACTTTTATTAAACAAATTAGGAAGCAGTGAATAAATTTAGGTCTTAACGTCATTGTTCAATTCTTTTGGAGACTAACTAAACTCTTTGCTTGCTCTTTCCTCTCGTCTATTTCCAGTTTGTACCCATAAACATACCATTTGTTTCCATGTGGCTATGAAGTGTGTATGAGAAATGTTTTTTCCAATACTCAATCTCATTTATAAGAGAGTATTGTTCTTCTTAGGAATCCATATTGCTTATGGTTCTGATCCAAGTTTTTAATTAGTCTCTCTCTTCTTTTATATTTATATCAACGTTCAGAGTTCATTTACACTTTTCATGAAAGAAATTGACTTTCCTCCAAACACAACTTTCCAGATTTATCTGTCCTTTACAATCATTTTGGAATATGAAAAACTGAATAAAATTGAAAGAAAAAAAAGTAGGTTACAAGTAGGACACAAGGAAGGACAGAAATGAAGGAAGGAAATGAAAAAAAAGAAAGGACACAAGGAAGGAAGAAAAAAAAGGATGGGTAGAAGGAATGAGATGAATAAAGTAACGAAGGAAGGGCATGAAATAAGAAAGAACTTGAAAAAGAAAGGGAAGAACATGAAAAAAAAGGAATGAAGGAAGGACATGAAAAAGGAAGGAAAGAGCATTGAGGAGGGAGGGAGGAAGAACAGATAAAGAATGAAAATTATCATAAAATACTTAAAATGCATAAAATTCCAGACAGTGAAGGAAACCTGCTGGGAGCTTCAAGAAGTGATTCATCAGACGTTCTCCCATTGCTCCATGGTCCAGTTCTGATGCTCACATACCCATTTGTTGGCGCTTTCAGACCACATGGGCCGCCTTTGCTCCCCACGGACATCAGCGAGCCATGTCCACTTCTGACACCAGCAAGCCTTGTCCACTTCTGACACCGTTGTCAGGTCACCGCTGCTTGGACCGGTCCTGATAGATACTGACCACTGCAGACCAGGAACACCCTGAAGAGCTGAAGTCATCTATAGCCACCATCAAACTCCTTCCTATTGAGTTACAACTCTGCCTCGCAGACAAAATGTTCGTTTGCTGCCTGATACATTCCACCCACTATCATGAGTGACAGTGAAGGCCTAATCAGAGGTTTAAATACACTAAATGCACCAAAGCCTGAATTATAAATCCAAGAACTCCTGGAACTGAGTCCAAAAGGTGCCAGAAAAAAGACATGAAGACTAAAAACGAACTGCTGTGGGATTTTCATCATCTGTCCAAGAAAACATCAAAAACTTTTCCCTCCTTCCAGCCTCTGTGTAAGACGACAAACTTATCCGTGTTTGTTCAGACTGGCGGCACTCAAAAGGTGGGAGGCCAAGCATAAAAAAAAAAAAAAGGCAAGATGGTAGAATAGTTTTAGAAAATGAGGGGGGGCATCCATATCCACGCCTCCACCTGATAGGAAGTGAACAAACAAAGCTTTAAAGAGAGGTCGTTTATTCACCGGCTCCAGCGCCTACGCAGTCACTCTGGGAAGTAGGTGTGAATGTCAGATTACAACATTTGGAGTGCTGCAGAAAGATGCTGATTTACCTACCTGCTAGCCTTTATGAGTCCATTCACTTTCATGGTCGCTACTCAGAGGTGGCAAACTCAAAGCGAGGCCCTTTTCTAGATGAGCAAGCCGCTATCCCAGCCGTCATTTAGCAGAGAAAAATGATTGCAATACATGACTTCTGTTCATTTGCGGGTCTGTTCGGGTGCTTCTTTACACAGGTGAAACTCGAGTGAAAACATCATGGCAGAGTTAGTTTAGTCGAGTAATTTACCTCAAAAAGAACTACAGACACATTTATATGTGTAGCACACTTTCAGCAACAAGGCAATTGAAGGTGCTTTAGGTGATTATAGGGGATGAAATGAAAGCAGCAATAAAACAAAAACAGAAAACACTTTAGAAACATAAAGAACATTAAACACACTACAGTTATGACATTCAGCCATTATTAATAAATCAATGAAAGGCAGCTCTGAACAGATTGGGTTTAAAAGAAAAAAATTGATTCATTTAATTGCTTATTCCTAGTAACTTTGATGGCTTACAACAAAAAAATGAATTTCTAAAAAAAATAGAGGATATAAGACAATGAAAAAAAACACTTTTCAATCAGATTTATGATACATCCTTTACAATCATGGGAGGAGAAGCCTCAAAAAGGTCATTGCTTTAGAAGCTGGCGCTTCACAGCACGAAAGTTCAGTGGAAGGAAAAATGTGTTAGACGTTTCAAAAGCAACAGCTTTGACTTAATCAAAGCTCGTTACTCAGTTTGGGGGAGATGTTTCGGCTGATGTCAGAGATTGAACAGCCACCACACACACAGGTGTATCCACAACCTAAGCTTTAGCTCTCGTAATGCTTGTGTAAATCAGACAGCAGACTTGCTCTAAAGAGGTGAAAGACTGGACCGTTGCTCAGTGGTCCAACAGACAAACTCTTCAAAGCCACTGATACTGACTGCTACAGGATTTCCTTCCTGCCCACAGCTATCACCACCTACGACTCTGAAGAAATTTGGATAACATGAGTTACAACATGGTATTTCCCTTAGGGGTTATTAAAGTGTCTTTGAATTGAACTGGAATCACAAAGAAAAAGGAGGAAAAATAACAGGATTATCTCATGAAAAACAGAAATTATTAAAACGGTCTCTAAACGGAATATGAGTGGACAAAAACCTACTAAACTCAAATTCCTGAATATCAAAACGAATGCTCTACAAATCATGAAGAACTTTAAGTTTGCAATGTAGCATCAAAACAAACCACAGGACTTCTGGAACAATGTCCTTTGATCATACGAGACAAAAGTAAAGATTTTCAGCCATAATTTACACATCTTATACAGACTTTGTTTACACTGCACAGTCTGTGCTCATAGTTACAGTACATTTAGATTAATGTCTGTTTTTTTTTGTTTTTTTTTTACCGCAATTTGGCTTGAAGTTTGTGGATTTTAAACTGTTCTCACCATTAATTTATACTGATGGACCTGATGATCGCTGCCGGGGGTTAAAGGATGTTAATTAGTCTGATTATCTGTGTAATTCACACATTAATTATCCGCCTCTGATGATCAGCGTGACTGTTTGGAAATACGGCCTCATCTTTAATATTTGCATTCATTTAAAATGAGTTCCCACAATGGAGACTGACCAAACACCATCCAATAATTGTGGTTAAATTTAACAAATTGGAGTTTGTCCTGTAATCTAAAACGCATTTTCCCCCACACTTCAGTTGAAACAAAACTGCATACCTACAAAGGGGGGAAAAAATGTTTCCAATAACTCCCCTCCCCCCACCCAAGTTAGAGGCTGAAGCTTTTAGCATAATAGATTAGAACTAAATTTCTGTGAACAAAAGCAGAAGCTGTCACTTAATTCAAAGGAAAGGTACTTTGTGTCACTAAGAATGAAGGGGAGAAAGCGACATGAATCAGAAAACTGTCAGCAAAAGAAAAATGAGGAACAAAGTTAATGAAAAGAGTCAGGAGTTTTGCTTTCTTCTCACACAGCATCATTACACTGTGAAAGGAATCTCATTTGCAGAATGAAACCAGAAGATTGGCACAATAACATGGCGTCTTGATCTGTAACGTTTGATGGAATTGGTTTATTATGCTAATTGACGCTCTGCGCTATCATTTACTCTGAGATACAGATGTCAAAACATTCTAGCTGCCTGTTTGGTTTGAGTTTTTACATCCATGTTTAAAGCATAATGCTTGGTTCAGAAATGTTTTTTTCTGACGGTGAAGAAAGTAAAAAAATAAAAAATAAAAAATGTACCATTAAAACAACCCTAACTTCTACGCAGCTAAGCTGTTTCTGGCACTCGATCAGCAACAGAATATTGAATCCCTAGAAAATATAAAGATAGACCTAATAGACTGTAGTTGCTTGCCCACAACATCTCAATGGGGCTCATTTGGATTAGGATCTTGAGGGTTTAGTGGCCAACTCCAACAACTAAAAATCAATAGCTTTTTGTAGACCAAATATTTACCTGGGCTTTAGAAGGTTGTAACAACTTGGTCCAGCTCAGTGGAAATAAATACCCACGGAGCTTCCCCCCCTTCAGCTTTCTGTATTCAGCCCACATATTTTCATAAAAGATGTAAGATCTGTACTTTGCAGTGAATTCAAATGCTCGATAAGCTTCAGCCTTGATTTGAAACCATTTAGCAAATGCTTTAGAAGCCAACAGTGTATTATCAAAAAGATGGGTTGAAGGTAGCTACTCAGAGTAGGGCGCATTCATGACATGTGTCAGATTTCTATATTGTTTATAAGGTCCAATGAGTCAGTTGGACCAAAGTAAGGTGAAGCGACATAAAGAGGTTTGGCTAACGTTTAGCTGATAGCTGTTAGCTTGATTAGTGTTTCTGATTTATTTGCTGTTGACTTTGAGCTGCAGTTAGCTTAATTACTTTTTAGCTTAGTTATTAGTTTGAAATACCAGTTGCTGTTAGCCTCTTTAGCTGTTAACTAGGCTTTGAGCAGTTAACAGTCACCAAAGCAACATGGGCAGTTTTGCAACTGATTGATCTGATCGACGTTCATCTATTTTGAACGTTAGCCTAAGTTAGCATCACCACTCAGAGACTGGACTCCTCCCGTCTCCCTCTGCCTCAGCAGCACATACCTCAGGCAGCGCTGACTCGGCGCCCTGAACCAGCGGATCTCCTCCGTCGTCACCGGAGGTAGAGGGAGGCTTTATGGAGCCCAGCGGCCACATCAATTCGAGCCGCTGGTTCAGGCCGCTGAGTCAGCGCTGCCCGAGGCTGGTGCTGCCGGTGTTGCTGAGGCAGAGGGAGGAGTCCAGTCTCTGATGGGTAATGCTAACATAGGCTATCAAATAGGCTAACGTTCAAAACAGTATGAACAGCTGTGCTAACTAAGTGCTAATGTGATAATAATGGTAACCTGAAAAACGCAATCCAACTCCAAACTCGCCATGGGGCGAGTGCGTCTGAGAGATGGTTTTATACCCAAACCCACGGGGCGTGTCTGTGAGAACATGCCTGTGACGTAAAGAGTGGAAAAGATGTACCGCTCTCCAGCAATCACAAAATTCAAATGCAGTAGCCACAGTTCAACCCTAAGAGGGCAGCACAAAGACGTTTTTAGACCAAAAAGTGTAGAATTCAACAAGTTTACACAAAAATGTAAAAAAAAAAAAATGCATTGCACTATTGCATTGGTAAAGACCCATTTATACAGTTTATAGGCAAAAAAAATAAGTTGTTTTGGGGTTTAGTTACTCTTTAAGTAGCTTTAATTTTGCCTGAGAATGGCTGTTAGCTTGTGTAGCTTTTAACTTGACTATGAGTGGCTGTTAACTTCATTATTAAGAAACTATTAGTTAGACTGTCAGTTTCTGTTAGATTGACTATTGTTTAACTAGGAAATGCTATAAGCTAAAAGTAGCTTTGAAATTGGCAAAGAGGAGCAGCTAGCTTGTTTGCATCACTAGCATAATAAAGGGACTGTAGCTTTCAACTTGGCAAAAGATTTGTGCAAATTCAGGGGCTGGATCCTTAGAAGTCCGCACTTGAAGGTGGATTATGCTAATAATGCAATAAAGGCTCTCCATATTCAAAGACTCCTTAATCTCATTAGTATCTGACATTTATTAGATGCAATATTTATATAACTGAATTTCTACCTTGTGCATTTATGTAAGGTATTTTTTTTCTACTTTAAATTCACCAGCAAAAATTGGTCTGCAAATGTGGTGACCTTCTGGTGACCCAAACTAAAGCCATCAGAACTAGATTGAGTCAAGCAGCTTTTAGACAATCAAATTACAATTCTTTGATCATGTGACAAACAGGGAGCTGGGACTCACCACCACATTGCCAACTGTCTCCAACAGAAAGTAGCTGAATTGGCCGCAGAAAGTAGATAACACACGCAAATTTGCATAGTAATGACATCATCACTCATGTGATGGTCTTCATTTTCTCCTCCAACATCCAAGACGAATAAAACCAGTTTGCTCAGACATATGAAAATAAAATAACCCATAGAACAGAAAAGGCCAGCCTCAAAGGGTCAAGGAAAGATCGCAGAAACAATAGGAAGAACTGTTAGGTGGCTTTATAACATTCAAAGAAAAGTTGGTATAATGAGGAAAACAGAAAGAAGGAAATTATATCTAGGATTTGGTTAGTAAATAATACATACATTATTTAAACAGGGGAAACATGCTACAGGGAAATGTGACTTTTATCTTCAAGAAGAGACTGTGTAGCATGTCATATTATTTTACCTGAAGTTTAATGTAAAGAGAAGGGAACTGGTGCAAAGTTGACAAGATATCAAACTGCAACTGTGCATCAAAGACCTTTTAAACAAAATTTCTACTCCTGAAAATTGCTTAGATATCTTAAGAAGTTGAAATTTATAAAGAGAATATAGTTTGTTTTTTAGTACTTTGTAAAGAATAAGTAGGGCATATTTAGTATGCACCAAACGTTGCTTGCCAACTGCCATTAAACAGAAGTTTATGGCTTATGTTATTATTGGTGTTTTTTGTTAGAAGTTTTAAATGCCCTACGTTATTGAACTCACCATACATTTTGAACATTCCTTGAATGCACGACAGAGTATTGTAGACAAAATAAAAATTTGGTATACATTTCCACCCAAAAAAAAAAAAAAAAAAAAACACCCCACACACACACATTCTTACTTATCTTCCAGAAGGAAAGTAAAAATTTAGGAAAGTAAATATATGAGTTAAAACTTACACATATTTTCAAGAAAAATCTCATAAATTCTCTGTCTAATCTACATACTTGCCACTTGAGACCTTAGAATTAGGGAGAGATTCAAGAGGGCCTCGGGAGGTTCATATACACATGCACACACGAGAAAAAGAAAAATGAAATACTTGAATTTTACAGTGCTTATTTGACAAAATAACAGTCCCCAGTAATAAATGTATGGTAACAAATTCAATAGCTGTCCGCAATACCCAATTTGTTTCTCAAACTACTCGTCATTTCTCTTTGGAGTTTATTAGAACAATTATCATAAAATGTTACACTTTTCATTCCTTTCACATATACTGCAAATGGCCACACTTCCTTCTCCTCTACAACCCCGCCACAGGAATATATTTGCTGCAATATGTCAAACAAATTCCCAGCGTAAAAGTTCTTTAGTGAACATGTACATGTGCCTTGGTGCCTCTGAATCTGTTCTCAGCAGAGAATGTCACGTCTTCTTCCAAGTGTCGAAGTTTGAAAGATAATCTGAGCGCTTAAAATGCCAGGTTGTCATGCTGGACTGTGTTCAGCTGACAGGCAGATTTGTCACCCTGGCATGTGGCCATGAAGCCTCCGACACCCTGATGGATTGTGGGACAGAAGGTCATAGAGCTGGTCTGGGATTCCCACCCCTATCAGTACCATCAGCTCTGCATCACCCCTGGCACATTCAGCTCACCTCTTAAGACTTTTCTGCTGGGTTCCCATGTATAAAGTGGGGTAAAAAAGTATTTGGCAGCCACCAATTGTGCAAGTTGTGCCACTTAAAATGAAGTCTGTAATTTTCATCATAGGTACACTTCAACTGTGAGACAAAATGTAAGAAAAAACATTCAGGAAATCACATTGCATGATTTTTAAATAATTTGTATAATTGTGAGAAAATAAGTTTTTGGTCAATAACAAAGGTTCAGCTAAATAGTTTATAATGTAACCTTGGTTGGCAATGACAGAGATCAAACGTTTCCTGTAGGTCTTCACTCACTGTAGCTGGTATTTTGGCCCATTTCTCCATGCAGATCTTCTCTGGAGTTGTGATGTTTTGGGGCCGTCGCTGGGCAACACAGACTTTCAACTCCCTCCACAGATTCTCTATTGGACTGAGGTCTGGTGACTGGGTAGGCCACTCCAGAACCTTGAAATGCTTTTTACGCTGCCACTCCATTGCCCAGGCGATGTGTTTGGGATCATTAGCAAGCTGGAAGATCCAGCCACGTTTCATCTTCAATGATCTCACTGATGGAAGGAAGTCTTTGCCCAAAATCATAATACATGGCCCCTTTCATCCTTTCCTTAATACGGATCAGTCGTCCTGTCCCCTTTGAAGAAAAGCAGCCCCAAAGCATGATGTTTCCACCCCCATGCTTCACAGTGGGTATGGTGTTCTTGGGATGCAACTCACATTCTTCCCCCTCTAAACACGGCGCGTGGCGTTTATACCAACGAGTTCTATTTTGGTCTCATCTGATCACACGACATTCTCCCAATCCTCCTTTGGATCATTCAGATGGTCTCTGGCAATCTTTAAACGGGCCTGGGTCTGTGCTGGCTTAAGCAGGGGCACATTTTGAGTGCTGCAGGATTTTAATCTATGACAGTGCGTTACTAATAGTAACCTTTGTAACTGTGGCCCCAGCTCTCCTCAGGTCATTGATCAGTTCTCCCTGTGTAGTTCTGGGCCGTTTCCGCACCGTTCTCAAGATTATGTGTAGCCCATGAGGTTAGATCTTGCATGGAGGATAGAAGAGCTTCTTAAAGTGACAGTGTGTAGTTTCCCTGGCGATAAGGGGCAGTGCATACCCAAATCATTGCAAGCAAGCAGTATTTTTGTGTTCGAGTGACAACCTTACCAACGAATGGCCATAAAGGCCAAAAAATATCACCAGATTGTTCAACCTCCAACAAAATCATATATGCAGCGAAATGACAAGCAGAGCAGACTCTTTCATCACTGGCAACAAGCAAAGAGGTAAATGTAATCAGTAAATGTGTTTTGTCCACATAGGCTCAGGTAACAAAAACCTTTCAATAATTTGTCTTTGAAATTCAGCTGATTGTAGCTGAAAACCCAACCAAATCACGTTCAAATTGCCAAACATCTCAGCGTCGTCTTCCGATGCCCCGACTCTTCTTTTAATCTATTTATACAGTGTGCTGAAAGGGTACAGCTCTTCTTGCTCCAGCTTAATCTGTCTGAAAACACCAGATGAGGACCAACACCTTCAGAACAAGGAGGCGTTAAAGAGGAAACAAAATCTCTTCTGCTATTCAACTCTGTCCATTCTGGTATGGCAAACCTGGCTTCAGTTTGAATTATTCAAACTTCCTGTGACCTGGAAAGGTGCAAAATTCTGTTCACTTCCAATGCTCCGGGCAAACTGCTGTCGCTGTTTTTGCAAACAACAAGGTGACGTAAAACGATTCTGTCTGTGATCACGTCCGAACACCTAATGCTCGCTCATACAGAACCGCTCAGAAACAACAGAATACTTAGTCGGACGAGGCGAGGGCTTCCATCCATTTGAATGATTGAGGTCAGCTGGAAACGCTGGCTAAATGGAGTGTGAATGACTTTAACGACAGGCTCTACCTACACGTCTGCAATCTCTCCCTCATATTTCCTCAACACTGTCATGCCTCGCTGTCTGTACTTCTGTTGCTGACAGGGATTGACTTTTAACAAGTTGCTGAATCCCAACGTTGTTATTTGGTCCCAACTAGGAGTTTCATATCAAGTTCCCATCCTCTGTTTAACGCTCATATTTCCCAATTAAATCAGCATGAGTAAAACTTTAAATAATCATGTAGAAAGTTTTTTCTGGCAGTATTTTACAGTCGAAAAACAAGAAAGGAGTAAAAAAACTTAAACTATAGGGACGTAGTGAAAGAAAAACATTTGGCATGAGTTTACACATCTAAAGGATGATGATGAGGGAAGCTTTGTTTATAATGATCCTTAGGAGTTTTTTTGTGGTAATTTCCTTGTTCATTTATGTTCTTCAGTTCCTTCCGTATTTTGTTCATTTTTCTGTGTTCCTTATTGTTATAAAGCCCTTTTCATACAAACATTGCAACTCAAAGTGCTTTACAGATTAAAATGACCCCACATAAACAGCATTCCCATCTCTCCTTCACAGATTTAAAAGCATGATCACAATTATACCTCCTCCCCCAGACCCAACCTTTGTGCACGCACACACTCAAGAGCAACAATTAAAAAGACTTTGTGTCACGGGGTGTGTGGAGAATGGACCCAAACGCACTCGCTGAAGGAAGGTGCAGGATGTTTTATTAAAGTGAGGAGATCGTGATGATGGTGGTGAACGGAGACACTGGACATCGGGCTGGAACGAAGAGGCAGGAAGACGACACACCATGGGGATGAAGACAATAGAGGACTAGGAGGAAGGAGGAAAGATGATCCGGCCGGGAGTGAAAGGAAGTGAGGGGTCTTAAAGGCAGGAGGTGAGTAGGATCAGGTGTGGATGATGAGACAGACAGGTGAAGACAATCAGGCAGGAATAGGGCAGCGTGACAGGACCCCCCCCCCTTTAAAGGTGGATTCCAGACACCGTGGAAAGAGTGAAAAAGAAAGGGAAGAGAAAAAAAACAAGCACCCTTGCCAGGGTGGGTGGAGGGGGCCCACGGAAGGAGGGCCCCGAGTCTCTTTGGGTACGCCCCTGGAAGTCTGGCGGACGGCCCCGGTGGCGGCCCCTGAGGACCTGGAGGTCGGGCGGACGGCCTCGGCGGCGTCCTCTGGCTGGACGGAGGTCGGGCGGACGGCCTCGGCGGCGGCCCCTGAGGACCTGGAGGTCGGGCGGACGGCCTCGGCGGCGTCCTCTGGCTGGACGGAGGTCTGGCGGGCGGAGTCCTCTGGCTGGACGGAGGTCGGGCGGACGGCCTCGTCCTCTGGCTGGACGGAGGTCAGGCGGACGGCCCTTAGGTCCTCTTCTGAGGGTCAGGTAGTGCCAAAGATGCCTGGCCGGTAAAGGTCGGCCGAGACAAAGAGAGTCTGGAGGCTCGGACGCCTCCTCAGACGGAGAGTCTGGAGGCTCGGACCCCTCCTCAGACGGAGGTTCTGGAGGCTCGGACGCCTCCTCAGACGGAGGTTCTGGAGGCTCGGACGCCTGCTGAGAAGACCGTTCTGGAGGCTCGGATGCCTGCTGAGACGACCGTTCTGTAGGCTCCAGTGACGGGGACGGGTCCTCCCTGACCCTCCCTGGGAGCTTCAGCGACGGGGACGGGTCCTCCCTGACCCTCCCCGGGAGCTCCAGCGACGCATGGGGAAATGTCCATCGCTGGAGAGCCGCCGCTGTGACCGCCAGAAACACGGCAGCCACAACAACGGCGGGCTCTGGAGCTGGAACGGGCTCATGGACTGGAACGGGCTCATGGACTGGAACGGGCTCATGGACTGGAGCTGGAACGGATTCTGGAGCTGGAACGGACTCACGGACTGGAGCCGAAACGGGCTCACGGACTGGAGCTGGAACTGCTCCGGAAGCGGCCCCACCTCGGCGGCGTCGCTGCTTGCGGTGAGTCAGCAGAAGAGGCTCATGCCGTCGAGGACCAGTCCCCGGGGAACAAAACGCCAACCTTGTGCCGACGAATGCGGACGGTGAAGGTGCGGCGCTCCGCTCCCCGCTCCCGGAAACAGTCCCGGCGGCGCCGCGGGACCTCCGCCGGCGGACAGATGGTGGAGACGGAGAGGGCGGACCGATGATCCGATCCAACGCCTCCCTGCGAACCCTCTCCGCCTCGCGGCGCGATCCGGAGCAGAGAACAACCTCTGGAAGTGAGGGAGCACTCCCAGGATTTCCTCAGCTCCGGAAACCCGCACAGGAAAGTGAGGAGAGGCAGCGAGTCTGGCCAGGTTGGCCCAGACGTCCTGGCGGAGGGCGGCGATCTCCTGGGCGAGTGCTGGGTCCATGTTTAGGGCCGGATCATTCTGTCACGGGGTGTGTGGAGAATGGACCCAAACGCACTCGCTGAAGGAAGGTGCAGGATGTTTTATTAAAGTGAGGAGATCGTGATGATGGTGGTGAACGGAGACACTGGACATCGGGCTGGAACGAAGAGGCAGGAAGACGACACACCATGGGGATAAAGACAATAGAGGACTAGGAGGAAGGAGGAAGGATGATCCGGCCGGGAGTGAAAGGAAGTGAGGGGTCTTAAAGGCAGGAGGTGAGTAGGATCAGGTGTGGATGATGAGACAGACAGGTGAAGACAATCAGGCAGGAATAGGGCAGCGTGACACTTTGGGCCGAGTACAGATGAGCCAGGTAAGGTAACACCACCAAAGGAGCCATCTGCACCGGCAGCAGCACATCAACAGCAGCTGCCAAGGCACTGACCCAGGGGGCCCAGAGGAGGCAAGGCTGAGACCCCCACCTCCACCCAGGTGCTCAGACTTGATTGTCATGCTCTCAGAGGGGCTCTTTGTTCGTGCACGTTTTGTGGATCTGGAGAAGGCTTATGCAGTACATTCTTTTATTTTGTGTGGGGGATTCTGGGTTTTGACATTCATCAGTAATTCGGTATCTGTCCAATCAATCCGTCCTCATTCACACTTTGTCCAGTGTGGGGTGTGCTCTGTCAGGCCGGCCAGTTACCATCCACCTTATTTGTAGTGTTCATGGAGAGGTTCTTAGGGTGTATTTGTATTTAGTCTCACATTTACTTTTAGCAGATGATGTGGTTTAGCTGACGTCCACAAGTCATGAATTTTAGTAGTCACTGGAGTTTTTTGCAGGGTTGAGAGTCAGCTCCTATAAATCTGAGGCCATGGTTCAATACTTGTATCCAGGATAAAAAGTAACTGAATCGAACTGTAGGGTAAGTGGGCTCTGCCTCATCGATACGGCAACCTTCCTCTTCATCCTGTGGGAGCTTTGTGTGGAGCCCCCTTTCTTCCACCTCGAGTCACAGTGGTTTAGATATGCAATTAGGATAGGTACTGAAAGCCCAGTAGTGGCTAAACTTTGTAAATTTCCCTGCCACATTTCACAGCGGAGAGAACTTCTTGGAGGAACTGTATATCCTCTTTAGGATGGGGACAACTTGGAATGCCCTAGAAGAAATAAAGAACTGTATGAGTATGGATGGATGGATGGATGGATGGATGGATGGATAAAGAGACAAATTAACCAATGGGTAGATGTTATTGACCCAGATGAATTAACTGAGTGCTGCTGAGTTTCTGAAGTAATGTTTTAATCAGCGGTTGACCAAAGAACTGGTTTATATGCTTTTTAATTTGTCTTCTAAATTATGTTTAGAACACTGAGTTCTTTTAAATCACAACTAAAAACGTATCTGTTTAGAGCTGCCTTTGAGTAATGCTTTGATGTATCATGTTTTGTGTATGTTTTTTGTATGTTTTTACTTTATATGCTTTGTCTGTGTTTACTGCTATTTTTATTTTACATCCTTAATCATATAAAGAACCTTGAATTACCTTGTTGATGAAAGTGGGCTATACAAATAAAATTGCCTCGCCTTGCCTTGCCTTAATTGGCTGTTTTTTCCTTCCGGCATAAACTGTCACACCAGTAAAGTAAATGAGTCAATGGTTTCTCTTATGCTGCAGTTTTTAGGCAACAGCAGCAGATTTTTATACAGCATATATTTTTACTCCTATTCATCTTTAAGCTCTAACCAAAATAATTTGAGATGAGGTATTATCTCATCCATTCCATGCAGGAGATTAAAGAACACTTCCTCTTCTTTTCCTATTTAATCCTCTCTTTTTTTTCTTCATCTTTCCGTTGGCTCTGGATGAACAGAACAATGAAATATCATCAAAAAGGTATTAACTTTTCCAGTTCCTAACCCTCGGCCTGTTGAGGAGGATAAAGTGGCAGCACTGATCTGTCGGAGGTGGGTGTTACAAGCAGATGGGAGGGAGGTGATGAGCAATGTTTAGAGTCATCATTTTGTTTTCTTTTTTTTTATCCACATGGCTGAGCAAGAGCTGGGTGCTGAGGTGGAAATTACACATGAACGGAGAGTTTAACCTCAGGGAGTTGGTTGTTTTCCAGCACATTTCAACCCGCCGCTCAGAATGGGGTCACAATGTCACTGTTCTGGGTTTCAAATATCCACAAGTCGAGGTCGCATACTTCACATGCAAATATCTGTATTTTCTTCTTCAACAGTTCAAAGACGTCAATGCTTGGTTGGGTGGTTAGTTTGGTAATAAGTACTGATCTTCTAAGCTAATAATTCCATAAATAGACCATCAGCAGCAGGGCCTTTTACAGCACACATGGCAACAAAAGGAGCAGTGGACTGGAAGTGTCCCCTGGATAATTTTCATCTGCTATTAAAGTAAAACACTCAACGCTACATTGACCGGCGGCTTTAGTCAGTACACCTTGCTCGAGTCGGGTTGGACCCCTTTTGCCTTGAGAACTGCTTTAATTATTCATGGCATACACTCAACAAGGTGACAGACAGATTAATCAGATGTGTTTTTCCATATGGACATGGTGGCGTCAAACATTTGCTGCACATTAATTGGCTGTAAAGTCAAGAGGTGAATCTCTCACCGCTGCACCACATCCCAGAGGTTAGTGGATTAAGATCGGGAGACTGCAGGGGGTTGAGTGGAGTCTAGGAAACTCATTGTCATGTTTAAGGACACTTTCAGCAGTATAAATCATCATCAGATGATGACGCAAGGACATGACGCAGTACTCGCAAAAGCCCCATTCTTGGGTGGATTGCCACCACCGATTGGTAGGGAATGTGGAAAAGAATGTCACTCAAGGTTGCACTTGCCTCTCTAAGACTGGTGATGTATTAGCATCGTCCTTTCCGGGTTTAGTTTTGCTCTTGTTTTTATTAAACTTAAGCTCTAATGTCCATTTTGGCATATAACCGTATCAAAGTATCTTCTTTACTGCCTCCTAAAGTCCAGATAAATAGCCTACAGCACTCTCTGCTGGTTGTCTTGGGTCAATATATTGCATTGGTTGCAACTTAATTTACATAGGTGTTGTAATCTGTCTTGGCCCGATACCTGAATGGGCAGGCCCAGCCCCCCTGGCCGCCCATTGGCGTTGGGCTTGTGGATCCACGAAATTCAAACCTTACGGCTGCATTTTGCAGCTGAAACTGAGCCGTTGCAGATTGTAACCTCAGTTTCCCAATTTTAACTGATAGGAATAGTGGTAGTTGTGATTTTCTCCTGCTGTAGCCCCCCTGCTTTAAAACCCAATGTATGGTGGTTTCAGAGATGGTATTCCACATGTGTTGGTTCTCATCTGTCATTCCACTTTCTATCATCTCCAAACCAGTAACACTGAATTTCTAGTCTTCGGACCATTCTTTTTAAACCTGTTTTCCCAGCAGGACAGCAGTTTCTGAAATACTCACCCGTCCAGACCCCAATGAATATATCTTGTTCAAAGTCACCTCAATCCACTTTCTTCCTCATTCTGATGCTCTTGTACGTTTTTTTGATAATCTGCACAAAGATGATCTAAATTGGTAATACCTACATCTCTATTGTAGGTTTCATTTTGTTAGCGGAATTGTTCAACAGCACCACGGCTCTGGATAGCGAGTAAAAAATATATAATTCATTGTGGGTATAGACCTACTGTATGTCTATAATCTGCTGTCTTAAGCTGCTGGCCCCGCGACCCGATCCTTGGATAAGCGGAAAAACATGGATGGATGGATGGACGGATGGATCTGCATTGTCAGAGTTTTGGAGCGCTCCCATTTTTAAAAACCGTTTCTGTTTTAGCAGTCTTTGTTCAAAACAAAAGCTGCCGTAGAAGTGATTAATGAACAGTTACGCTTTGGTGACACGAGTATTACATCATTTCAGCCAAAGCTGTCCTCACCGTCTTACTTTAACAGCCATTTATAGTGGACCACCTCTTCTATCTGAGAGTCAGTAAGAGCTACAGTTTGTAAATCATGGAAAAACCCAAAAAGAATAAAGGAATAGAGCCCTAAAAGGCTGCTAACCTAATAGGCCTGAAAGCAAATAAGAATCACTGAGGTGAAAGGGGGCATAAAAATGAATGAAATCCTACCAGGGGTCACTTTATTTCTGTCTGAGCTCTGGCTAGGTGTCTGAGTCAGTTAATGAACCCGTGGAAGCTAAAGCCGAAGCCCCCCCACCTCTCTTTTACAAGATAATTTTACAGCCCTGGTGAATCTCCAGGAAAGCCATCAGTGTGTGTCTGAGTGTGCATAGAGGCATATGTGTCCTCCTCCCGCGAGGGTTTGTCTTCATAATTTATATGCCTGTGCCAATGTCTGTGTGTGACCTGAAACAATGCCCTCTCATTTTACTGTCTACAGCAGCACTTTTCTAACTGAAACAGAAAAAAAGGACTAAATGAAGTACAATAACCTTAAGACAAGGCAGCAGTAAGTCACAGGGCGACAAGCTGAGTGGAAATAATATCACCCCTGTCCTCTGGATCCCACTTACCTCCAGTGTTATTGGATTATTCCCATAACAACTGATGCTGGAATACAAAGGGAGTAAAAATTGTAATGGAAAGATTCATGTTGGCATCCTAATTGTGTCTGGAAGTAAAAACATATCTTATAATGAAGGGCAAACAAACAAAAGCAGCAACATAAAATTTAATATGGGGGGGGGGGGTTCATTCAGGGTGAACTCCATTTCGGCCCTTAAACCCACCACTTAAGCAGATAAACACTCAGCCACTTTGTTGGATACACCTGTTCGACTGCGCGTTAGGGGAAGGCGATCAGCCATTCACATTGCAGTAGCTCAATGTATTTAATCATCTAGAAGTGGCAAAGATGACCTTTAAAACCGTGAAAGTTCAAACTGATCTACAGGGATTTTCATGGGTGGCTTAATGAAAAAATTGCCCAATAAATAAAATATCCAGTGAGCGGCAGTTGTGTGGATGAAAATGCCTTGTCGATGTCAAAGGATGATGACCGGCCAGGTTCAAGATACAGAAAGGCAATGACAGCTCAAATAACCACTAAAGGTATGCAGAATACCCTCTTTGAACGTACAACAGGTAGTATGTTGAAGAATGTGGGCTACAGCAGCAGAAGACCACGTCGAGTGCCACTTATTTCCGCTTAAAACAGGAAACTGATGCTGGCTCAACAAAACACAGGACAATGCCTGTCTGGTATGATAAGTCTGCATTTCAGGTGCAATGTTCAGATGGTAGGGTCAGAATTTGGTTTAAACTACAAGAAAGAATGAATCTATCTAAGGTTGTATCAGTTGTATCAGTGTGATGCTGTGCAGGATGATTTCTTGTGAAATTTTTTGGCCTCTTAGCACCAACTCTCAATCTGACCACCACTTTAAGTAGACCTATCTCATGATGGCAACTTCTTGCATCATGGATGTGCATTCGACAAATCCGCAACAACCTATTATTTTACCCAGTATTTACCCAAATCTCTGAGGAATGTTTCAGACACCTTGTTAACTCTCTGCTATGAAGAACAAAGGCAAACCGGGGGTCCAACCATATACTAGCAAGGTGTATCTAACCAGGTGGGGGGTCTGCCTGTACTGAAGCTGCGGTGCTGAGACGTTAATATGGAAAAATTGCTGTTAATACCAACACTTCAAATACAACATGGTCCTCTTAAACCATAGGTGTCCTTGATGGCGTTTCTTTACCTGACTCATCTGCACTTGGCCCAATTGTCCTTTTTATGGTTGTTCTTAAGTGTTTGTGTGCATGGGAGTTGGGTTAGGGGGAGGGGGGTATAACTGTGATCATACTTTTAAATCTGTGGGGGAGGGATGGGTTTATGTGGGGTCATTTTAATGTGTAAAGCACTTTGAGTTGCAACTCTTGTATGAAAAGCGCTTTATAAATAGCTTGATTGATTGATTGATTGATTTATTGAGAAGAACATGTACCACTAAAGAGCAGGAAGGTCACCCGAAGGAGTATGTCTAGTATGTCTGTAACAAGTGATGATGATCAACCCGCCTGGTAGGGCAGAGTATTTTTCAGCCACACTTTTTTACTGTGATCATATCATCCACACATTTTATATACCCGCTTAATGACTGGGAGCCTGATGTTGGTCTCAAGTAGTCAGTAATCAGTACATGGTGTACAATATTGGCGGGGCACAAGTCCATCTCAGAACCTCATCATATACATTATTTCCAATAAAACTGAAAGTAGTACATTGCTAAATAGAAATATGCTGTTCTAATCATTCAGGCAGAAAGCTTTACCTGTCAGTACCTCCAGCTAGGTGGGTTAGCAACATTCCTTGGGTTGGTTGGTCAGAACTTGACTATCTCAAAGACGTTAATGGTTTTGTGGCACAACATGTTTGATGATCAGCAGTTTGGCAGACTATTGTTAGCCCCATTCTGAGCTGAGAATCACAGCTGGTTTCACTAACGGTCCAGGCAGAGGGTCTTTTGTTACAGTCGTCTGGCTACCTGCCTCACATTCATCTCCCCTGGAAATTGTGCCGGGGTCAACCCTTATGCCACCTGGGTCTCATGTGATATCTGATCACCCCCTGCAATGTAGCCATCTAATGTCAGAGACACACCTTCCCTTAGCTAATGGGTATCTAGCTCCAGTCCTCAAGGCCCGGTGTCCTGCAGGTTTTAGATATGATCTCAGGAAGTTCTGCAAAGGCCTACTAATGAACCATCACTTGATTCAGGTCTGTTTAACCAAGGAAAGAACTAAAACATGGAGTATACCAGCCGTTGAGTACCAACTCAGGACACAACTGCCTTAGTAGTATTGCCTCAGCCACCAAATGTGCTACCTCAGCGCCATGATTCAGCATAGTACTCCACCCTGCTCTAAGGGCTTAGCAAAGGTTTGCAGTCAAGATGAATGATTAGGTGAGGTGCTAATGTTTATTTGTTTGATCAAACTAAAAAACCTGGTGTTTTGTGGACTTGATCCAGTGATCAGCATCTACTGATTGTGAAGAAGACCCCTTTAAAAACTAATGACAGAGCTTTTGCAGTAGTGGCTCCCTCTCTCTGGAATTTTCTTCCTCTCAACCTGACAACTGCTGATTCAGAGCTTTCCTTTAAAAAGCAGCTTAAAAGCCATTCTTTTTAAATGGCTTTTTTCTAGTTTTTTAATTTATTTCTGAATTTATGTGTTCTGTGATTGTTGTAATGTTTTTACTGCACTTTGTGATTATTTCTAGAAAGGTCCTATATAAATAAAGCTTTACACACCTCTACTTGAAGCTTGGGAAGATTTAGTCCTAATTATACTTTCAAAGAGGGCACCAAGTGTAACGAGTTATTTAATTAGAAATATCTTCCAAACACTCAGTCTTCACTGGCACAGTTGAAAGACCGTTAAAAATGCAACAAAAAGCATGAAAGAACAGAGATGTCATACTATCATTGTCTAAACTGCGATGAGTGTCGGTGTAATCGGATTTCATTACCTGCTCCTGTGCCAAAAGTATATGTTTAACCAGGCTAAAAGCCCCTTGCACTGGAACAGCCCAACATTCATTTATCGCACATGGCCCGCTGTTTCACAGCTGAGGCTTTGAGCTAAATACTATGACTCCAATCCAACATGACGGCGCTGAATTAGGTGTTCTCAACAAGCAGACAGAGAAAGACTGAGCTGAGTTTGCTAAAAAGCTATTATCGGAAGGAAAAAGGAAATGTCTAATTTAGTTCACTTTAGTGTCCACTTCATTATTTTATGTGAATTGTAATGTATTTTCTGTAACTAGAAGCCGGTCAGATAATGAAAATTATACTGTTCTATATCAATCCATGGGAGAAGCCTTAGAAACCTGGAAGTTTCTGTTTTAATAAAACAATAACGAAGAAAAAACAACTCTAAAAGAACATGAAGTACCCACCCAAGATCTGGACCTGAACCATTCAACCTGAGGTTTTAAGTTCACCAAGAAGATGAGATAAATTCAGAGGAAAGAGACTCAAGGAAACCTCAGTCTGCTTTTGCAACCAAATGATATTTTAGGGATCTCTAAAATATTTTTTAAATATCCAAATTCTTGTTTTCCTGTCTTAAAATCAGAACACAATCCAAAAATGTATTGTGTTTAAAAAATTTTGCTCCAATGTTTTTTCTTTTTGTTTTTTCCCACAAAACCAAGAAAGCTCTGCTGTTTTTACAGCCCTGAATCACTAAGGAAAAAAACCCCAAGATTTTTACACAAAAGTGAAGATGATTAAATATTAGATCCTTGATGTCATGCTTATGTTATAAATGTTCTTCATTTCTGCATTGTATATAACTTAGCACAAAAAGTCAGGAAATTATTATTGGGTCCATTATTTCTTTGTTGTAACGATGCTTCTTGGCAACAAATGTAACATTTTTGGAAAGCCTGTTTAAATAGCACCAAATTTGTTAGAAAAATACATTTGTGGATAGAATGGTAGAGTTGAGTATTTGGGTTGCGCCCATTGAGCGGTTGCCACATCCTCTCTGCTAATGTCAAACAGCTCACTCTGTTATTCAGTCTTGTTGGGTGTCATGTTATTGGATTTCATGATTAACGTTTGAAGAAAAAAGACATAACGGCCATTTAACTTTATTTAAAAAAACAGAGGCTGCATTAGTGCATTGATGAACCGTACACAGCCCTGCAGTTCCTTCGCATGTTGATCACTAGTTTGGCATTGGTAGATGTGTCTTTGTTTGCTCCATATTCATGGCAGGGTGCTCCATCATGCTTAAAAATCGACAGTTCCTGAAACTATTCTTGGATTGTTGGAAGAAGTTATTCCTTGGTTGCACCCTTCCTTGTTCTTCATGAAGAATTCCATCTGTCCTTAATGCTTTTCTGTGACAAAGGTGGCTTATTTCCCACCAAATTTCATTTCAAATATTTTTATTGAAAAGCACAGTTTACAATGCAAGTTGTCTATCGGTTGACATCGCTTCATTATACTTCTTTTATAACAAAAACACTACACCTAACAAACATCCAGTTAACGATATACACAAATGGAGAAAGAAGAAAAAATGCTCCCAAACAGCAGTGAGTGGCCTCCAGCCTATCATCATTACTTTTCCATCAGAACAAACAGAAATCACATGTGGGGTGCCACAGGGCTCCTCCTGAGGCCCCTCTTATTTAATATCTACATGCTCCCACTAGCCCAGATTATAACAAAAATAAGATTAGCTACCATAACTATGCAGATGATACTCAGCTTTACATTACAATGTCACCAGGTGACTTTGAATCCATCCAAACCCTAAGTAAATGCATTGAGCAAATCAATGAATGGATGTGTCATAACTTCCTCCAACTGAACAGAAACAAAACAGAAGTAATTACTTTTGGACCTAAAGAGGAAAGATCAATAGTCAGCACACAGCTCCAGTTTATACTGCTGATTCTTGTTGAACTCTCTTGAACCTTTCTCTGAAGTTGAACATTTTCACCTTTAAGTTCTTGTTGATCTGTTTTATGATTTTCATTGGAGGTAGCCATTGCTAACAAAATTATGCTTTATAACACATTTTCTCCTTTTTCATAGCGGTCAGTCTGCTAATCAGACTATATTTGTTACAACATAAACTATTGAAGCTTGTATAGTGAAAAAATAATCTACGTCTTTATGCAGAATAACACGACTAATTGCAGAAAATGTAAAGAAGCGGCAAAAGGACCCTGAGAATATAAATGAGTGAAGGATATCTAAACAATGACTCCCAAATGTTCTCTACCTTCACCAAACCACCAGGTATGCTCTTTTAAAGCTTTTAATATGTTTTCTTAGCACAGCGCTGCCTTTACACTCCCAGGGTCACTCAACTGAGGTTGCTGTTACTTTCCTGCATCTCGAGGGCACTGAAGAAGTGCCCTCAAAAAATTAACAGAAAATTACACTTAATGCCTTTCGACACAAGGTCTTCAAACGGCGCTGAGGTACCTTTGCCTACAGAATCGCATCTCCAACCTTAAAGTGGTTCTGTTTTTAACTGACCTCTGCTACCAGCAGAGTTTAAACAAGATATGTGCTGCTCCCAATAACCACAAGAAAAGCATTTCAGCTCTTTCAAATACAGCAGTTTGACTATTTTTTTTGCCATTTTTAGCTACCATCTGAAGAGCATTTAATGAATATAGAAAAAAATATTGTGTGAAACAGGGTTACAAGCTAATCATTTACTCTAAAGATAAAGGGTCCAAGTAGCCACATACAAAGTACAAAATACTTTGTTCTTCTTAAGCCACTTAGAAACAAATGTTGTGCCATGCTCATGTTCATTGTCCAGTTGAAAGCAATATTTGTGACCAACCGTCAACTTTCTAGCTGGTATCTTGAGATGCTGTTTCAATATTTCTATAGAATCTTCTTGCTTTTTGATGCCATCTTTTCTGTGAAGTGCACCAGTCCCTCGTGCAGCAAAGCATTCCACCACATCATGATGCTGTCACCCATGTACTTCACAGTTGGGATGGTCCCAGGCTTGAAAATGTTCCGACTTTTCCCCTCCATACTGGATGGTTATTACAGCCAAACACTTTAGTTTTTGTTGTATCAGACCATATTTACCAAATTGATATTTACGCAATGAGTCTATTTTTTAAGCGCTGAACTTCCAGAACACGTCAAGCTCAGCAGTTCAGATCGGACCAGTCAGGAAATCAAACACGGAAGCAGTGTAAAGCATACGGCAAATTCAAAAGTAAAGACACGTGCACGTTCCTCCTTTTCCCAATAGAGCACTCGAGACTGGCAAAGTTAGTTTTTGTGGTTTTAATGCACCCTGAAGTGCTTTCTGGAGGGCAACACTTGGTCATCTCCAAGTAGAACAAGTGGAATCCTGGCTTTTGTAGTAAGATGTAATGTTCCAACAGATTTTTCCGTTGGTTTAACCTCTTAAGCCCCAGGGTCTCTCCAGGGTCTCTCCAAGCTCCTAGCTCGAATAGGACATGCCCAACATTAATTTAGTTTTTCACTGCAAAAACAAACTCTCCGTAAAAAATCTTGGTATCAAAATGAAGCCAATGCTTGTGAGAATTAATCAGAAATTAAAAATTAAAAATTACAGCATATGTTACTGTACCAAATAAATTGTAGCTTGAACATAGACAAATTACAAGATTCTTTATTCACGCCTAATTTTCGTTCTCATTTTACAGTGTATAAACCATTCAAAATATGCTCCAGTAGAATATAAACTGCAGATAATCATAAACCAACACGTGTAGATTACCTGTACCAAGATTCATGTTGATGAAGTGAAGTGGAGCAAAGTTACAGAGGCTCTAGTGAAAAAATAGCTAGTTTTTTTTGCAGTTTGGCACAGTTTGGCACATTTCGGCACATTTCGGCACAAACAGTGAAAGTTTCAATTTCTTAGTTCCTGATCTGATTGTATTCAAGTTCAATTATATGCTTGAAAACAAAGTGTTTTTTATATTTTTTGGTAAAATATCCAACATATTTATCACCCTATATAAATAACACTATAACACAGAGTTAGGCTTGACTCCAACTGAAGAACATTTATTCAAAATCCAAATACAACAAAATTGTGAAATATACATTTGAAATGGATAACAAAACTTCACAACCCCCTCCTCTTATCAATGCAAATGTTCTTATATGGATGGTAATGTGCTTTGCATGCAATAACAATATGATCGTAGAGTGGCCTGATTTTTCAGAGACGACTGTAATCAGGGGTGGTTTTTGTTTCTTTTCAATGTCCTCATTCACAAAGCTGAGGTGCAATGACCACAACATTGCCTCAAACTGGTTTCTCTGCATAGTGTTACGGGATAACTTAAAATTATATGGCCACTCACCCCTCCAGCAGTCAGCTACAACTCCGGTGTATATAATGATGGACAGGAAAACATAAGTCTGTTACAGTGAGGGGAGTCCAAAGGAACTTTCTGCCAGCCTCTTACAACATAGACTATTGAAGCTTGTATAGTGAAAAAGGAAATACAGTCATATCACGGTGGATTATTCTTTTCAGCACGGAAAAAACAAAGGTAAGGAAAAATGTATGCTCTTGTTTTTCAAATGCTGTACGTATTTTTTGGTTTATTTTGCTGCTCATTTGCTGAAATTTGCACGTAGCGTGATGAAACTTGCAGCTTTAGAATCTGTAAGATGCTGGCTTTCAGAGAAGGCAAGGTTTGCTCGGTTCTGTTTGGCAGGGTGACCGACAGGTTCGATTGAATGTGTTCATGTAAAAATCTCAAAATAGCACAACTGTTCCTTTAATTGCTTGTTATTTTTTCTGGGTTTGGAGTTCACAGAAAATATTTATATGACTCTTTAGCTGAGATTCTGAGGTTTCTAATGATAGGACATGCTTAGCAATCACTGACCACAGGTCAACTAAATTCGGACATTTCCCCGCCCTTCCCTCACAGTGACCGCCGGGTCTGTGGGGCTTAAGAGGTATGAAACAGATTTTAAAACAGGTGACCTTCAAGGTGAAACAGCAAATGTTCTCAAACAGATCTTTTTTTAATTCCAGTTTTTCAAAACAAGCGTTTTGTACAAGCTGTTTTTTAAGCTATGTTTAGTTAATACATCTGATATCTCTTTAATATATGTGTGTCATGACAATAGATCCCAAAAACAAATATGTCTAAGATTTCCTTTGACATTATGGCATTCTTCCAGGCTTGAATCCAACACCTGGACAGATGCTGAATATCATCTCTCTCATCGCGTTTCTTGACGGTTCCTCCTGCGTGCCTGATAAAACAAAAAGGTCATCCTAGTCTCTGTTGTTCAGCGAAAGTCTTTGATAAGTTTCAAAGGCGGATTTCATTGACAGGCGGTGGAAAAACAACAATAAAGAAGGAACGCGTGGAGGTCATAAATACATGTATGAGCTCTGCTGAAGGAAGAAGAAACTTTATGCAATTCTTACTCTGAGGTTATTTTTTAAACGAAAAGAGCCAACAGTGGAGAGATGGGATGACAGACCAGAGAGATGGGAGAAGAATGGTTCTAGAAGAAAAGGTGAGAACCCTTAGCAGACTGACAACTTTTAAAAAGAATATACTGGTAATACTGTATATTGGTTTGACGCATACTAATCACTTAAAGTGGTCATGATCAAAAGTTTTTCAGGCTTACTGAGAGTCTTGTAGATTTTTTAGGAACTTTGGTTATTTCTTCACAATGTTTTAGTCCAGTACTCGACCACTCTCAGAGAAAATTCTCAACTCTGACCTTTAAATTCCTAAGGCATAAAACACCTCCTAAACCCAAGGGATTAACCAGGGTTTGAAGGGTGGTAAAGTAAAGAGAGATGGTCAGAACATTTGAAGAACTAAGCATAACTAAGTATTTATTGACTCTTCGTCTATCTGTGTCATGATGCAAGGTTAGGGAGGACCCAAATGCAGCAGAGTAACGTCAAAAAAAGGATTTTATGAAAAAAACACAAAGAAGGGGAACTTACAAAACTCAGGAGGATACAGGCAGCAAATAAGGAAAAACAGGAACCAGGATGGGCAACAACGAGGGCAGGAACCGGCAAGGGAAGAACGACAACGGACCAGCGAGTAGTGACTGAGAGAGGACCGAATTTATACTGAGGAGGAAATGAGGAAGTGACTGAGAAGACCAATGATCAATTAGTGGGAGCAGATGCAGGTGGGAGGGAGAGAGCAGGTGGAAGTAATCAACTGGGATAGGAGGTAAAAAGGCTGGGAGACAGAAGACCCGTGGCGTGTCCCACTGGGCACCCTTGGCGGAGTCTGGAGCCCTAGGCGTGTCCTTCAGGGCACCCTCGGCGGAGTCTGGAGCCCGAGGCGTGTCCTTCAGGGCACCCACGGCGGAGTCAGGAGCCCGAGGCGTGTCCTTCAGGGCACCCACGGCGGAGTCAGGAGCCCGAGGCGTGTCCCCCTGGGCACCCACGGCGGAGTCTGGAACCCGAGGCGTGTCCTTCAGGACACCCTCTGCGGAGCCAGGAATCAGAGGAGTGTCCCCCGGGACACCCCCTGCGGAGCCTGGAATCAGAGGCGTGCCCTCCGTGACACCCCCGGCGAAGACAGGAACCCGGGGCGTGTCCTCCCAGACACCCCAGGCGGAAACAGGAACCCGAGGCGTGTCCTCCCAGACAACCCCGGCGGAAACAGGAACCCGAGGCGTGTCCTCCCAGACACCCCCGGCGGAAACAGGAACCCGAGGCGTGTCCTCCCAGACACCCTCGGCGGAGTCAGGAGTCAGAGGCGTGTCTTCCAGGACACCCCCCGCAGAGACAGGAGCCAAGAGCGAGTCCCTCGGGACCCCCGCTGCGGAGACAGGAACAGGAACCAGGGGCGTGTCCTCTGGAACACCCTCTGCGGAGTCAGGAATCAGAGGCGTGTCCTCTGGGTCAGCCCCTGCGGAGCCTGGAATCAGAGGCGTGTCCTCCGTGACACCCCCGGCGGAGTCTGGAGTGGGCTGGGACCCCCTGGAGCCGACTGCAACCTGTGGTGACTGAGATGGCTGGGAAACTGGCGTGCACTCAATAGCTCAAAGGTAGTCCTTTCTATCCCCATAAAAAAACTCAAAAAGGTTTTCTTCTTTAACCCGCGGCGGACGAGATGAACGACCTCCAGACCTGTACTGGGGGTCAAATAAGTCTCGTGAGACGCGGATGGACGAGGGGACATGAGAAGTGGGCCGTAGTTTAGAACGTTCAGAAATGGCTCGATGGCGATGGTATTCGGCATCGTCCAGCATTTCCTCTAACCCAAGCTTCTTCAGGTAGGGTTGCACTCTCAGCAGTTGGCAGATGCTGAGTTCTGCAACCCTAAGCCTGGTCTGTGGATCGGGGGACTTAGCCATGGTGTCATAAAAAAGCTTCACCGTCACATGCAGTCTATTCCAATCATTATTTGTGAGCTCTGCTGCTGGGTCCAAAGACGGGCTGGTCCGTTCTGTCATGATGCAAGGTTAGGGAGGACCCAAATGCAGCAGAGTAACGTCAAAAAAAGGATTTAATGAAAAAAACACAAGGAAGGGGAACTTACAAAACTCAGGAGGATACAGGCAGTAAACAAGGAAAAACAGGAACCAAAATGGGCAACAACGAGGGCAGGAACCGGCAAGGGAAGAACGATAACGGACCAGCGAGTAGTGACTGAGAGAGGACCGAATTTATACTGAGGAGGAAATGAGGAAGTGACTGAGAAGACCAATGATCAATTAGTGGGAGCAGATGCAGGTGGGAGGGAGAGAGCAGGTGGAAGTAATCAACTGGGATAGGAGGCAAAAAGGCTGGGAGACAGAAGACTCTTAAGAAACTAAAGATGAGTCTGGAAGGGAATCTAATGAAACACTGGAAAACAGAAGGAGGAATAAAATATAACCACTGGGACTAATGAAGGATAAGTATTAATATGAACTTGGGGAAAATAGAGATTAACACAAACAACTGCAACCAAACACAAGACCACCAGAGGGAGACAAAGAATAACTAAAACATAATAGAACTAAATAAGGAAAATTAACAAAACACAAACACCCAGGAACCATGACAATCTGGCTTCCAATCAGATGTCTCAGACAGCCATGAGAGAAGAGACAAGCCATCAAGAGACTACAGTCAAATAAGATCTGTCTCCTTCAATGGTCCCTTCACCTACCTTCAGGTGTCTCTCTTTGTATCAGACTTTAGCAAATTTTTCCAGCTTTTCCCTTTCTGCTGTCTCTGCTATAGAGACAACAGAAAGGACTCTTTGCAAGAGCTCGATTAAAGGTGCACATTTGGATCATCCAAACTCCCATTATCTGCTGCAGAGACAACAGTTCTCTGGTGGACTGTCCTGATGATCTAGCATCTCCAAAGAAACATTACCCAGAGGTTTGATGGTCTGTTGCCTGAACTACTTCAGTGTGTCCACTCCAAGCTTCCCCAGATGATGGAGCTCCTCAGCCTCTCTAAAACCAACGTTACAGTACTCAACTTTCACAGTCTCTGTAGATACAGAAAAGACCTGAAGTGCCTTTTGCTTGGCCAGGCCTAGCCCGGTAGAGAAAGTCAAAGCCCCATCCCTCGGGCATTAAAATCCAGACCAGATTAATCTGCTGACATCCATACAGTTTGGAGAATTCACAAAACTTAAATGTTGAGAGATAAGAAAGAAACGCTGCACCCAACCTACGTCTGCTAAAATGGAAAAACAGCTCTTGAAATATCAGTTTTGCAGCACACCTTCAAGCAATGCTTCTCCACATTCTCCCAAACGAACGCCCCCTTCCCTGTGCAGCTTCAGATTACAGAGGGTTTCTCTGCCTCTATTGTGCTGCCACTACACAATTGGCCAATTAGATGAATGCATGAACAAAGCGGAGGTACAATCACTCCTAATGAAGAGCTCGTTGAGTGAATAAAGCCAGAGTGTGCCGTGGATCTGTATAATTTGCTCCTCGTGGTTCTGAAATCCTGAAGCCTCAGCAGGTTTTCGTCATTTCAGCCCAGCTGTTCACTGCTGCTGGATCCAACAAACGTCACGCAGTAAAACGACAGCGTGTTCCTCGGCAACGACCTTTTAAATGTAATGACTTTAACAAGAATGTCTGTTACATCTTAATACCCCGCGATTAGATCACCATGAATATTCATTTCCTCAGAGGACACGAACCAAGTGAGATGACAGCGGCTCTCTGCTTTCATCTACTCATTACGCCACATTCATGTCCATTAATATTAAAACACTACCTCCTTTGTATCATTAATTAATCACACTTCCTTTATGAACATTGTTTTGCTTTTATTCTTTAATTCCTTTTTGCGCGTCTTAATGACATACAGCCTTCCATTTTCCTCCCACAGAGATATCAACTGGATCACGGATTAAATTTAATAAGAATAACTGTTTTTAATCTGACTTGTTAGGGGCCGCCGGCTTTCTTCCATGTTTAAAAATTGTAATTGCTCTATTAAAATTCTATTACAAGGGTCCATCAGGCGGTATTTCTATCTGAGTGACATTAGATCAACAGAAAAATATGACAAAGAAGATTTTATTTCACTGTGATTGACAGTTTGACAAACGGAGTCTTCTTTGCAAAGCTTTGTATAACAGTGGAGTAGAAATGTTACATCAACCTGGCTTTGAGGTTTCTACGCAACGCTGAAAACGCTTTTACTCTTGGAAACTGCTGAAAAGTTTAAACTGAATCGATCCAATCATTCACTGACCAAGTTCACTGTGTTAAGGAGAAGAAAGTGGATGAAGGTGGACCAAAATCCATACCAAGGTCAGAACTGTTTCTCAGGGTTACTCTTTTTAATTAGTATCTCTTCACATTACTAACGCTACATCTTTGTTGGGGAAATCCATGTTTTTGCATTGCAATTATTCAATAATACTGTGTGCTTCTGTAACCATGGGTGCAATCCACTTTCAATGTACTGAAGCTGGACTTAACGATTTTGAGGTAGGAAGAATCCATCTGAATACCTCAGAGTCAGGATTAATTTGTGTTAAGTCAAACCTTTCTCACTGACCCAAGGCTGCTGTGTATAAAAGTTAGTGGAAGTTCAAGAAAAATCATCTATTGCGTCTAGTAGTTTGTATCACTTTGTATCAATTTAGTGGCGGCTCGTGTTGTAGGAATTTAGAGTGTAATGCCTTGTCCACATGTAGCCGGGTATCTCAAAGAACGAAGACATTTTTCTACAATTTGGCCTGTCATCCACATGAACATGCAGATTTACGGCACCGAAAACGAATCTTTCTAAAAACTCCGGCCAAAGTGAAGATCTGCGTTTTCTCCGTTTTAAGCATTTGCCTGTGGACAGAAATAACCGGAGTATTTGGCTCCACAACGTCACTTTCCACGACAAAAATGCTCCGACATCATTTGTGCGACTTGTGTTTACACTCAGAAACAAAATATATGCCCTCAGAGATGTGTTGGCATTATCCATTGTCCAAGCGCTTTTTGTTTGCTTCTTTTTACAAGCTCAGTTACTGCTCTATGTAAAAGTTAGAACATAGAAAGTTACTCTGAGTGGATAGGATTTGGGGGAACTACTGCCCCCTACATGTTTGGCATGTCTATGAATGTACTTAACAACGCACTTATGCGGTTATGTGTGGACGGAGATTTTTTTTGGGCTAGCACAAAAATACCTTTTGTTCAAGATGGCTCGGTTCTGTCAATGATAGGAGTCTTCAAAAGGTGAGTTCCACATTACCTTGCTTTCTGAGTTGCGTTGCAAAGAGTTTACTGTGTCTACAGTTATGATTGGAACCTAAATTGACATACATCAATGGAATCTCAAGAATCTTAGCGTTCCAATGATGTGTAATACAGTAGAATAGGGTGTGGCAAAAAAGGCTGATTTGATCCGGAACTATGTAATGTATCACCAACAGGACGTAAAAACGCTAAGGGGTTAAATAAAAAGACAATTTATTTGGCCCTCCTCCGAGCTAAATTCCCCTGGCGCTTGATCGGGTGCTGCCCAGTTATCAAGATAAAAAGAACTCAGACAAAAATGTTATTTTATTCCTATTAAAAGAACAATACAGTTAATGTTAAATTGTATTTTTCCCCCGATAAGCAATAAAAAAAGCTAAATTATTTATTGAGACAACAAAAGTCATGTGATTTTTTAAAGCAAGGGATACCCTATTAAGAGAAACACAGGATGAAAAATGTGACATTTGCATGATATGTCCCCTTTACAGTAATTATAACTGCAGGTTATTAGCATTACAGATGCTTACTCAAGTGATTTTCAGGTAATTTTATACTAAGCAACCATGAATGAATCAGTCCAAGCAGAATTTGTACAGATAGAAAATAAATGTCATTCAAATCCACAATCTGTGTACATATAATATATTACTCAATTAACACCTTTGCTTAAACTAACTTCTGGACTGTAAATAGGTATAAATATTAGATCAACACATATTTACAGACAAACATTAGCATTTACTGAATCAACAACAACCAAAATGCATCATCTCTAGCGGGGATAAGTCACCGTTTTACCGTGAGGTTTGTTGATTTGGTCCAATCTAGCTGAGGGAGAGATTCACATAACAAAGCTGTACACAAACCGACTGTGACCTTCGGTGTCCTCATCTTGTCAACAAACTCTCAGGACTGGGAGGAAGAGGACGAGGCTAAATTAGAAAGCGCTGTGCAGGAGAATCACAGATTGTGGACTGATTTAATTCACTACCTGGCTGGAATGATGATGGTGACTGTTATGGTGCGTTTCCTTCATACAGAGGAGCTCATTTATTTAGCTATGAAGCTCCAGAGAGTCAAACCACCTATATCTGTGATTAGGAGTCTCCACTTGAGAAACTTTTTAAAATCAGAATAAGATTTCTCTTTCTTTGAATAAACATCCTCAAAAGAAACACTTTTATGTCTAGTTTAAAAACTATTCATAATAGCCAAGTTTAGGCTTGAATCTGATCTTAAGTATCAGAAGCACATAAAAACCTTTTTAGTGTAGCAGATCCGTGGGTGTGTACTATAAGATGAAGAGGAAGCTGAGAGGCGACCACATATTTTCAGTCGCTGCCCCGAAACTTTGGAACATTTTATTCCTACATATCAGGCAGACAGAATCGCTCGATGTTTTTAAATCTTCTCTTAAGAGTTATTTTTTCTCACTGGCTTTTAACTCTGACTGATTTAATTATATGTTGATCCTCATGTTATCTATGGCTGTTTGTGTTCAGCACTTTAGTCAACTCTGTTGTTTTTAAAGTGCTTTGTAAAAAAAAGGTGGATTGGATTGGATGCAGTGTTGAAGTCAAGTCACCATCTCGAGTCCTTCGTGTTCGAGTCCATGTCAAGTCGCTAGGTCCTACAGGCCAAGTCCCAAAAACAATTTTCCATTCCAGTCAAGTCCTCATCACCTGAGAGCAAGTCAGAAATAAGAGAACAGGCTGTATATTTAAACACTACAATAATGACAGCCATAAGTGGTTTACTTCATTAAAAAAAATATATTGTCCTCCATGCCCCCACGCTTTCATCAAGCCATCTAAGTAGCATGCGCAAAACAAATAATAAAAAATGCTTAAAATAAATGTGAAAATAGCTGATTGTTTTAGAGGCATATTGAACAATGTTGCAGTGAACAAAATCTGTAATAAACCTTATCTATTATTCATATAATTAACCGCACACATGCTTACTGGCTGGATCCTTGCAAGCTTGCAAACTAGACAGCACATAATTTGTAAGCATTTTTTCTAGTAGATAGCTAAAGCTTGCAAAAACAAATTTCTCTGCGTTTTAGGACATCTTTCTTTTGTTTCATTTATTAATTTGGTTCAAGAAAGCTACCCCTAGTCTTCTATAAGACCATTATTCAGGCTGATCCTGTGTTCGTCCATCACAGTGTAGTTTAGCTCATCCGCAGGACAAGACAGGTCCATGACAGCAACAAACAATTAGGTCTGCTGAGAGAATCATCAGGGCTGACTTTCCCACCATCCAGTACAGGTTTAGGGTCAGGGAAAGGGTAGTAACAGCTCTGCAGACCCCACACATGCTGGACACAAGCGGTTAAGATTTTACCTTCAGGTCGGTGTTACAGAGACAGTTTTCCCCCCTCAGGGTGTCTCTCTGATGACAATGAAAAGAAGTGGCTCTACATACACATGTGCATACTGTCCTTTTTATCTAATATTTTATTTCCTCTAATGTTTATATATTTATAGTTCATATCTGTACACTATGAGCTCTTGAAACCTAAGTCAAATTCCTTGTTCCACACAATCTTGGGTAAAATAAGTTAGTGGGACACATTGAATTTGACATAAAAATTGTTCTGTCCATGTGCATTAAAAGAAATATTAAATTTAGCTATTTCCCTTTTATAATTCTATGGGACTTACTGATTTTATCTCTGATAGTCTGGGATGTAGGGAGGCTGTCAGAATATGGGGCTAGGAGGTTAGCTTACCTGAAAAGGTGAATGTGAGCAAAGTGGCCTACAAAGCTGACAATCTTTCATCATTATGAAAACTATTAAATAGAAATCATTTGATTATCTTAACTGAACTAAAATAGCTAAAGTTTAGTTTGATTTATTTACAGACAGTAAGAAGTTATGTATGTTCTTTTCAAAACAATGCATGACAAAATTAGGTTTCAACTCCATAAAATGTTATTTTCTTTTGCCTCAATGTTTGTTCATACTTGAAGCTCAGAGAATGTATAATATATGCAAAATATAAAGTCAAAAATCGAACTTAGATGCAAACCTCAACAGGAAAATAAAAGAATAATAAAGTGGATGTACAAACGCCTTCACTTCCGATGAATTAATCTCAGTAAAAACTTCGGCTTTTTTAAATTGTGGAGACATTAGAGATCACTGTTAAAGTGTACGTTTAATACATTCAAGTAGCTCATGTTTCAAACTTTTCCAAAGGTGAATATTTCCCACCCTGTTTTTATCTAAAATGTTCACCAAAACTTACAGTTTAAAATACGATTACATGGGGATAAATCCATTAGATAATGAAGATCAGGATATTTTGTCGCTTTTAGTTAAATTGAGGAACAATGTTTTCCAGCAGGGATAACCAGCCGGCTAAAATCCACCTGATTTTAAAAACTCCTCCATTGTCTCTGCGTACAATGGAGGAATATTTTCATGCAGCTCAGAGCGGCAGCTCAGACTGTGCACACAGACAGGCAGCAATTTCTTCTTTCAGATCCCCCCCCATCATCATCATCATCATCATCAAGTCCTGTCCTCATCCCTGCATTATACACATTCTCTGTAGGACACATGGCAGCCTGATGGATGGGCCGGCTTGAATCAGAGAAATGGAACAATTACTCCAGCGCTCCATCTCTGTCAGGACTCTGTTCAAAGAGTCTGCTGGTGGAAAAGAAAAGCACCCATAACTCAAACTGACGATCATTTGAATAACAGGTGAGTGTTTTCTTCTTTCTTTTTTTGGCCTTCAGGAGCTCGCAAAAAATGAACTGAACTCTTTTTAAAGTGTGGAGCAAAAAAGAACAACGTTCTTTGGATGATGTTTCAAGATGTAACGGTGCACACAATCACAGTTCGGTGCGTATTTTGGGTTTTAAAGTTACAGTTTGGTACGTGACACTTTAATCAAGAAAGACTCTATAGAAACAGTGTCTTGCCCACGGCCAAAATTAAATGGATTAAAAGTTAAGCCAACAAAAGCAAATTATGGAAGTCTCATAAAAATAAATACAACTTTGACTGAACAGAAAAATGTATCTATTAAATGTGGTTTATTAAACATAAGATCTCTCTCCTCAAAGACTTTGTTAGTAAATGACTTGATTTGTGATAATCACATTGATTTCCTTTGTCTCACAGAAACCTGGTTGCAGCAGGAGGATTATGTCAGTATAAATGAGTCAACTCCTTCCAGTCATTTAAATTTTCACATTCCTAGAAATACTGGGCGAGGAGGAGGAGTTGCAACCATTTTTCGTTCTGATTTACTAATTAGTCCCAGACCAATTGATAGCTACAGTTCTTTTGAACATCTAACCCTTAATTTTCCTCATCCAAGTTGCAAAACATTAAGACCATTTTTGTTTGTGGTTTTGTATCGTCCACCAGGCCCTTACTCTCAATTCTTGGATCCGATCTCACATTTTTTATCTGATTTAGTATTAAATACTGATAGGGTTATTATAGTGGGGGACTTTAATATTCATGTGGATACTGAAAGTGATAGCCTAAATGCAGCCTTTAGTGCTATTTTAGACTCAATTGGCTTTACTCAAAAAGTACAGGGATCGACCCACTCGGGCAAACACACTTTGGACCTTGTACTGACATACGGTATTGAGTGTGAGGAAATAACAGTCCACCCACATAACCCGGTCCTGTCTGACCACTTCTTAATAACTTTTGAATTTACTTTAACTGACCATTTTAAATCTGAAAGAAAATTTCATCATAGTAGAGCTTTATCAGACAATGCTGTAACAATTTTTAAAGAATCTGTTCCATTCTTACTTTCCTTAGTGTCTCAGGGTAACACAGTGGATGGCAGCAATTCTATCTCTAACCCTTCAGAGATTGATGATCTGGTTCACAGCGTTACGTCCTCATTGCGTTTGGCATTAAATAGTGTAGCCCCCTTAAAAAAGAAAGTGGCTAGCCATACGAGGCTGACTCCTTGGTTCAACGCAGAGTTGCGTACTTTAAAGCAGAATACTAGGAAGTTGGAGAGAAAATGGCGCTCTACACACCTAGAGGATTCCTATTTAACCTGGAATAACAGTGTATAAAAAGACCCTTCGACAAGCTAGAACAGCATATTTTTCATCATTAATAGAGGCGAATAAAAACAATCCTAGGTTTCTTTTTAGTACAGTTGCCAAACTAACACAGAGCCATAGCTCTGTTGAGCCAACTATTCCCCCAGCTCTTAGCAGTGATGATTTTATGGGATTCTTCGTAAATAAAATTAATTCTATTAAAAATAAAATCATTGGCATCCTCCCAAACATGATTACTTCTTCCTCAGTAAATGAGGCAGTATCGGAAAGAACTGTAGAACCTAATTTGTGCTTAGGCTGTTTTGATTCAGTCGAGCTTTCGGAACTATCAAAAATATTAGCCTCATCTAAACCTTCAACTTGTATGTTGGACCCAATTCCAACCAAATTATTTAAAGAAGTGTTCCATTTGGTTCCTGGCCCCATTTTGGATATGATGAATCTATCCTTAGTAAACGGATACGTACCACAGGAATTTAAAATAGCGGTAATTAAACCTTTACTCAAGAAACCTTCCCTTGATCAAGATGACTTAGTGAATAACAGACCTATATCTAACCTTCCTTTCTTATCCAAAGTCCTTGAGAAAATTGTTGCTAATCAAGTCTGTGAGCATTTAAACAATAACGAGCTGTTTGAAGAGTTTCAGTCAGGTTTTAGAGCTCATCATAGCACTGAAACAGCACTGGTGAAGGTTACTAATGATATTCTCATGGCCTCAGATAATGGACTTGTGTCTGTTCTGGTGTTGTTAGATCTCAGTGCTGCTTTTGACACAGTCGATCATAATATTCTCTTAGAAAGGCTTGAACATGTTGCAGGGATCAAAGGAACAGCACTAGGCTGGTTTAAATAATATTTGTCTGATAGATTCCAGTTTGTTCATCTAAATGATAAATCTTCTTCACTCTCAAGAGTTACTTGTGGAGTTCCACAGGGTTCTGTGCTTGGACCAATTCTGTTCACCATATATATGCTCCCAATTGGTAGAATCATTAGACAGCATGGGATAAATTTCCACAGCTATGCAGATGATACACAACTATATTTATCCATAAATCCTGATGAACCCAGTCAGTTAGGTAGATCACAGGCATGTCTGGAAGACATAAAAACATGGATGACCCTAAACGTTTTGCTTTTAAATTCTGACAAAACAGAAGTTGCTGTCTTTGGACCAGAAGTTCTTAAACAGAAACTGATTAGTCAATCACTTCATCTGGATGGCATTAAATTGGCCCCCAGTAATAACGTAAAGAACCTCAGCGTTATTTTTGACCGAGACTTGACATTTAAATCCCATATTAAACAGGTTTCTAGGATTTCTTTCTTTCACCTCCGGAATATTGCTAAAATTAGAAACATCCTGTCCAGGAGTGATGCTGAGAAACTAGTCCATGCATTTGTTACCTCAAGGCTGGACTACTGTAATTCTTTACTATCAGGTAGTCCACAAAATGCCATTAAAAGCCTTCAGTTGATCCAAAATGCGGCAGCAAGAGTTCTGATTAATATTAAAAAGAGAGATCACATTTCTCCTGTTTTAGCTTCCCTTCATTGGCTCCCTGTTAAATCCAGAATAGAATTTAAGATCCTTCTTCTTACATACAAAGCCCTTAATAATCAAGCTCCATCATACATCAGAGATCTAATTGTTCCTTATGTTCCTAACAGAGCCCTTTGCTCTCAGACTGCAGGTTTACTTGTAATTCCTAGGATTTCTAAAAGTAGAATGGGAGGTAGATCTTTTAGTTATCAGGCTCCTCTCCTGTGGAACCAGCTCCCAGCTTTAGTCCGTGAGGCAGACACTCTGTTTACTTTTAAGGCCAGGCTTAAAACTTTCCTTTTTGATAAAGCTTATAGTTAGAGTGGCTTAGGTCATCCTGAGCTATCTCTGTAGTTATGCTGCTATAGGCTTAGACTGCTGGAGGACAGACTTACCAATTTTCTTCTCTCTGCTACTTCCTTTTCTCCTACGACTCTCCAGTTGTATTACAGTACATTCTGTTATTTCCACTGTTAACTTTGTTTTCTCTGTGTTTTTCTCTCCATAGAAGATATACCTGGTCTGGTATCCTGCTTTGCTGCAATGCCCTGTTGGACGGGGGGCATCGACTGGGATGATCCTCCCAGTAACTGAACATCCACTGTGTCCTGTTATTAACATTTTACTTTCTGTAACATAGAAAGTTCTCTTATATCAGATCTTCTGTTCCTTCTGTGTCTCTGCTCTGTCTTCTCAAACCCCCAGACGGTCGTGGCAGATGGCCGCTCCTACTGAGCCTGGTTCTGTTGAAGGTTTCTTCCTGTTAAAGGGGAGTTTTTCCTCTCCACCGTAGCTACATTGTTGCTCAGTATGAGGGATTGCTGAAGGATTGCTGTGGTTGGAAAGTCTGCATCAACGGGGCCCAACCTCACGCCAATGACTGACGCAATCTGCTGGGATTCCTTAAATAGGAAACTTTTTAACTGATTGGAATGTTTGTATAAATGTATTGAAATGACTTCTTGTTAAGTGCCTTGAGATGACATCTGTTGTGAATTGGCGCTATATAAATAAACTGAATTGAAACTGAATTGTCATTTTTTAAAGTTTCGCTGCAGAATGTTGCACTGCGCTCTAAGTTCTGCAGATAAACATTCTGCATGTGTTCAGGTAGAAAACAGCTGGATTCTTAATGTAGACGTGCGTACCGAACCATCAGGGGCCGTACTGAAAAATGCGAATGCATTTTCACCCAATCATACAGCACTGTGGTGGCAGGCTGATCATTTTTGGGCTTCAGTCAAACATGAAGCCATCAGTTTGACAGCTGAATCTTGATCCAAACTGTGTCATTAACAGGACAATATTTCCAAACCAGCAACAGGAGAGTTTAATCTCATTTGGCGGGGCAGACATCTCAACAAGCTGATAAAGATGGCCGGTTCTGTTCCGGGGACTACTCTGGAGCTGCTGGAGATGATTGTCATCTTAAAATGAAGAACAATACGGACAACTCTGAGCCTCTGAGGTTTTTCAGTCAGAGGTTTCCTCCGTGCCACTGCAATACAGACTGGTACAGGAGAAAATGATCATATCAATAGAAGAATGCTGAGGTTGGAGTCACAAGGCAAGAAGGTTGAGAAAGACCAAATATGAGATTTATAGATGTGGTGATTGAAGACTTGAAGTTAGTTGGAGTGAGAGTGGATCTATATTACAGTAAAGGTTATGCCTTTTTTCATGGAGCTCCATCATCCTGGAAAATATGTAAACACAAAAGCGTTTGCCTCTCTATGGATCCGGATGTCCTGAACATCCTGAAGACTTCTTCTCTATAACTAAACCTGTCGACTTGACGTTGTAGAGGATCCAGAAAACTTTTTTTCAGCTGCAATATTCTTTAAGTCCTATACCCGTTGGCATTTTTTTAAATCCAGGAGTTATTTAATGTGGACTCAAAGCACACGCTGGAAGAGAAAACCTTGAGTTTCACACCTCTGGGTGTAATTGGAATATTGTGTTTACACAAAGCACATTTCAGACGCTGCAGTTTTGGTCTTGCAGGCCCAAGATTCACGAGCTTTCACTCAGGCACGGTAAATATATGATTGGAGAAGAAGTAAAAACAAACAATATGGAGGAGGACAAAAGTGATGAGAAAGACGTGTTGTTGAAACATTATTCGGTACCTTGCAGGAAAATGCCGATTGCTCATTTTTCGCTCTTAATCCGGTTAGTGGACCAGGCCCAGTTTTCGTTTAAGGGACAGTAATTTCTATTCATCAGCCCGCTAACACACGGCTCATCCCCTCCCACCTCGGGCTCATCATTTTGTGTGGATCCAGGCTTTGGACTGAGACAGCAGTTTCTCCGATTTACCGTATCTCTGGCAGCCGAGCAAAGCAGAGAGTGCTTTAGAAGACAAAAAAAAAAAGAAGTCATCTTCTATTGAGACAGTACACAGAGTTGAGAGGAGCTCTTTGATTCGAGTTCAAGGCAGACGTCTGAAGATGCGTTTGAAATGTGGCACTTTCTTTATGATGTTTTGACACCAGAGTGAGCATTTAGTACATTTTTGTTCTTGGCTGTGCAAATCAGACGGGAACTTTCTTGTTTTTAAGCACGAAAGTGAGGTGAAAACCAAATCAGGGAAGGATTTGTCTTTAATTATGAATGTTTTCTATTGTAATTTTTAAGCTGCTAGTTTGAAGACCAAGCACTACAACTTGTTTGAAAAAACAACAACAAAATGGATGAGGAGTTGCACTCTTTCTCTTTCTCTTTATCTTCTTGCTCTTTGCTTTGTACGATGGAAAATCTTCAACATAAAAGCATGTATTAGCAAGACTGATGATATGGAGACATTGGTCATCGATGAGTATCAAACTTCATGTCACCAAGGTCGCACCACCAGCCAAGTCCAGGACCCAACTAAAAAAATTTGCCATATTTCTTAGTGGAAAATACAGAGACAGGGATGATTGGAGGCACTTTGGTTCACATACACTTGGTGTGTAATGATTTTCTTTGCTGAACTAGCATGTTTCCCGTTTTTCAAATTTTTGCTGCAAAGAAATCCACCTTTCACACCCAGTGCAAGTCTTTCAGGGTTTGTCCCTACCTGCTTTTCAGGCAACAGATGATTCCCAGCTTTACATTACAATGTCTTCAGGTAACTTTGAACTCATCCAAACCCAAAGTAAATGCATTGAGCAAATCAGTGGATGGATGTGCCATAACGTCCTCCAGCTGAACAGAAATAAAACTGAAGTAATTATTTTTTGACTTGAAGAGGAACGTTCAAGAGTCAGCACACAGCTTCAGTTAATACAGCTAGAAACAACTGATCAGGACTCAGACCTGAACCTCCAGGGTTACATAAAGACAATAACAAGGTCAGCCTTCTATCCCCTGAAAAACGTTTCTAGGATTAAAGGACTGATGTCGCAACAGGACCTAGAAAAACCCATCCATGCATTTATCTTTAGCCGGATTGATTACTGCAACACCGTCCTCAGCTGCAGCTGATCCAGAAAGCTGCTGCTTGCATCATTACTAGAACCAGGAAAGTAGAGGACATCACCCCAGTTCTAAAGTCCTTATACTTCCTCCATGTAGCTTAGAAAATACCACTCAGGTCCTCTAATTCGTCTGCTTAGCATCCTTGAGGTGTATTCAGACCAGAAAAGTCTTTTGGTCCGCTTGTTTGGTCTGGACCGAAAGCGGACTTAATTTTTTTCGTTTGGTGCTGTTCGCATTCACACTGTACTTTTTGCAAGTGAATTATATTTTGTAAACACATCCACGTGTGTGACGATCGGCGCGGCCATTGGACAGCAATGACTAGGGCGGCACACAGAGCCCAGACCCGGAAATGGAGGAAAACATGAAAGCCCTATGCTGCTCTGCATATTTCTGCTGTTATTGGAGCTGCAAAATCACATTGAGTGTCAAAAGCAGCTCATTCAACGCAGGTTTCGCGACGCTCTGTTTCATATTTTGGAAAGCCGTCGGGGAATGCGTGCAGTAACCCGAAGGAGACGATGTGCTCTGCGTGCCTTGACCCACAACATGCTGGCAGCAGCGTGGCAAAACAGAAGACGAGCGATCAGGTATGAACTTACCTTACTACGGTGGCTTGTTAAGCCCAAAAAGGCACATGTATCCTGGAGTTGGTTCGGATCGACACTGGTTTATATTCACACCTGAAGCGAACCACACCAGAGTCCGTTTGGAAGCGAACCGAGACGACCTAAAAAAGTGGGTCTTGGTCCGGTTCTTTGATCCGCACCACGATTCGTTTGTGTGTATTCACACCTGCATAAAAGGTCTGGACCAGCGTTCGAAACGAACCCTGGTCCGTTTAAAGTGGACCAAACAGTGCAGGTCTGAATACACCCTTAGAGTCAGAACCAAACATGGCGAAGCAGCTTTCAGTTTCTATGCTCCTCTTATCTGGAACAAACTTCCAGACCACCACAAGATGGCTGTTCTTTTAAATCAAAGCTAAAAACAAAACTGTTTAAAGATGGCTTGATTAATAAAAATTGGGATGTCATAACGGTAGTATGTTTTAATGTTCTTTATGTCTTCATTGTGGAGTTTTTCTGTTTTTATTGTTGTTTTATTGTAGCCTTTATTTTTTCCCCATAATCACTCAAACCACCTTGAATTGCCTTGTTGCTGAAAGTGTGCTATACAAATATATTCCTTGGCTTATATGGTTTTTAACCATATTAAACATATGGTTATGGTTTTGGTTATGGTCATGTGTTGATTCTTTCAGGTTTTTAATATATTAGCTACAAACACCTGGAAAAAACATAAAATAGTTTACACTACCAGCAGGAAACAGTACCTAATGTGTAAGAAGTGAAACAATTAGGTGAATCTATATAAAAATGTAAACTTCTTTAACAGGAGTGTTCAAAGTGCAGCCTGGGGGCCATTTGTGGCCCTCTGAATCATTTTGTGCAAGATTGTTCTCAGGTTATTCAACGTTATGACTTTTCAAGAAGCCACAGCACTTAAAAAATATTGATATATTCTACATAATATTCCACAATTTCAATTAAAAAAACATTACTTCAGTTATTTTGATCCAGAAAAATGGAAGCACAGAAAAGCATTATAGATTTATATTGTAATAAATTTCAAAAACTCTCTTGTTGGGTTGCAAGAATTATTTTTAAAGAATAGCAGAACAATTTTTCCATTGACGAAGTTATAAAAGGCACGTCTAACACTATAAATTATGCTTTGCTTTGTACCCATTATGTTAATTACAAGAAAAATACAACATGGCTGCATTAGTGAGCAGAAGTCAAGAGTCAAGACCGCTCCAGAGGCTTTGGGTTGGATTTCACGTTGTGCATTAGCTGCTCTCTGCGGAGAACTGGCTTTCAAGCACATTAATGGGTGTGACACAAATAATGGAAAGTCGGCTATTAAGGTTACAAGTCACTGATGAGTAAAATCGGCCTTTTACTGCAACCCCTTTGTGTAATAGAACAGATCTCTTGCCGCCTTCATAACAGAAATATAACAATCGACAACATGTTTAATTATTCTTGCTCGTGCACGGGGGTAATGAGATTTGTGAAGCAACACATGTTCTTTTGGTAGGAGCCATTTTAAATGAGCTCATTGCCATGTGGAAGTTTTTTTCTTCCATCTCGCCCTTTTAGTTTTAATTATATTATTCGGTTTAGGTTTCCAGGAGCTGTATGTTAATTTGTTCGGTTTTACTAGTTTACAATTAATGTTAATTCATTTTGCAAATAACTAAAGCTCCGGATATTCATACTTTTTGAATAAGAATTTAAAAAAAAACTACCAAAAACAGTGTCTGAACCATTTAACTGCGAACAACTATTTAATTTATCCTTAACACACTTCCTGTTGCATTTCATCGCTTTAAATTAAAGATGTTCCTGCAATCACTTCGTGTGTTTGGTTTCACTAGAGGTAAAAGCTTCATTCTGCATTTCTAAATCTCTCCTAATAAATTGGTTTACAATAACATACACTTGAGAGAGAAGATACAGAAAGAAGTAGTACATTTATTAGCAGCTAGACAGATTCAGCAGAACAAAATAGTGCCAGGCTTAACAGCTGTCTCTTGTAAATATGTAGACAGTAAATACCTGCTAACAGCGTTACATCTAGATATGAACATACAGTGGACCAACCACGAGTTAGCGACCACAAGCTAAAATCTACGAATACTTGAGACCCCCCCCTCTAAAACACTTATAACTGTCTATTTTAGTAATGTAAACACCAAGTATACCTCAATATGCGATAAAATGCACAGTGGAAACACTCTTAGCACTTCTGCAGAAGCAAATATCTACAGTTTTGCTTACTTTCGCTCTTGGAGGTTCAGCCAATCAGCTTAAAGATAAATGAATGACGCTCCACAATTGGCTGCTTTGCGAATGCCAATCAATAACATGTCAAGTAGCATTGCGCCTAGAAATTTCAGTTAGGGGTGTCAAATTATCGCGTTAATTGCGAGCGATTAATTACAGCCATCGTTAATCTCATTTTTAATCTTTAATTTTACCGTTTCTGCATTCAATTTGCCTTTAAATAAAACCCGTTTTATTCACCGGGCTTCTTGTGCTTGAGTTGTTTGGGTTTAACCACACCCTAAAGTGGACATTGGTTGGCTGTAAACTCATCAGAAGGACTTCGATTCGTGGCATCTGCCTGATGTAAAACTTGAATCGACACTGGAGCAGAGGGGTGCTGCTTTGGCATCAGAAGATGGGACAGATACTGCTGGATTGGTGTGTACTCCAGGGGTGATACTATATTTTGATTTCCAAAAAAGAAGACACTTGGTCCAGACCCTTCAGTCATACTTTTTACTTAAAGAAGATTGTGTAGCGGGTGCAAAAGAAAAGGATTTTAGATACTCCTCTTTTGCTAAACTAACTCCAATGCCGTTTATTTGAACATCATGACAACAAACACCATAGCAACGAAAAGGTTTTTAGCTGCCCTTAACTTCTAACTGTAACCCCTTAAAAGAGGCAGTAGCCTTTAACAGCAAAATACACAAAATGTAAATAATGCCCCAAAGGGTGAATTATGTTATATCTATATTGACCATCACTTACAAACTTTTGATTTCATATTTTAAGTGCAATCATTTAATTTCATTTTTTATATGTACAGTAGTTCTCTGTTCAGCTTGTTTTGATTGAATAGTATTTCAAATGAATGAAAAGTAAATACTATTGAATATGTTATTCAAAAATTTTATTATAAAAACTAACTGGTAGAAATAGATTATGACCAGATTTATTTTGGTCCCATCGGGTCAAAATGACGGACAACAAAAATATCTAGTGCGACCTCTGATTTGAAGTGTTCCTTCTCTATGTGGTTCAGAAATCAATACGTAATACAAATGGGAAAATGTCCTCTGAAAAGTCGACGTATCTAAACATTTTTTTTTAAATGTGCAAAACAATTAAGAAACCAAATTAAAAAGATTTTTGATTGAAAAACTCACAAACTCTCCCAGGAATTACCTATTGAATACCTTTTGTTCACCCCATAATTGTCCAAATATGGTAAGGATGGCGGGTATTTAACATCTGGTTAAAAATGTGATGAAGAAAAAGTTTGTTCAATGTGTTTGTTTCTGTACACAAGCTCTTGACAAGTCACTTGCATGTGAGCATGAAATATTATATTCACATTATTAAGAAAAAACAAACAATGAACCTGCCTTTGGGTGCTTAGTGGATCCAAACCAAAGTCATCGCTTCCTTGATGTCATCACCAGTGCCTAGCGTGGCCTTTTAAGGTACCAGGCTGTGTAATGAGAGAAGACATAAGATTTTAAGTCAGATGATTCAAGTCATAGATTATAGCCAAAGTTGGGTTCTAAACAACACTCTGACACACTGATTTTTACAGGGATATAATTAAGGCTTACCAGAGCTTGAATTGCTGCATTCATTTTGTATGTTTTTTTTGTTTTTGTGTGTGTGTGTTCTTGTATTGCTATCCTATTTAGGACCTTTTCTGGCATATTCGCTAACCTTCTGAAGACCGATGGACCTTATAGGGACCAAAGCCTGGTCCTAATATGGTGGACCCCCTTTTTTTGGGATAGGGGTTAGGTTTAGAGGTATGGTGTGAATTATGTTTTGGTTAAGGTTAGGGTTAGGAATAAACTGGTAATGGTTAGGGTAAGGGTTTGGGTAAGGCATAAATGTAGCTATTAAAATGAATGGAAGTCAATATAAAGTCCTAATATGGGTAGCAATACGGACTTGTGTGTGAAAAAACAGAGTATTGTTTGGTTTTAAATAATTATTGAACAACAGCGAGGTACCTGCTGAGCCCGAATGCCGTGGAAGCTCAGCAGGAGAGATGTAAGCCTGTAATCAGGGAATGCTCATTTCTGTTCATACGCCTGTTCAGGTGGTGAGCAGCTTTCCAAACATGTGTCAAAGCATAAACCTCTGCCCTGTCCTGCTGTCATACTAATAAAGTAAAACCAACTGGGGAAAAAAAAAGTCCTATCATAACAACTAGTCATAAAAGTGTAGATACATAAATCACAGTTGGGTGCACACTTTTGGAAAATCGTCACAGACCGAGGATTACAGAACAACTGTAGTTTTGTCTGAATCACATCAGGCAGGAAAATGAAAAAGGTTAAAGGAAAAGAAAAGAAAAGCCGGAGGAGGCGCTGAGGAGAGGAATGAGGGAGAAGAGAGAAAATGGAAAGAGATAGCATTTACAAAATAGAAAAAGGGACACAGAAGGAGTGAGATGTGCTGGAGCGAAGCACACCGCACGATTTATGGCGTCCTGCATATGCTGTGTGGCATGGGAGCCGTAGCCTCCTGGCCAGAGGAAGCAACATCATTTCAAGCTCGAGTGCCCGCTGCGCCTTCGAGTGCGCTGCCAAAAAGGCGCACAGCTGCAGAATATCAACGAAATCCCCTGACCTTTTCTCCAACACGCCGCTGTGCACAGAAAGGCCGCCGTCTCTGCCGCTGAGGTGAGCCGCTCAGACGCGACCCCACCGCCGTGACTTTTCCCTTTTGATAAAACATAATGTTCCCACGTGTCTGCTTTTTCCCCTAACAACAAAACACTACCTTGTGGACAATAATTATCATTACAGATCTCAGATACAAATTAATTGATTTTTTTCCCCCCCCCTTCATCACAGAAAGCAGATTCGATTTCAAAGATATGCGTTTGGCTTAATGAAATATTAGAAAGCACAATATTACTTAATAATATTTCTTAAGTCAGTTGAACATTTATGAATACTAATTAGATGTCTAGTAATACAATGAAAGGCAGCTGTATTGTAATTTGCTAATATTGCATCCTGAATAAAGAACTTAAGCCTTCAATTCTGTAGAGGCTTGTTCAATATTCACTATAAAAAGTTATAATTACTGTATTCCTCATTTTAAATACCACCACCAGAAATGTTAATCATGTGGTATCATTTTTCATATGGCTGCGATTGTATTTTCCAACTCCACAATAAATGTGTTGTTTAGTTTGGCCCAAAATGCATCAGCTTTGGGCATTTAAGCAAGTTAGGAGCCTGCTTTTTAATAATTAAACCATGAAAAAACAAGATTTTTATTTTATAAAGCTTCCATGAGTTTTATTTTGAAAGTAGGCTATATGAAATATATTTCATGCCAGGCTTAGGTCCATGAGTAATATAGAACCTAGTTGTGTAAAAAGCAAACCTATCAAAAATTGAGACCCTTGAAGAGCCTGTTTGCGCTCAGAGGTGGGTACCCAGTAATTTTACCCAAGAGTAGCAGTACTGTAACATATTTTTACTAAAGTAAAACTCAAATGTAGTTGTCCAAGAAATGATTCAACAGTAAAAGGGTATTTGGTTAAAAAAAAGGGCACTCAAGTAATGAGTAAAATCTGATTCGATATTTTAAAACATCACCAGACAGAAAAAAGTATAATAACCAAATTCTGGTATTTTAAAGACTAAAATTAGAAGATTAATACAAGCAAATAACAGAATTACAAAATAACCAATTTAAGTAGAAAAAAAACCCTGTTCTAAATCAGTTTTTTTTCAATATAATACCAATACTTACAATTGGAAATGTATATATTGCTTAGAACAGGGTAAAAAATACAAGTGTTCAGGAGTTTTGCTCAAGAGGAGTGATAGTTTATAATAACATTGCTCAGTAAAAAAGTAAAATGTACGGTGAAGTAAAATACCTCCTAAAGGTACATTTTTTCCAAAGATTTACTTAATGTAACTAGTTACTACCCACCTCTGTGTGAGCTTTATGTTGAATGGCTTATATAAACCCGTTTACATCACTGGTTTAGCTCCCTTAATACTGTGGAGGATTATTTTTCAATTTACCAATAAAATATTAAAGGTTGCATTTTTTTAAATATCTAAACATTTGTAAAAGTGGATGGCACTTTCAGTGCTGCGGTGTTTACACTAATTCAGTCTAGCCTTCTTCTTTTGTAATATTACTTTATACAAAATTCTCCTTTAGTAAAAAAATGAAAAATTCCCCAGCAAATTTAAATATCGTATTTATATTTAAAATGTGTATACGTTGAGAGTAAATTGTAACTGAAGTTCAATTCTTTGTTTATGTGCACAAACCTTGCCAATAAAGCAGATTCTGGTTTTGGCTTGTTAGGTATTTAAAACTTACTCCAAAACGTACGAGACTGACCAAAATGTTAAAGTACCTAAAAGCCTAAAAGCAGTTTGAACAAAAAGATCCACGCATTTCCTGCCTGTCTAGCAATCCTTACTGTTAGCAGGTTACTGTTAGCTAGTTAGGTAACTAGCTTGGGCGATTGCACAACTAGCAATTAGCATGGTCATGCTGACTACTAGTTGTTTTTTTTTTACATTGTATATGTTTGAACATATTTGGCCAAACTTGCTAAGAGAGCTAATTTAAAGTAGCAGGAAATGAAGCCATTCAGTTGCTTCTGCTAACCCATCTGGCCATTTCTCAATAGGCGTACTTGTCTGGACTTGTGTACTCGCGTACTTGAGAAACTTCATAGACGAAGACCCAAGTACTGTTCCAATTCTAAGTACGCGTCAAGGCAAGAACGCTTAAAGATGTGTTCATGCTCCGCTCATTGTATCAAGGACACATCAAAGCATCCTTCTGCAGACTTCAGCCAGCGCGGTATCCCAAAATGCCTTGCGCTATCAGCAGCAGTAAGAAGAGAAGGTGAGTGTTAAAATGTATTGCATTTATACCACCATTAAGTCGTCACAAAAAACCGTTTTAAAATGTTTCTAGGCGAGAAAGTAGACATCAAAACTTCATCTATATGGTCAGTTCATCAAAAATCTGCCTACTTTAAAATGTTCTCTGGTGTTTTTTGGTATAGCACCACGCCTCTGATAGGCTGCGGTAGCTGCAGGCTCAGCGAGAGGTTGGAGTGGGTTTTCCCTGCTGACCCCGGCCTGATCTCGCTACTTTTTGTCTGTTAGTAAAGGCTAAATGTGAGATATAAAGGGTTTTAGTGTATGTGGTAGATAACTGCACTTACCAGAATATAAATATATATTATTTTTCTCTGGAATCTTTTAGATTTACTTCGCTAATATAGGTAGTTTTTAAACTCTGTTGCCACAGTTTATAAAATACCAATTACTTGTATTTGCTTCCCGGCCATTTTTGGCATGTAAATTCATAGTAAGAAAACATATTTTAACACAGATCAAACAGATCACTGTACACATTTCCCTAAGGTTGGTTTTGTGGAGTATGAACTCTTTCATTTTTCTTTGTTTTATACAGACAGGTCTGCAGGAAGAGAGACCACAGTTCCAGGTTTGGATGCAGCTTCAAGCTCCCAGTAATCCTCTTCACCCCAGTGTCCTGCCATCGTCTTCTTCACAGTCTCCTAATCTTCCTTACATTTTTTTAAATTATATTAACATTTGCTTATGATTAGATAGTCACATTATCAATTTACTGTATTTGTCATTTGATTTCTGTCACTCTAATACATTTTTTTTATTGTGTAGGTGTAAGATATGAGTTTACCTGATGATGATGATGATGATGATGATGATGATGATGATGATGATGATGATGATGATGAAAAAATACATTTATTAATCCGTGTTTAGTAGTTAATGTAAAAAAACAAAAACATGCAGTTGTAAAGAAACAATGCTGGCCCAATGCAGGCTGGTAAAATGTTAAAGAATACTTTAAACTTTTACTGCTTATAGATCCAATCCAAACTTTAGGAATGATTGAAGGAATCAATTAAGCATACCTAAAGCTGGTCATCATCAATTATATCAGTTGAGACAATAAATAGTTTAAAAGCAAATAGTCTTATGAAGGAAGTAAAGGTTTTCATTTTTAGTAGACAATCATGCTTCACCAACAAGCCTGAAAACGTAATATGAGGTGGGAAACCACCATTTAATTAGCAGTGCCTTTTAAAATCAATAATGAAAACTTTAGCCCATTTTAGCCCAGGTTTTCTATTTTGTATTAACATTTCTACCTAATTTTGTATATTTGTTATCTGTCAAAAAATGTTTTTCTTATTGTACTATCCATTATGAATGTGAAAATATTCCTATTCCCCGAGTAAACCCGGACCATTTATTGAAACTCTGGAAAGATCGTAGCTGAGCAGCGAAATCAACCAAGTACACTCTGTTCCAATTGCAAAACTACCATACCTTGTGTTCTCGGCAAGAAGGGACTTACAACTGTACGTGCCAAGCACACAAGAACGTACTTGCGTACTTGGGTATTGAGAAACGGTCATCTATCTGTTTGCATTCTCAGCTAGCTTAGCTGGACATTAGCACAACTACCAGTTAGCTGCCTGCTCTTAATTATTGGCAGTTAGGTATTTGTTTGATTTAACTCAATAATACAATATTGATCCTCAAAAAATGGTAGGAATTAGCATTCTAATTAGCCAGATCATTTGCTCATCCACCCAACTAGCAAAGAGCTGAGTTTGGCTAATTGGTACTAAATAACAGCTGTAGATTTAACAGCTGTAAATTTAGTTTATCTAGATTATTTCAGTCATGTTTTGTGGTGTTTTATACAAGTAGAACGTGTCATAACACAGATTTAAACATTTTTATTAAAAACTACTAGGATACAACATTAAATCATTTCTTATGATATCAATCTTATTTCTTTCAGTTTGTGAAAATCCGTCCGTTATTGACACTTTTGGGAAGAATCTCCATTAGCTCATAAGAATCTGCAAACAGCCATTATTTAAAGGGTAATAGGAGATGTTACTTGTAGAGCAACAGTTGCCAAGAGCTTCAACACATCTCAACCAGTTTGTCGTTTGACCAGGAGAATCATGCATGACTTTTGTGCCACCTAATGAAACTAGGGTGACCATATTTTCATTTCCAAAAAGGAAGACACTTGGCCCGGTCCTGACACACTTTCAGGACCGGGCCAAGACTTTTGATTCCAACATATTTAAAGCGTGCATTCTCCATGTGGTTAGAATGAACAGTTAAATATCAAACTTCAGATAGGCTTTCGCAGGTACAGAAATTACTTTAAATTCTCTGGAAATTAATTAATAACAGAAATAATTACTCTTCTGAATTAGAAAATTTACCAGTAACAATAAAAATTCCCTGAAATCTGAAATAATATTCGGAGAAAACAAGTATTTTCTTTTCAATGTAACAATAAAAGCAAAAAGCAGCAGTCTCAAAAATGACAACAATGTACTCCAGTCTTTAGTTTTCATCTTCATTTATAGATGAACTCTCACTTTGTACAGCATTATTATACTTTTTGTGTCCATGTGGACCCATGGGATCTTTGCTAATTTTGGCACACACACAGAAACACATATGCCAGCAATGCCAGCTCTGTTCGTCTGCAAAGCTACACTTCCGCTTTCATATCTTGTGCGCAGGGAAACACTGTGCAGCACAATGCGGTGCTGCTCAGCACAGCCCATTGTCTGTTCCGTCTATGAACGGATCAGAACCATCTACTAGGCAGCAGCTTGGGGAGGACGTCAGATGAGAGAAAGGATGTCGTATTCCATGCATCGCACCAGTCAATTTAAGTATGCTTATTGGTCCCCTTAAAACGGATGAAAACCCGGACATTTTCATCAATCTATGAAATCCCCCTGGACGCCGCGGACAGCATGTTAAAAGTGGACATGTCCAGTGAAAAGAGGATGGTTGGTCGCCCTAAATGAAACAGCATGTTCATTCTCCTACATCAACATTCCCAGCGCCGTCATCAAGGACGTTTGCTCCTCCGCTGTGGCACAAAGATTTCTGAAAGTCACCCTTAGAGACTGCAGACAAAGTTAAGAGGTTGTTATAACAACACTGCATCCCTCATTGCCAGCACAAACACAGGCATGTGACAGCTCCTTGGAAACTGAGTTGGCAGAATTTGGTCTATGTTCAGGGCGGGCAAACCAGAGAGCTCGAGGTTCACCGAGAAGGTTTTAACTGTAATCGAGATTAATGCCAGAACCCACGGGTGAGCAGGCACACAGTGGGAAGGAAGCTTCGCTGCCAGCCCACTAAAAATGTCCTGTCATCCTTGGAGCGACTGATGTTGATCCAAGCTGATAAAAGAAAAGAAACCCTAAAAAAATCAACTTATCCAGACTACAATTACACCATTTTTCATATTCCACCTTCAATTGCTGACTTGTTTGTGCAGGGTTAAAATGATAAAAATGATAAGAAATGATCAAATGGGTGCATTCACTGCAGTGACAGGGTGCTGTAACCAGATTTTCAGATTAAAAAACAAGGCCAGAACAGAAATTTGATGGCAAAAAGATTGATTTAGTAGTTTTAGAAGGGGAAACAGGATAGCAGAGTCAGCCAAGGCAATTTGGAAGAAGGAAATTAGGAAGAACGATGAGATAGTGCTGTTGTACCTACAAATGAAAAGAATCCCTCCTCTGCACTGCTTATTTTATTGCTTGTTGCAATAAAAGCTCTTCCCGACAAATGACCCTAAATCTTAATGCAAAACAGAAATGATAGAGCTGTAAAAAGAGAAGGAAAAAAACCAGTGTTGAATATATCAAAGTCATAATTCATGCTGCAGTCTGCTTGTGGAAATTGAAACGGTAGAAATTTCTAATAAGTCCCCTCTCTCACTGTCGTCGTCTCTGAATGAGCCTGTTCAGGTATGCTGGAGTGAAACAGCTGAGTGCGGTGAGAAATATAACTGCAGCCGAGACTGAAGGGAAGGAGAATGGAACGAAGAAAAAAAAAAAACGAATCACAAAGACGGAGCACAACTTCAAGGAACGGAGAAAAGTCTGCACCAAGGAAGGGGAAAACTTTTGAAGACATCAAACCGACGACAAGGACCTTTTTTTTCGAAAGAAAAGCTCTAAAGAATTACATGCTATATAAGATATATCAAAAGTGCTGCAGAGGGAAAGTTTGCAAAGGAAGAGTATTTCCCTTAAAGTAAGTGGAGCAGAAATATTACTACCTTCCAATTCATATGCGTAATTTGTGGGTTGCCCAACGTCAGTGATGAAATGAGCTCAGTTTCAACCCTTCTCTTCAATACAGATGCCATGATTTCTCTGTTTCTGCCATGTTTCATGCTGCTCATCTGTTCTGCCCCTCCCACCCCTGCTGACTGCTGATTGTGCCTACTTGTGATGCTGCCTATATAAACTAATGCTCAGCACTAAGTGTGAGATCGTCCGGGGAGCTAGTCACTCCCAAACTGAATCCTGTTTTTAGGTCATCCAACCCTGCCCTTACTGATTCATACAGCTAAAACCAGAAATTTGAAGCAGCAAAATAATAATAAAAATGTGTGACATATCAACAACTCCTCAAGGGAAACTCCCACAACAAATAACGGAAGCAAAAAATATTTCTTGTGATAATATTTTTGACACATCTGCCTTGAAAGTATTTAAGTATTAAAAATATCAATTAATAAGGCATTGAAAGGGAAAAGCTCGAATGTGATTCATGAGGACACAGCAGCAGCAGCAGCAGCAAGAAGAAGAAATAACGGCACCTATTTTTTCTCTATTCAGTCTACTCTGGGATAACAACATCACATGAATAGTGAATCGTTTGTTTCTACACCGAGACGAGGAAATTAGGGCATTAAACGGCGGAATATCAACTCAGGTAAGGGGAGCAACTTAACAGGCGTCGAAGCGGAAGAGTAAGTCCTTTACTGGAAATTAGTTAGGTTTTGTTGAGCTGGATTCCGTGATTCTTCGTTTCTAGAGCGCTGGGCCACTGAACGCTCATTCCATGGAGGAAAATGGTGAGATGGGTTGCTTTTCCTAAAGGGCTAATACAACGGTTAAGTTAAATCATCAATATAAATACAGGTACAATAGCAGTCGCGCAGTCACATTTTGTTAAGTCAGGTGTGTCCGAAGTCTGGCCTGGGAGCCATTCGTGGCTGCTGCACTGGTTCAGACCCCGACTCCAATTCCACAATGATAAATGCTTATTTATAATTAGTAATTGATCATAGTAAAAATTGTTACCAATAAATTAAAATCTTACAATAATTTCATAGTAAAGAGGACCACATCTATGCAGAGCACCCACTGGTAACAATTGTTGCTAGACAATTTCTTTTAGTCCAGGAAGCTCCAAAAGTGTGGTTTTGGCTTTGGGCAGCTAATTCAAGTTTTAAAATAAAGTAATAGGTTGTCTACTCTAAGCAATCAATCAATCAATTTTTAATAGCTAGTGTGAATGGTCACATGACCAGATACCTTTACTTCCTGCCTGCACTGCTGGAGGCAAGTGTCTGCCTCAAACTTGTACAAGAGGAAGTTAGTAAAATACTTTAATAAAAAGATATAACTGAAATATTTTGTACAGATTTTCTTTAAAGGGTCTTCTACTCATTTATAATGAAAACTGTATGCATGCATGCATCTTTTGATTGTAATAAGAGAAATGTAAGCATTGCAACAATTGTTTCCGCTATAAGACCACATAGACAGGCCTTTGCTAGGTCTCAAAGGTTTGACTGTTTATTCCATTTATCTTATATTTTTTCCCACACAGCTTAGAACTATCAAATGTTTTAGAGCTTCTAGACCTGAAAAATCCCCAAATGATGTGTGCTACATCAGTCATTCCTACATTTGAATAAGATGTAACTGAGAGTGACTGTGATAGCAACTGCTTAGATAGGGGGTAACAATGCGAAACAGGCCATTGGTCTGCTAGACTGCTGAATGGTGAAGCAGGAGTTACCTATCTTGAGGATAAGAAAGATATGAACATAAGTTATAATTATAAGTCCAAACCAACCAATGAATGACTTCTATGAGATAATTCCATACACAAAACTGCTATCACACCCTATTATGGCAAACATGGCAATAAACAGTTTATTAGGGGCAAACCAATCCAGTTTGGATACAAGATATGGACCCTTGCTTCACCCTCAGGATACATGGTTTACATGGAGCCCTATTGCAGAGTCCACAAACATCATTTTAAAACTAGCTAAGGACAGGACCCAGGTGTAGTGCTTGATCTGGTGGAACAGGCAGAAGCTTGTCTGCAACAACTGTTGCAAAGTACAAAACCTATATTTTCATTAACATGATCATAACATAAAAAAATAACAATCAATATTATCTGTCAGGGGTGTCTAAGTAGGGAAATAAATCCACTTATTTTGCATGGAAAAATTTTGGATTAAACGTGTTAATTAATTAAACTTGGCTAGAAACAGCAACAATTTTTAAAGAAAGACCCAAATCCTGTTCTTATTGCTGAGAATTGGGCCCAATAAATTTGCAAACCGGATACTGTTCCTTTAATAAGGCAAACCTGCAGAACCCTTTTTAAGTTCTTGATCAATAATGACCTACACATCTTTCCCTATAAAAATCTAATTAAAACACTGCATAGATTTTTTTTATTTATTCTTGAGCAAGTAAAAATAATTACTACAACAATATTTTTTATGATTTTTAGATTTTAAACAGTAATATTTACTTGGCCTATAAGTACTTTCAGCACACATGACAAAAAGTTTGGACACCACTGATATAAAGTTCCCTTCTTTATAGATGGATAGCTAGCAATAGCACAGAGGACTCAGGGAATGAGTTAAAGCTGCAGTCCGGAGTATTTGAGGGATGGAGATTTTTTTAATTCGACGTACCAAAGCCTCTCCCAAAACAACTTTGAACCCAATGCATTGAGCAAATCAATAGATCGATGTGCCATAATTTTCTTCAGTTGAATAAAAACAAAACTGAAGTCATTCTCTTTGGTCCTAAAGAGGAACGATCAAGAGTCTGGACACACCTTCAGTTAATACAGCTAGAAAATACTGGTCAGGCCCAAAATTCAGGTGTAGTAATGGATTAAGACATGAAACTCCAGGGTCACATAAAGCCAATAACAAGGTTATCCTTCTGTGACTTAAATAACATATCTAGGATTAAAGGACTGATGTTGCAACAAGACCTCGAAAAACTCATCCGTGCGTTTATCTTTAGTTTGATTGATAACTGCAACAACTGGTGACCTGTCCAGGGTGTACCCCGCCTCTCACCCCGTGACTGCTGGAGATAGGCACCAGCCCCCCCGCAACCCTGCATAGGATGGACGGGTATAGAAAATGGATGGATGGATGGATGACTGCACCAGCGTCCTCACAGGTCTGCCTAAAAAGTCAATTAGACAGCTGCATCTGATCCAGAATGCTGCTGCTGGTCTTCAAAGATGTTTCAATCTGTAATTGGAATTGTTTCGGCACTGACCGCTCTCATTGTAAACATGCAGTTAGCCGCAACAGCTTGTCAGAGTTAGCAACAGTAACTAAGGAGGGCGGAGCTTAGTGGGACTGAGTCACAGGTCAGTTTAGGGAACAATGAGAATAGTGAAATATCTAACCGCAATGCTACTGGCTGCAGTTTCCAAATCGGTCAAGCCAGGAGCGCCATGTATTTTTGCTGCCCCTGATTGGCTGTACCCCCAAGAGCAGAGATAAAGAAGACTGTAGATGTTAGTATCTGTGATAGTGCTAAGACGATCTCCACTGTGCCTATTAATGCATGTGAAGGCATATTTGGTGTTTAAACTTCTAAAATAGACAGTCATATGCATTTTTTGAGGAAATCTAAAGTATTTGCTGATTTCAGCTATTCGCGGAAGGTTGTCTTCCCTGACCAGGGGTCCACTGTAAAACTATTTACTTTTCAATGACCATTAGGCCTTCTATAGGACCCATCGTTGCATCTCCAAGTTGGAAGTCAAGGATTGTTTTCCTTGTTAAATCCCAACTGTCAGCCACATAAATTACCAAAATGTTGGAAATATGGTCAAAACAAATTTACCTTAGGGAACAGGTCTTTTTCTTTCTTTGTCTAAATGAAAGATTTTGAATGTAAAAGCTTTAAGCTACTGTATAAACTAATGTGTGCAGCTGTAATCCAGGCGAGCAGCAGGATAAATACATCAATGACCAGTACCAGCACTCCCACTGCCAGTCTTTGTTCAAGCCCTGTGTTCTGATTTCTATCCCTTTGAAGAGGCAGCCGTGTAAGTGTGCAGATTTGTCAAGGCCCAAACAGGGTCTCAGTTACTGGTTTTTATAGGATTGCACACTGTGCCGGTGGTCCTGCAGAACGGCGTGCCGTCACAAGCAGCCAGGTGCAATAATCCACTTCCACTGAGCCCCCATTGTGTTAAAGCATATAAAAGCCCCTTTTACAGTGTGTCGCCAAGGCAAAGCCCCTCTGCTTCCATTTTTACTTACAAACAGGAAATTACACCCTCTGCAGCTGTGGATGATGACAAAATCTGTTCATTTTCACACTAAAGCAACAAGAAACCAGACAAACACTTTGGCTTCAGCGGGGCAATCAGTCTTTGGTTTGCATCTGAATTTGATACAAATCAAATATTCATCACGAGCTGAATCCAAATCAACCATTAACACCATAAAGCTGTAGATCAACTATACATTCCTTTGGGCTTTATTCCACCTGTGAATCTCAACAACGGGATCGCACAGCGATCAGACCGTCTCTGCTAACACGGATCAAGATTAATGTCTCAGTAACACATGCTGAAATGTGCTACCGGCTGTTTACAAATGTTCCCCATTCCACGTTTGACTCAGAACCGAACAATTTGTCACAAACCAATATGCTGAGGATTACTGAGCGAGCGCACGGCTGATTTCAGACAGGAAGGAAAAGAAAAAAGGCAAATATTTGTGCGGCGCTCGTGTGTAATAAATCTGAAGGAGATTGCATTGTCACCAACTGTATTAGATTCAAATTTGGTTAGAAACTATTAACATTAATATCCATCAGGTACTAAATATGTTTTCTTCCTCGTGATCTGAACCAGTGGGGATTAAATTATTCATTATGTCTGCATGCGGAGTGTTAAGAGGACTGCTTCATTGGCTTGGTCATAATAAAGAAATGGGCTAAAAATAATAGCAAACATGGATGTGCTTATTAGCACTGGTCCAGCAGAAACGGAAAAACACAAGTTGACACCCTGTTATTTTTAGCCTTCTGTAAAGTCTCAGAAATGGTCATATTTCATTAGAATGGACCTCCACCCATCCATCCGTCTTCTCATCAGGCAGCGGAGGGAACAGCTCCAGAACTGAAACCCAGACATCTCTTTAGTCGACGACACCCTCCGGGTCAGGTTCTGGGGAATCCTAAGGCGTACCCAGGCCAGACGACATAGATAACCCCTCCAGCGAGTTCTGGGTCTTCCCCAGGATCTCCTCCCAATGGGACCAGCTTGGAAAACCTCTGAAGGGAGGTGCCCAGGGGGAGGATATCCAAACCATCTCGAGGGAGGGAGATCTATGACAAAGCTCATCTGATGCAAAGCACTAAACATAAACAATTTGAAATGACTTATTATGGCATACAGTCAAGTCTTATAATGAAAACCTTCAGCTTGAGGAATAGTTACAAAACATTGGTGTCAAAAGAACCGTATTCATCCACCCCCAAATCCCCCTAGTGCCAATAAAATCTCCTTTTCAATCGTTCATGTTTGTATTATACTGAAAACTAATTAAATAAACGAACAAACTGTTTTTTCTGTGTGTGATTTAGTATTTTAATAGAGAACCAGGGGGGAAATGTCTGACTTTCTGTAATGTTTTACGGATTTTAGGTCATGCCCTGATTGTTTTATTATTATTTCAGTTAGAAAACTAATAAGCTTTTAGTCTACGAATAGTCTTTCCTGTTCAACAACTATTTGTGAATTTCCTGATTTCTCTGACATTTCAAAGTAAAATACAATTTAAATATCAGTTTAAGTTATTTATACCTGAGGTTAAACTTTCCTCAGACATGCTCTACAACTGCAAAGCACAATTGCTACATATGCAGTTTTTACATTTAAGACATTTTTAACATTATTGTTTCACTGCTTCAAAAAGTCTTAAGTGTGGGAGAAAGAGTATTTAGTGGAGAGTTGTTGCAAATAAAAGATGTCTGTTCTGGTCTGAAACTTCATTTCTTCAGTGGGGAACTCAGTGGCTTTTGTGAGTCTCAAACACCAAACCCGTTACTGCATCAAATCCCGCTGTGTCGTCTGAGTTTTTTTAAATAATGCATTGCATTTAAGTGGTGCTCTGCTTTGAAAGACTATTTCTATTTGTATTTGTAACTCCATCTTGACTTGTCTTAGTAAGGGCTCAATAGATCGTCTCCAGCTGGTCCAAAATGCTGCTGCAAAACTCCTGACACGATCCAGAAAGTTTTCCTCTGTCACACATATACTGATTCCCCTGCACTGGCTTCCTGTGAAGCACAGGATTCAATGTAAGGTTATTGTCTGGACTTAAATATGTTACCTTAAGGACTCTGAGGTTGACGGATCAGGGATTACTATTTGTCCCAAAATGCAAACTGAAAACCAAAGGAGAAAGAGCTTTTTCAGTAATAGCACCTACACTCTGGAACACTCCTCTATAGCTCCTCTATAGATTCCGAGGAGCTCTTCAGGAAACAGCTTAAGACTCATCTTTTTAAACTGGCAAATCATTAGTATTTGTATTGTTTTATGGTGTAATTTTCTGCATACATTATCTTGTTTCTGTACAGTACTTTGTGATCTCTTACTTGAAAGGTGCACATTACACCCGTCTTAAATTCATTGCATTGGCAATATTTAGGTTATTATCAACAAAAAAGATAAGAAACAATTGCTGTAATATAAAAAAAACCTTCTTTGAGCTATAATTTGAATATTTGCTATTAAATTTACATTTTTGCCAGTTCACAATTGTTCTACGAGCTGCAATATTGACCAAAAAAACTGACATTTACAGCTATGACGCTCAGGAAATACTCCACACCATGGATTCTGAAATGTGAGGAATTTGTTAGTGAGTTGTAACAAGCGACGGCAACTCAGATAAACACCAAAGAAGACACCTATGAGAATAAATCTCAATTAAAAAGTTATAATGGATGTCCTTAGTCTGAGTTCCATTTATATTTCAGTCAATCTTCAACAAACTAAAACCTGCAGACCCTGAATGTTTGTTACAGTTCTTCGAAGCAGGATGACTTTTGATCTGAGCATCTCGGCTCAAATAAATGCAATGCAGTCACACTTTAGCAATTACAGGAAAACTTTCTGCCAGGTCGCCGGCTTCTTCTCTCCTCAGATTGGAAACGATTTTATTGATCCAACACCACAAAGCAAACAGAACAGGAAAGCCTGCAAACATGAGCCTGACTCACTGAAGTCTCAGCTGACCGAGTGCTTTTCCTACAACCAAGCTGTTTATTTCTTCGATGACGGGACTCCAACAATGATTAATGGTCACCAGCATCAAATGGACAAATATTCAACTATCAAGAACACTTTGCTTGATTCCACAATGATTAGAGTGCACCCTGCACCTGACAAAGATGTTTTAAAAGTAGCATCAACTCACACTGAAAGGGGCTGCACTTTAGACACCTGTGCTTTGGAGAATGCAGTCCTATTAGAATCAGATCAACTGTTGCAGTTTCCACCAACAAACATTTTATTACTTCAGCAGATTATCAAACTTACTTTCTGGACAGTGTAGTCAGTCAAGATTCCTGTGTTAATGGGATTTTGTTATAAACTGGGTTTCATGACATATTTTATTTGTTGATTTTGACATTTTGGAATAATTTCTGCGGTCTAATAATCCTGCTTGTCATGTACCACTCAGGGATGGCTTCATTCCCACACGGAGAGTTTTTCAAAGGTCATTTCGTCTCTTTGAAAGAATGCTGTCCCCGGAAAACCCGTCAACTCTCAGCGTCAACCCCAGAAGACTCATATGTGCACAGAACTACGACCACCATGTCCTTCATAAACGTAATTTGTTGAGCTTCACAGCAGATTTATTTCTTTTTTCCAATTAAAACATGTTGTAAAGATCCAGATTTTGCAACGCTTTTGTACGATAAACCTTTCACCACGTCTGGCTACCAGTCCTGTTTCCTAGCTTCCTATTCAGTGCTAAACCGAAGGGTTAATTCACTTTCTTTTTACACAATCTGGCCTAGATTTGATCATCTCTTGTTTAAGATTTAAAGTGAACTTACTTATTCTACATTGAACACAGAAAATAAAATAAAATATCAAAACGTTAGCTTGGTTCACTAATTTAATTGAAAAAGTGAATCCAAGTTGAATATGTAGGATCTTAATTGATCTGTTTCTGACTTTTATTTTAATGAAACCCAGAATCCAGTTTCTTAGAAAAAGATATCACATCACAAGACGAATAAAAACAGATAATATAAACAGAAATGCAATGTTGTGACCATGTTAACGTCTACACAGTCATGGAGAAGATCTTTGACCCGACTGGTCTCCAGGTCACAGTCACTAGCATGCTCCTTAAGGAGGATAAGCCACAGAAGCTCGATGTTCACAGAGAGCTTCATTAAAGCCTATTGATGTAAAGTTGGAAGGAAGAACAAAATAGGGTCGAACAAGGTGTACAAGCAACATGCTTTATGAAGACGCTGATTTCATCTTTCAACAGGACTCGACTCACACTGCCAAAGGTAACAAAAGCTGGTTCCGTTACCATGTTGGAAATTTGCTCGATTGACCAGCAAACTGACCTGACCTTTAATCCCATAGAGAATCTATTGAGTTTTGTCAAGAAGATGGGAGACACCAGAACCAACAATGCCGATGACCTGAAGGCTGCTATCAAAGCAATCTGGGCTTCCTGAACACCTCAGCAGAACCACAGGCTGATGGCCTCCATGCAATGCCACACTGATGCAGTAATTCAAGGAGAAGGATGCACCCACTTAATACTGAGTGAGTACACTTTACAGTACATGGGTATACTTTTTAGTTTGACAACCTAAAGTAACCAGGTAAAGCTGTACCCCCATCCTGGATACATTTGTGATTGGTTTCTAATGAAGCTCTGACTCCAGCTGCAGGCCACATCGTTGAAAAAAATCTCCTCAACAATTTTGAATGGGCTTTTCTTCACAATCCTCTCGAGGCTGTGGTTGTCTTTGAGCATTTTCTACAACACTTTTTCTTTCCACTCAACTTTACATCTATACATTAATTTTTTTTAGATACAGCACTCCGCCAGGTTACTTGGCAGTAACTAATCTGTTCTGCGTTTCTGTGGGCAACAATATAACATTTTGTAGTTAAAAATCCTTAAATTTTTGAATCTCAGTAACAGGATGTATTTTATTTTTTAGCTATTGATAAAAAAGGGTGAGCAGTTGTGGAATGAGATAGATGAAGCCCAGCTGTTCTCTTTAGCCGAGCTATGTTGCTTCAATCCCCAGAAAATATCAGAGCGTAGCCGAGGGTGACTGTGCACCTGTGGAATTAAAGCCCCCATGAAGCCGTTAAGACCTAATCGCTGTCGGAGGATCAGCAGCTGCATGAAAGTGGTCAAATAATACATGTTGTACCACACTTAAGGATTTTTTGTGGTCACAGAAAGAAGCTGAAACCACAGCCGTCTAGGCTGAGGTTTTCTATGTGGATCTATACATTTGCCTTCAGGTTCCTAAACACTAACAACACAAACAGTTCAGCATTCATCAACATTTAAATAATAAAACAAGACTGTACGGTAAAACGGATGGGAAATATCCACATAAGCACAGCCGTTTACATTTAGCCTCATTATTGATGTAAGACGGTATCTGATGGGCCTACACACACATTCAAATTTAAACATTTTCATCAATTTAAGCTTTCCCGACTCTTTACAAGATTTATACAGCACCCGCCAAAGTCATGTGTAAAAAGGCTTTAAAATAAACTTTTTATTTACAGTAGTAGATATGTGGCTTTTTTTCTGCAAAAAACTAGCTCCTTGCCTAAACCTGCTTACATGTGCAGTCAGAGCAATACAGTGGACCGCCGCTTGGAAAGTAACTCCACACAGTGAAGTTAATATACATATAATATTCATTGTCATCAATAAATACAAACAGGAGGAGTCCATTATGGACATATGCAACGTTTTCATACCTAGGGGCAATTTATACTAAGAGTGAGACTTCTGGACTAGTGGAGGAAGCTGGAGTACCTGGAGAGAACATGCCAACTCCATGCAAGGGACAGCCTTTAATTGGTTCCGCTCCTATTTCTCAGAGAGGAGCGTCAGTGTCATGCTGGACGACTGTGTCTCTCTCTCGACAGCTCTCCCTTGCAAGGTTCAATTCTCGGTTCCCTTGCTCTTCCATCTTTATATTTTGCCGTTGGGTGCCATTTTTAGGAAACATTTCGTTACTTATCATCTCTATGCTGATGATTGCCAGGTACATGTCTCTTTACAACCTCACAATTCCGTACAACCTCTCCTTGACTGCCATTGCGTTGTAAAGAGCTGGCTATCTAATTTTCTTTATGCTAGGAAGGAGGTAATCCTTTTTAATCCAAATTCCACCTCTTGCCCCCCATTATGACCTTTCCTCTCCCTCATCTAATCTTAAATCTTCCTTTTCAAATCTTGGAGTTAAGATGGATTCTGTTTTGAAGATGAATTTTCAAATCAATCAAACTGTAAATTCTTATTTCTTCCAGTTGAGATGCCTTGATAAAATTAAAGCCCATTTTAAAGAGATGTCATCTCGAGTCTGTGATTCATGCATTTTTTACTTCCAGGCTCGATTACTCAAACTCTGTTCTTTATGGTATCAATAAATCCTCAATATTCCGCCTCCAGTTTGTCCAGAATGCAGCTGCTCGATTCCTGACTGATTTAGGTCGGAGACCTAACCCATTCCCGATCCTGGCAAATTTACTTCGGCTACCTATTCAGTTCCACATTCACTTTAAAATCTTGGTGTTTGTTTCAAATCTCTCAATGGTCTGGCCCCCAGCTACCTATCTGAGCTCCTCCATTCCTGCACACCTTGTCAGTCCCTCAGATCAGCTGATCACCACTTGTTACATAATCCTAGAATCCACTGTAAATCTTGTGGTGAGCATGCCTTCTCAGTCTGCGCACCTAAACTCTGGAACTGATTACCCTTGCAGATTTTGTGTGTTTTCTTGATTTTATGTACTCTGTACAGCACTTTAGTCAGCTCCAATGCTGTTTTTAAATGTGCTTTATAAATAAATTTGGTTTGTTGTGGTAAAACAAAATATTATATCTCATTTTAGTTGTGTAGAAAGGTCTGTGAGTTGAGTTGAGAAAATAGCCACTGAATTTTCATCTAAAGATGTTTCAAATAAAAGAGTTTCTTTTTTTCAAGAGTCCAAATTTAATTTCATTTATTTCCAGGATTAATAAATAATTTTGGTATAAATAATTGATTTTCCCAAAATATTTAAGCATCCCTTAAACAAAATGCATCATTCCATGACTTCATAATTATGTCAAAATTTACAGTAAATCTTATTAGCTACCAAATGGCCGACTAAATCTGAACTAAAACTAATCTAGCTAAAGATGAATAAATTGAGAGTGAAACTAAATTATCTTTCAGTCTAAATATCATGACTTAAACTCAAACACTGCCTGTCACCACACACTGAGGAGGATGGTAAGGTAGGTAAAGATATAAAAATCTCACTGTTAAAGAACTGCCGCAGATGACACATCTAGGAGTCACCAAGTCTCCATAACAACACCATCTGCATGTCAACCAGTTATTCAAGATAAATACCAGGTAACACCCTTTTTTATATCTGTATAACCTTTAACGGGAAATGTCTGTTTTGGTTCTGTTCAGATGAGACTAAGATTGAGCTGTTGGACAACAAACACTCTCTGGTTTGACATAGTGTAAAAAAAGATGAAGGAATATCCCCATTGTTGATTATAGTGGAGGATCTGTGATGCTGTGGGCCTGTTTCTTTTCCAAAAGCCCTGGGAGAACCTCAAAGTTCATGGCATCATGAATGCTTTGAAATACCAGAACCCTTTTAGAACAAAAAGCACAAAAATTCCTCAGGGGCAAAAGCGACCTTCTTGTGTGGTCATCTCAGTCCAAAGACCTAAATCTAGTAGAAAACCAGTAGGGCGAGAGGAATGGTCAAAAATCTCTCTGGATTTTACTCCAAAAAGTGAATAATGATGTGAGTGAATAAAGTGAATAAATGATGTAAGTGAATAAATGAACTCAAAAAAGTACTTTTCAAGCTTTGCACTGTATATGGCAAAAGAGCACAAGGATTCAGGAAAGCAAATGACTTATTTGCATGAAAATATGAGTTATTTAGGCTTTAAATAAGCAAAAATAAGGATTACTATACAGAGAACAAAACACAAGCCAAGATTGCTTAAAAATTATTCTTTTTTCTTAATTTACTTTGCATATCAGTTTAATAATTATCTAAGTGTCAGTTTTAGAACAAGAATGAGATGCTTAAGTGTTCAAAAACAACTTTTAATCTGCTAATCAAGTCTTAAAAAAACGTGCATTAATGATATATTAAAACTGTTTGGAAAAAAATTACATGACCATATTTGTCCACTACTGGGAGTTTTCTGCATAAAAGACAAGAGAAATATTTGTACAAAAACATTCACAGAGCTCTATGAATACAGAAATAATATCCAGTGATGGAGAAAATACAGGATCTAAACAGAGGGTGTTTGAAATGAGTCCCGGCAATACTAAATTCAGCTGTGTGGCAAATTTTTAAATCAGATATCTGTGGAAACTTAAGTTTCACAAGTCTTCTATCCTAAAAAAAAAAAAAAAAGATTACATCTCAGTTCACATCTCTTAGAAGGCTTTCCAGCACTTGAATGATGTCTGTTTCTGTATTAAAGACTCCTACATTTCCAGTGATCACACTTGTTCATAGCTTTCATTAATCTCCATATAGTGGGAAAATTAGCAAGGTCACCGTAGAATATGAGCAGTTTCTTTACCTTTATGGTTGACGTCTTTATTGGTGAAAAAAGAAGAACTGTGTGGAGTTTAAAGCTGAAAATCTGTTCTCATTAGCAGCTGAAGGTTTAAAGCTGAGGAGTGAGGAAAGGTCACCTTGGGTGTGTTAAGAATAACAGCATAAGAGGAGAGTTTTATTTCCACCGACAAGTAGTACAATGCTACCATAAAAATGGTTTTGGGTTTATTGTGACCTGAGATTATATTCATCTTTAACCATGTTATTACTGATGCTAAAAATCTAAAAGAGTGAATTTAAATTTTGATTGGTTAAAAGTGAAGCTTTGCTTTGGTGACGAACAAGTTTTACTATTTTATTTTAAGGCAAGGCAAGGCAATTTTATTTGTATAGCACACTTTCAACAGCAGGGTAATTCAAGGTGCTTTACATGTGTCACGCTGCCCTATTCCTGCCTGATTGTGTTCACCTGTCTGTCTCATCATCCACACCTGATCCTACTCACCTCCTGCCTTTAAGACCCCTCACTTCCTTTCACTCCCGGCCGGATCATCCTAGTCCTCCTTCCTCCTAGTCCTCTATTGTCTTCATCCCCATGGTGTGTCGTCTTCCTGCCTCTTCGTTCCAGCCCGATGTCCAGTGCCTGGCCAGACTCGCTGCCTCTCCTCACCTCCCTGTGCGGGTCTCCGGAGCCGGGGAGATCCTCGGAGTGCTCCCTCACTTCCAGAGTGTCTTCTCGGCCGGGGAGCTCGCCGATCTGCGGCGCGAGGTGGAGAGGATTCGCCAGGAGGCGTTGGACCAGACGATCGGTCCGCCCTCTCCGCCTCCACCATCTGGCCGTAGGCGACGGACCCGCCGAACCGGCGTTTCAGCGAGCGAGGAGCAGGGCGGCGCGGCCACACGGACCACCAACGTCGGCTCCATCTCCGCGTGGCACCCACCGCCGGTTCTCTCCCCCGCCGTCTTTGTCCCTCCTCCAGCTAGCTCTTCGGGGGCTCCTCACATCAGGGAGGAGGACCTCTTCGAGTTTTTCTATGGGGACAAGACGGCCTACCTCTGCTCCAGGGGAGCGCCTCGCCGCAGACAGCGACGCCGCCGAGGTGGGGCCGCTCCCGGGGAAGGTCCGGCTCCGGTCCGTGAGCCCGTTCCGGCTCCGGTCCGTGAGCCCGTTCCGGCTCCGGTCCGTGAGCCCGTTCCAGATCCCGTTCCAGCTCCAGATCCCGTTCCAGCTCCAGATCATGAGCCCGTTCCAGTCCATGAGCCCGTTCCAGTCCATGAGCCCGTCCCAGTCCATGAGCCCGTCCCAGTCCATGAGCCCGTCCCAGTCCATGAGCCAGTCCCAGTCCATGAGCCAGTCCCAGTCCCAGTCCATGAGCCCGTTCCAGCTCCAGAGCCAGTCTCGGCTTCCAACATTCCTGCGGTCTTCCTGGCCATCACTTTGGCTGCTCTCCAGCAAGCGACATTTCCCCATGCGTCGCTGGAGCTCCCGGGGAGGGTCAGGGAGGACCCGTCCCCGTCACTGGAGCCTCCAGAACGGTCGTCTCAGGAGGCGTCCGAGCCTCCAGACTCTCCGTCTGAGGAGGCGTCCGAGCCTCCAGACTCTCCGTCTGAGGGGGCGTCCGAGCCTCCAGAACCTCCGTCTGAGGAGGCGTCCGAGCCTCCAGAACCTCCGTCTGAGGAGGCGTCCGGGCCTCCAGACTCTCCGTCTGAGGAGGCGTCCGAGCCTCCAGACTCTCTTTGTCTCGGCCGACCTTTACCGGCCAGGCATCTTTGGCACTACCTGACCCTCAGAAGAGGACGCCGCCGGGGCCGTCCGCCCGACCTCCGTCCAGCCAGAGGACGCCGCCGGGGCCGTCCGCCCGACCTCCGTCCAGCCAGAGGACGCCGCCGGGGCCGTCCGCCCGACCTCCCTCCAGCCAGAGGATGCCGCCGGGGCCGTCCGCCCGACCTCCAGGTCCTCAGGGGCCGCCGCCGGGGCCGTCCGCCAGACTTCCAGGGGCGTACCCAAAGAGACTCGGGGCCCTCCTTCCGTGGGCCCCCTCCACCCACCCTGGCAAGGGTGCTTGTTTTTTTTCTCTTCCCTTTCTTTTTCACTCTTTCCACGGTGTCTGGAATCCACCTTTAAAGGGGGGGGGGGGGGGTCCTGTCACGCTGCCCTATTCCTGCCTGATTGTGTTCACCTGTCTGTCTCATCATCCACACCTGATCCTACTCACCTCCTGCCTTTAAGACCCCTCACTTCCTTTCACTCCCGGCCGGATCATCCTAGTCCTCCTTCCTCCTAGTCCTCCTTCCTCCTAGTCCTCTATTGTCTTCATCCCCATGGTGTGTCGTCTTCCTGCCTCTTCGCCCGATGTCCAGTGTCTCCGTTCACCACCATCATCACGATCTCCTCACTTTAATAAAACATCCTGCACCTTCCTTCAGCGAGTGCGTTTGGGTCCATTCTCCACACACCCCGTGACAACATGATTTGGTGATTTAAAAGAAACACATAAAAGAAACACACATTACACATGATACACAATAAAGCAAGAGAAAAATAAAAAAAAGCAAGAGAGCATGAACACATTTCATACATATGACATCAAGCATTTACTCAAAGGCAATTCTAAACAGATGGGTTTTTAGTCTCGGTTTAAAGCAGTTCAGAGTTTCAGCAGCTCTACATTCGTCAGGAAGTCTGTTCCAGATAAGGGGAGCATAAAAAGTGAAAGCTGCTTCTCCATGTTTAGTTCTGAGTCTAGGGATGTTTAGTAGGCTAGAGTTGGAGGACCTGAGTGGTCTTGGTGGTTGGTACCATGACAACAGGTCTTCAACATATTTTGGTGCTAAGCCATGTAATGATTTATAAACTAGTAAAAGTATTTTAAAGTCTATTCTCTGAGCTACAGGGAGCCAGTGTAAGGACTTTAGAACTGGGGTGATGTGCTCTACTTTCCTGGTTCTAGTGAGGACGCGAGCGGCAGCGTTCTGGATCAGCTGCAGCTGTCTGATTAACTTTTTAGGCAGACCTGTGAAGATGCTGTTGCAGTAATCAATCCGACTAAAGATAAACGCATGGATGAGTTTTTCTAGGTCGTGTTGCAAAATCAGTCCTTTAATCCTAGAGATGTTCTTCAGGTGATAGAACGCTGACCTTGTTATTGCCTTTATGTGACCCTGGAGGTTCAGGTCTGAGTCCATTACTACACCTAGGTTACGAACCTGATCAGTAGTTTCTAGCTGTATTAATTGAAGCTGTGTGCTGACTCTTGATCGTTCCTCCTTGGGTCCAAAAATAATCACTTCAGTTTTGTTTCTATTCAGCTGGAGAAAGTTATGGCACATCCATCCATTTATTTGGTCAATGGATTGATTTAGGGTTTGAATGGGTTCAGAGTCACCTGGTGACATTGTAATGTAGAGCTGAGTGTCATCTGCGTAGTTATGGTAGTTAATGTTATTGGTCGCTATAATCTTGCCTAGTGGGAGCATGTAGATATTAAATAAGAGGGTCCCCAGGATGGAGCCCTGGGGCACCCCACATGTGATTTCTGTTCGTTCTGATGAAAAGTTTCCTATTGAAACATAGAAGTCCCTGTTCTTTAGGTAAGACTCGAACCAGCCAAGTACTGTACCAGAGAGTCCGACCCAGCTCTCCAGTCGTTCCAATAAAATATCATGATCAACAGTGTCAAATGCTGCACTGAGGTCCAACAGAACCAGCACTGTGGTTCTTCCACAGTCTGTATTTATGCGGATGTCATTAAATACTTTGACGAGGACAGTCTCGGTGCTGTGGTGAGCGCGGAAACCAGACTGAAAAGCATCAAAACGGTTTGTCATTGTTATGAAGCCATTTAACTGCTGAAACACAGTTTTTTCAATAATCTTACTGATGAATGGGAGATTAGAGATTGGCCTGTAGTTCTGCATTAACGTGTTGTCCAGATTTTTCTTCTTTAGCAGTGGTTTAATAACTGCTGTTTTTAAAGCCTGAGGGAAGACACCTGATAGCAGTGATGAGTTCACTATTTGAATAAGATCAGAACCAATAACAGGAAGAAGCTGTGGGTAGGATATCAAGACAGCAGGAGGAGGAGCTTAATTGGATAATGATTTTTTCAAGGCTGTTCTGGTTTAATTCGTGGAATTCAGACATTTTCTCTACATTGTTGTTGATTGGGGATGGCACTGGTTGTGGGTTCGATATTGAGGTACAGATTGACCGTCTAATTGTTAGAATCTTTTCAGTGAAAAAGCTGGCAAATTCATTGCAGGCCCTGGTAGAGTTTAGTTCAGGGGCTACTGTCACTAAAGGATTAGTTAGTCTTTCCACTGTTGCAAATAGAGTCCGTGCATTATTAATGTTTCTGTTGATGATTTCAGAAAAGAACGATTCCCTAGCATCTTTTAAAGTTAGCTGATATCTATTCAGTCTCTCTTTGTAGATCTCACAGTGAACCTGGAGTCGAGTTTTCCGCCATTTTCTCTCGGCTCGTCGACACTCTCTTTTTTCACTACGTACCAGTGGATTACTTATCCACTGAGACTTTTTTCTACCTGAGACTACTTTCACTTTAGTTGGAGCAATGGAATCCATGATGTCTGAGATTTTCGCAAGGAAATTATCTACCAACTTATTTACTGAGTTTGAGTTGGGAGATGAGGGGGATGTGGTGGAAGGATAAATACGTTTAAAGGTTTCTACTGAACTGTCCCCTAGAAAACGCTTTTTTATAGTGGTCTTACTGTGGCTGGATAATTTAGCAGAGATGGTACTTTGAAAGAAAATACAGAAATGGTCAGATAATGCAATTTTAATTACAGAGATGTCAGAAATATTTAAACCTTTGCTGATAATTAAGTCCAGAGTGTGTCCTTTATTGTGTGTTGGTTGTTTGACATGCTGGATCCGTCCGAAGTTGTGGAGAGTATCATCTAACGTTTTTGCTTGTCTATCTTGGGGGTTGTCGGTATGGATGTTAAAGTCCCCCACGATGATTAGTTGGTCATAGTCGATACATATTACAGAAAGAAGGTCATTGAAATCATTAAAGAAGTTAGAGTTAAGTTTTGGTGGTTTATATAAACTTAGAAATAACGCTTTGTTAGGCTCATTTATCTGGGTGGCTAGCTATTCAAAAGAATCAAACGTGCCCAGAGTTACCTTTTTAAAGTTCATTGAGTTGTGAAAGATGGTGGCTACACCTCCGCCTCGTTTGTGTTTTCTGTTCTCACTTAAGAAATTATAATTTGGAGGACTGTATTCTATTAATGAAGTTGTTTCGTTATTTTTATCTAGCCAAGTTTCTGATAAAAAAAGGGCGTGTAAATTATGCTCAGTGATGAAGTCATTGATAAGAAAAGACTTCCCGGATAGAGATCTAATGTTTAATAAAGCTAACTTAAGTATTGTGATGATGGGCAGCTGAACCTTCTGACAGGTTATCAATTTGAGATTTTGTTTAATATGAGAGCGTGTGGTTAATGGTTTATGTTTCCTGCTGCTGATAATCACTGATATAGCCTCAGGGGTGCCGGGTGAATTCTGGGAGACGGTAGGGGTGGATTTATTGCCCGGTTCCCTCAAATATCAAATATCTGTAATATTCAGTGGGGGGAAGCTCCCAGGCTTATTGACACTAGTCCCAGGCGTTTGGTGTAGTCTAAGTTTAGGTGTTAATTGTGTCCCAAATTTGATTTGCTCGTTCAGTCTGTCTGTAAAGTGTCTAAATGGAGACTCATTTGATGTGGCTGAGTCACAGGAAGATGAAGACTTAATCTCTGATGGTTGTTTATCTGTTCGGTCCTGTGGTGTCATCCTGACTTGCTGTTTTTGTTCTCTGATATCCATGGGCGCCTCAAGGTCAGCTTTTGGGAGCAAGTGTTTTGCTTTCTGATTTTGATAAGAAAAAATGTTGGCAGCTAAAAGCCTTACTCCGGACCTGTTCAAATAGCGCATTCCTGCTTTAAACAGATGATTAGCACTTCCAAATACTTTGAAATTATTAATAAATGTGAACGACTTCTCAGCTGATTGTTTCTTCAACCATTTATGGAGCATGCGGAGTCTGCTAAATCTTTCATCATTCCCTTCAGGGACTGGTCCGCTGATGAGGATGTTTACGTTAAGTCCATCAAGTCTCTGTAGGAGATCAGAAAAGTCTCTCTTCAGAATCTCTGATTGTCTCATCGCGATATCTGCTGATCCAGCGTGAATGACGAGCTTTTCCAAAGCAGGATGTTGGTCCAAGATTTTTGGGATTTTTTCTGATATTTCTCTCACTGTATTTTTGTAGCAGCTATAAACTTTGGTATTCTTGCTACAAAAAGCCTCAATTCCATTAATTGATCCGTCTTGTATGATAACAATCTTTGCTGGGGGGGCTCTTACTTCGTTATGTGTCCGTTTGATGCGGCTGGGTTTCTCCTGGTGGCTTTGACTGGTCTTGGGGGCTGCGTCATCTTTCGGGGAACTCAAGGCTGCGAATCTGTTTTTCAGCGGGATTCCAGGTGGAGAAATATCTCTTGTTTTTGGCTGAAACCTCTTTTGTTTACTTTTAGCAGAAGCGGCAGTTCTGGGTTCAGAGGTTTCTCTGTGTCGGAGTTTCTTTTGTTTTTTCTTCCTCGGAGAACGGGCTGGGGTTGATTTCATGCGTTTTAAAGCTGGCCAGTTTTCATTATAGTGCGGAGTTCTGCCGCTCAGACGCCTGTAGGGAGTCTCTGTGGCACGGTTAGACCGATGTAACACAGGGCTGTTTGTATTCAAAGGTAAAGTTGTGTCATTTTGTCCATAATCAGCGTGGAGATCAAAATTAATTTCCAGACGACGTAGCTTCGTTTCAATGCCCTCAATTCTGTGGAGCAGTTTTTCAAAATCCTCAGCTGAGCAAAAAGCCATGTTGATAAGTCCATAGAAAAGTAATCCAAGAAGAGATCTGGTCCAATACAGTAACTCCAGGGGCTGGGTAGATAAAGTAACTAAGAAAAGGTTAAGAAAGAAAACAAGAAAAGCAAACAGAAAATAAAATAAAGTGAACGGATCTGGAGAGCGACAGAGAGCAGCTGCTCCTCCTTCAGCAGACAGCGAGGGCCATAAATCATCATTTTTACACCTTTTCAACTGTGTTCAGGCTTGTAGCTCATATTTATATTGGTAGAACATGAAGGCTACCCTTATAGATGTTTTTTAATTGATTATGTATTTTGCTGTTAAAACTTCATAAATTAACAAATGGTTTTAAGGTAGCTGTAAGATATTTTTCATAAATTGATGCAGAATTTGTATTTGGCAAGGCACTGGTCACTTCCGGGTCTCTCTTACCCTTTAAGTAACACACCATAGCTAATTATTGTTCCTAAAGTTTTTACGACTTCATTGACAACAGGTTAATTTAGTCATAAATAAAGGAACTCTCTCTGTAAAGACTAATCGTTTCATTTATTTCCAATGTTCGAAATGGAGACAAACGTGCAATAACATGAAAGAAGCACAAGTCAGCCAAGAACTCCACCAAACTTTGTCCTAGAGTGATCACGTCATCTTTGGAACACTAAAATCTGGCATCAATGCATAACAAAGAGAAAAGTTGTGAAAGCAAAGTCTTCCGCTCAAATTTGAGTTTGTGATGTGCAGATTAATGTGGCGAATTATCCAGTGAGGTGGAGGAAGTCAGAAGAAATCCTGTCTGCAAGCAGTAGCATGGAGACCTAACAAACCAGCAACCCATGGAGGGATTTAGAAGTACATCGAGGTGAGCCCAGTCACCTTGTAATTGAAAAGAAAACACTTGTTACAAAAACCTTAATTCCAAACACAAACATTTTCCCAGCATTCACACTGCTCTAAGTTATGCTCCAGTTCTGATCAGCATTTTCCCTCTTGTGTGCGCATGCATCAGCACCCTCCTCCAAACAACTCACTGAGGTAGCCGTCTGCATACTACTGTGCTATCCAGTGGTCACTTAAAGCTAATCTACACATTTTGAGGTCAAAATGAAGTAAAAAAAATGTCTACTTTACTGCAGCCACACATGCTTTCATTCATTTTGCTCAGACACGGAGGAAACTATTAGTCTCGGCTGAAGACTATCATTATGCGGAAAACATACAGGAGAACATTTGGGGAATAGAGTTGTTGATTTAAAATCAATATGCAGACATCTGATGTCTTGTACTGACAGAGGACACACAAAAAGTAAAAATATTTTGTTACTAGGTAAACTTTATGCTCACAAACAACAGCTGCGGTCAGCTTGGTGGTCTGACTTTGGACTTGCTTGAGCTACCAGTCCTACCCACAGCGTTGGCCTTATCCTTCAGTTCTGTTTTGTAGATTCAAGATTCCAGTTGTTTTATAATCCTGGAGACAAAATTGTTTCCAGCAGAGTGTTTTTGGTGCATGAGGAGAACTCCGCCCTCTTTTTTTCTGTCAAGAAAACAGTCTATTTAAAAATTACATAGTTCAGACACTGGACAGATTACACATGATCTTCCAAACCCGATGCTGCTTTCATTTCTTGAAGCGAGGTATGGCTACAGTGTTGATTTGCTGTCAAAAAGTGCTTTTAAACTTAACTGCTTTCATATTTTCAATATTTATAGGTGTTATTCATTTAAAATATGATCATATTTGCACTTTATCAAGTCTTAGGGAACTTCCAGATTCATAACCAGCATGCTTCACCATTTAGACTTATCCCTGTTTCACCCCTTCTGTCACAGACTGGTCAGTAACAACCTTCTTCAGAATTGATAAAAAGCCTTTAAGGATATTGATTCCTTTAAATCAGGGTTCATGGAGCAGGAAAACATTTTAAAAACATGTTAAACACCGGCTCTCAAAAACAGGGGCTGTTTCACAAGGGTTCTGTATTAAAGTACAACACATTTTAATCGGAACTTGGCAATATATCACCGTCTTCATTGACTTGATCCAATCCAGCGAAAAGCTATGATATGCTGCAACTCAGATCCTGAAAATGGATATTTCATGACATTTTCTAATAACTGCTGTTCTCTGAGGGATTCTACCAATTTCCTTAAAAGACACATCTATAGACTTGTATAACGTACTTTGACGCATGTATCCCCGACTACCATCTTTGTACATTAGACATTTATCCCATGGGTAAAATGATCCTGGTCTGTAGATGTCTACTTGTGATCACAGTTCTAGGCCTGCATATTAATGTGTGAATATCATGTAATCGTGTCAAATTATGCATGCAAACATATTCCTGGTCCTCGAGGACTCCTCAAAATTACATAACTGTCATCCAGAGGATAAAGCTTTTAATGTTACTGCAATCAAAGAAATAATAGGAAGAGCAGTGCTACAGAAAACCCCCTCTTATTTCATAGTTTCCTAATAAAAACAGCAGAACAACAACGTTTCTTGATTTGGGCAAAAAACATGAATCCATTATGAAGAAGTAGCATCCCAAAAGTGAGCGTGGCTGCAGGTCATAGACAGAATGAACTATTTTAACTTACATGTCTTAACTTTAAAATAAACCCCAGCAGCTCCAGACAGTCATTCACAGTCACTGTGTATCTCCAACTGTCAGACAAAAAGAAATCTATACCAGCTCAGGCAGAAAGGGAGTCACTTCTGAATAAGTGTATGAAATGAGGATGCCTCAGTATATCCAACACAGACCAGTCACCTGTACACAGTCAGTGTCAAGGAACCTTCACTGAGCTGGATTATAGTTTGATTAAACCTGCATTGCTGGAGAAGTAAATTCGTTCTTTTACATTGAAATTATTTTCAAGAGCAATACCAGCTGTCAGATTTTTGTGCAAAATAAGAATATCATTACGTGAATGGCAAATAAATCATTTCAGAGGAAGAACATTTTGGACAATAACCATGAAAACTATGAAAACTAAAGATAGAAATCTCTTTAGTGCCTTGCTGCGTTTTTAAAAGTAAACAAGGAGCACCAATTCCCTGATATTTAAATAGTTTTGTAGCACATTTCATGCTGTAGTTGGTAGTTTTGGTCAATTCTTCAAAAGGGGAAATTATAAAGCAGTTGCATCTGATTTAAAACTTTTGCACAGGAGTATAAGTATATTTCCAATTACTTGACAGACCATTTTCTTTGATTTCTTTGTGTTATTTGGAATTCCATCATATGTGGGGTTCCTCAAGGCTTCATTCTCAGACCAGTTTTATTCAACATCTGTATGCTCTGCCACACTCGGATTACAAATAATTACAATACGCAGGTGACAGTAAACCCTATGTTTGTGCTTTACTACAGAATCACAGCTCCATGCATGCTCTGAGAGCAAGTCCTCAATGTCAAAGACTGGATGAGCCAGAGGTTTCTCCATCCTAATGCAAAAAACAACAACATACAAGTCATTTGGATTTCTAAAATCTTACTATCAAAGCTTTCAAGACCACAGATCAGATAACCAGGCCAAAAACAACAACCAGGGAAGAGTTTCCATGGTAAAAAACCACTCCTGACCAAAGATAACCTAAAGGCCTGTCTCTAATTTGCAAAAAGACTTTTGGTTACAAGAACGTTTTTGAACACTTGAGGTGAGATTTGAGCAATTTTAAAACTTGGTAGAGACCAGCTCAGCTCTATGTTGGAGCCCTAGAAAGAAAAGGGCTATACTTTTTCCTTTTTATAGAGATCACATCTCAATGAAAACCATTCTAATAAAAAACACACCACTAATACTGTCTCAGTAATGTAACAGACCATAAAACCATATAATGATAACCCCAGTTATAGTTCAAACAAGGTTTAAAATGTAGGCCTGATATCTCCAGAAAAAACCCCCCAAATTAACTTGCATGAGTACATAAACCCTGAAGATATGCAATTATGCTAACGGTGCAACAAAGCACAGCTAATGCATCAAAAATAGCCCATTGCACAGACAGCTTTATAGTTCTTACTTAAAGAAGGAATTAAGTCCTTTTTCTCCTTTAGCCCTGGGCCCCAAGTCAAAAATCCAGTACCAAGTTTATTTGTTCAAAAACTCAGGCTATCTGCAGCTTTAATTTACATTCTGATTGTCTAACCATTCTTAGCTAAGATCATGCTTTTTCATCACAAAGGACAACTCTGTAAATGCCTACTTTGCCCTTTTAGTAAATCGAGGCTAGATGACGATTTGATCACAGTCTTCCAGAAGCCATCAACCAGCTTCAGCTTCACTGCTGGGCCAACAACAGAGCTTTGTGGAGCTCCACATGTGCGGAGAACCTCATGAGTTTCTATCATATAAGCTAATAATTCATCAATTACTTGTCAGTCAGAGAGGGTGTCCTGAGCGAGGCAGTAGGCTCAGGTGTCAGGAAAACTTGTCAGGAATTTTTTTTTCTATTAATTAAATTAAAATGTAATTTTACAGTTTCAGAATCAAAGCTTTCCCATTTGTTGTTTAATCACAGACCCTACAAAATACTACTGTACATTTTCTATTTGGTATATTTCCTTCTTTATCAATATTATAATTATTAATATTATTAATAATAAAATTATCAATATTAGCTTAATATTAGTAGTAATAATAATCATCAATAATACTTTTTATGATGATTGTTATTGTTATTATTACTATTATTTCATTATTATTCTTTTCATTAATCACTTACCCTCCCCTTTAAAACTTAAATTCGATTAAAAACACATTTTCCTTTATTATTTTTATTCAAATATGTATTAATATATCACTAATTATATTTTGTTACATATAAATATTTTTCAAAATAGACTTCTCAGACAAAACCAAGAGTTTTTCCACAAATATATACCAGTATGTAGACATGGCTACCATGGGTTGTGCCCTCCAAATCAGTTATTGTCTCTTTTTCTCTTCAATAAAAGAATAAAAGGTCCTTTTCCTGATGGAAAGATTTATTCAGAGCACTATGCTGTCTTATGTACAAAGGAGCCCCACAAACACACTAGTTTGTTTTTATTTCCTCATGTATGTTTGAGTGTTGCAACAATATTGTATGAAGTTTAACCTGCGTATGAGCAGTCTCTCAGTCAATGAGGGTTAATTGAGTTTCCATTTCTGCACATCAAAACCAGCAGACTTCAAAGACTCCAATACAAAAAGATAAAACTTATCAGACACACCAGTTCTTATCTGCTGTGCCTGCAGGAACCTTATCTCCAATCTTGTAATCTCTCATATTTTGTCCCAGAAAAACAGGAGTTTAATGTTGGATGAGAAACCAGCAGTTAACCACAACAGTGACTAAGCGTCTGAAAACTGTTTCACCATGATAATTAGGGATTTGAAAGTGAACTCTAATGCATGCTGTAATTTTACACACTTTGGTGTTAAACATTTCTTTTGATTACATGTAATATTCTAATTTTCTGAGAAATATTAACATAAAAATCGCTCTGCCAGTAATTAATCTACATAATATACAGGTTTCACTTTTTACATTTAATAATTGAATTAAGTAAAATTTTTATTGATATTCCTAAGTACTGAGAAGCACCTCCATATGAAAGAAAACTGAAACAGTAAAGTAACCTAGGGCAAACTCGAAGACAAACGACCACCGAGACACGAATTCACAGTGTTGCAGGAAGTCAAACTGCTTGTTCCACCAGAGTCATAAATACTGCATCGTGACCCAGCTGTCTACTTCCAGCCGCCAGGCAGTGTGTATCCTGCAGCATCATCAGATCAACTTTTGTATCCACAAAAAAAAGGAGTAAAATACGAAATAGGATTTGCTGTAGAAGGTCAAGAGGGAGCCAGCAGACCTGATGTCAGCAGGTTCTATGCTTCCTATTCTGAGAAGTTATGAATGGTGGACCCAGAACTAACTCAAAGTTAATGTTGGGCAGGATGTGGTTCATATTGACAAAGCTTTATGTGCTATTAGGCTGTGCAGCTAAGGTCCCAAAGGCATTCCTAAAAACTGCCCGACTGGGGGCTTTACATAACTGTTTGTTCAGTCAGTTGTATTTCAGGAAAAACCAGAAGTCATCAAACTCCAGAACAACCAAAGAAATTCAACAAGTTTGGGTACTACCAGCAGAAAGAGGACAGCTGGGACAGGTCGAGACAATCAATCACTCAATCAACTAATCAAACAAAGACAAAAGCAAACTAGAACCAAAACCTGTCAATAAAGAAAAATGTTTTTTAAATGCTGCATTTAGAAACAGATTTTTGTATAAAACATGATTGCTTCGTGCATTATGTCTGCTATAATGTCTGTTAGATTACAATAAGCTTTAGTTGTAGGAATTTAGGTTTTTGTGATCTGTAAATAAGATATGAGCTTATCTGAGGTTTGAAATTGTCTACATAAAGGTTAAATACGTCATAATGTAGGATTTAGGTCAATGCCTTCAATCTAACGTACCCTGAAATAGAGTGAATATTGCTTTGAATGCTGTAAAATGTCTTAATTATCCGCTCTAACATCAGAGGAATAAAACAGAAACATAACCCTGGCTACAGTTCACAAACATTCTTTGACTTAAATGCAACACTTTTAATTATGAGACTGATAAAAATAAAACAGGCCCAAGTATAAATCCCTGAGATATTCCACAGTTTGGAGGAGCTCAAAAGGAAATATTATATAATCACAGCTGTTCTGCAAAGGTCTCTGAGGTTTAGTGACAGAGAAAATAGCATCATAAAGACCCAGGAACACAGTGAGAAAGCTTTGAAGCAGAGTTAGGTTATAAAACACTATCCCAGGGTTTGAACATCTCACAGAGCTCTGTTCAGTCCTTCACTGAACATATAAAACTGCTGATGTGACACGGAAACATTCAACACATCCACCATAGTTTTCCATGGTGCTATACTCTTTCTGACTTCATTAAAGTGAGTTAAAAAAACATTTTAAAGCAAACGACATCGACAAAATTAGGGATTCAATTCAGTTTTAGTCACAGAAGGTCAGGTAATTTAAGGTCAGTGTCAGCTGAAATGGTTGTGCAGATGTACCACTGTGGTAGAACACAAAAGGCCAGTAGATACCCTCCAAGAATAGAGAAACTTGTTCTCTCTGTCAGTGCTTCAAAAACAAGAACACAGTCCTTTCTGGCCCAGACATGCATCACCAAACCAGGGCTCCAAGAACAGAATTTCTATTTTCTCTGTTCTTGCAGGTTGTGTATTATTTCCTTAATGCAACAATATAGAATGAACACCTGCTTATTTAGGTATAAGTCGGCAAACATGATTTTCATGCAGAACATTATTTGTAATTGTGGTTCACAGGTTCACAACATGCTAATATTAGCTGGCTAACTCACCAGGCTATTTGTTTGGTACGCTAGCATGCGGTCCAGTGTTCAATACATGTGCAACTTTAACTTGTTAGCTTAGAAATTGCACTTTAAAAAAGTTGTACCTGAATGACAATGATGAGCAGCGCTCCCTTAGCTTCATGACTTCCCAAACTCCTGACTTTCTTCCTTTTTAATAGGAAAAATTAGAGACAGTCCAGAGTGACTTAGAGAAAATTGCTCTCTCCGAAACTTTGTCTGGTGTTTTACCAAAACGACTGTTAATGTGAAGGACTGGTATGGGTGGAAATTTGTGGTTTTCAAACTGTAAATTTTTAATACTGGGTATCCCAGCCAAGGCTACCCTAACCCACCGAGACGGGACAATCCCTATAAACCAAGTGTATGCAACTCCAGTCCTCGAGAGCAGGAGGTTGGAACTTTAAGACACTTCCCTGGTCCTACACAGCTAAGTAAGTCAAATGACTGAATTACCTCTTAAGCATCCCATCAAGTTTGGCAAAGGCCTGGTAACAAGCCATTTATTTGATTCATGTGTCCTGGGGCAGGGATGCAATTAAAGATGTAGGACGGTAGCTCTCGGGGACTGGAGTTGGAGACCCCTGTTCTAGACTGAAAGGCCATGCAACAAGAGCATTCATTAATCAGAGAGGCCAGTGGACCTTCATTGAACTGTTGCAAGAAGTTTGCCTCAAGCCATCTAGAAAGCCTAGTAAACATGTAAAAGAAGAAGCTCTGATCAAACGAGGCCAAAATATAACTTTTGGGTCTGCGTGCAAACTGGAGTGTGTATTGAAACTAACAGATGGTGGAAGTTGAAGTGGTATGAAGGTCTTTGCAAGGTACCGTCCCTATCAAATCAAAGAATAGCAGCAAGATATTTGAAGATCTGGAGTGGCAGAAGCCAGAGTCCAGACAGAGAACCTGAGGGTCACATGAACAAGGCTGTGGAGAAGAGATGTCCTCATAATCTGAGCAGAATCTTTGCAAGGTAGGGTGGGTAAATATGACCAAATCTACACGCGGCATGCTGAAGTAAGCTGAATTACAATCAAAATCTGCTTAAAAGTTTTATTTGAAGGTTGTACACACTTCTGTAAGTATCTTCAGTAAAAGAGATGTCGTAAAAGTATAATATTCGTGATGTTTGGTATTTCAGTTTGGAGAACAGGTGAAGAAATGTGAGCCGTGCCCTCTACACTCCTATTGTCTCGGGTTCCTTCAGAAATGGCTGTAATTCATGGAAAACTAACTTTTCACCCGAGTCAGATTAGAGATTGCAATGAACTAGAGTTTGAAGTTTGGGCATGGAACAGCAGAAGATAAGAATAAATGACACTACTTAGCATTCAAAAGGCTAATACCAGCAGACACAAAACACCTTTATCAGTGGTCTGGGGCGTGGAGGATTTTAATTGTGTTAAATTATTCTATCCTGAGAAAATATTACCATTTTAGATAAATTAGCAAACCCCAGCTTTTATCTCTGGAACTTAATATTTCAAACACGGCGCCTACATTCTGAGCATAATAGAGGGTGTTTTATGTTTCACCCCGAGGGTTGTATAACAGGTTTATGATGTGAAGCTTTCCTTTCAGATGACCATCAGGCACCGGGAGTGTTCGAGGTCTTTAATCAAAATTTACTGGACTGTCCGAATATATGAGCAGTTTTATTGATGCATTAGCAAAGGGATGAATGTCTTTATCGAAACGCAGCCATGGGATGATGGAGTCGCTCCGAGGAGGGACGCACTCAAAGTTTTCAAAAGAAATGCGCTCTGCATCAATTTCTTCGAGGGCTCTCTGGGAGAGAGCTAATCAGTCTGAGATTCTTTACGTGTTTCCACACAGCAACTCTTCTTCTCTGCTATATTACAGCCATCAAATATTTTACACCCACTTCGATCTTATAAGCATAGAAAACAAACTCGTGCCCTGAGGTGGAACACATTTTTCAGTCGATCAGTCTGTCTTGAAAACTTTTATGACTTTCTTCGAGGTGTAAATATGATCAGACGTAGAGACGTTTTGCTTGCCCTCTCTTCAAAATGGGAAAACACAATAAAACTTGCCACTCCAGTAGAGAGAAAATGGCTAGAAGATAATAGCTACTACCCCCCTAAACTTGCCCCTACTTACAGTTAAAAGCATATTTAAAGGGTTTAAAAAAAACTCAAAGTGTGAAAAACATTGATGGATGAAGATGCAGATTTATCCTCACACAGTGAGGAGGATGATGATGGAGGTAGGGACATCTTTCTGCTGGATCTGTGTCCATTGACACGTTTCAGCAATAAGGCCTCTGTGTTGATCTGGAGTCAAACAGATTCATTTGAGGAAAAGCAACTTACTGTTAAATATGAGGCTCTAATGCACGTGTGTCAAATTCAAATCCGGCCCTTCTATAGCTATTTATGTGGCCCTCTAGAGTCCGGAGGTCCACATAGATAGAACCTTCAACATAACACTTCTGTGCTTAAATATTATTTTAACAATAAAATAAAATCAGTTTGTATTTGTACAGTGCCAAATTACATCAATGTGGAAAAGATGTTCAAAATTATTTGATTTTAGGAAGTAGTCATCAAATCCATACAGTCTGCTACAACTGGCCCTTTGAGGACAATCAAGATCTTGATGTGGCCTGAAATGAAAAGGAGTTTGATACCCCTGCTCTAATGTGTTCTGGGAAATCAGATGTACTTTGAAGTATTTTCCACAGCTGGACATTGATGAAGAAAGGAAAACAGTCTGGAAAAAAAACATTTTTTTAAAGAGTTTCCCATTTTCAAAAAGGTGCGTCCATCAGTTCAACTGTCCCTCAGTCAATATGTTCATTTTTCCATCCAACCAGGTCTTATCATCCATTAAACAAATCCATCCATCCATCCATCCATCCATCCATATGAATATACATATAAATGTTAAATTACAAAATCAGACTCTGATTGTATGTAAAACAATTATAAACCTATAAAGAACACTTTTCGAGAAACTTATATAAACTTCGAAAACCTAAGATAATTTAGATAACTGCAGGAACTGCTCTATATATTTTTACTTTGCATATTGTACACTCTCTCTTTGAATTATCAATGTAATTGAAATGCATCCAAATTATGCTGCTGTCAATCATTTTCTCACCTTTCCAGTGTTGTTTTGTCTGTAGCACTGTTTTTCTCCTCTCCCTCCCGTTTCTCTGTGTTTGTGGCGCTATCTGTGTCTGTACCCCCCCCCCCCCCCCAACATCCTCTCCCCCTCCTGCTCAGTCCAAACACACAGATGTCACCCACCACACATCATGGAGTTGACCAATCTTCTGGAGCTTGAACAGAGGGAAAAAAGGAGCTCCAATTGGTCAATTCAAAAACCAACACACCACTACCATCCATCCATTCATCCATCCATCCATCCATCCATCCATCCCAGTCCTTAGAACGAAGTGCTGCAGAAAACCTGTGGGCTAAGCTGACGAGAAAGCACCAGAGGACTCAGGCCTCTGGGTCAAAGATTCATCTCAGTCTTCTCAAATATTTCACAATGCTGCCTGGAGCAAACAAAGAGCTGTCCCACTGGTAAAAGGGGATGCCAGTCATGGCGCCAGTAGTTAATTTGTCCACATTTGTCCCGATCAAGGCATAATTGAAAGGATAAAGGACTTAATAAACTCATAACATTCGCTTTAACATTTCTAACACCAATTAAAGGTTATCTGACAGATCTAAGGGGCAAATTCAAAACACATTCAACCAACAGCTGCACTTTTATTCAGGCTCTCGTCTTTGAAGGGAAACCGAACGATGTTACACGTTCTGTTTAAAAATGGAAATTAAAGCAGTTGTGAGATCTGTTCTGCTGTTTTTCTTTGAAGGTTGTTTTTAAAGTCCTTAATGAAGTTGGATCAGACAGGAAGTCTTCCTGCCAAAGTCTCCCTCATCCCGTCCAACTGGACATTCTGCACTTACATGATCCCAAATGATAAGATATAATTAAATAAACCCAAAACACGGCCAAGAAGCAGACCCCCCACCAGAATCACACAAGGCCCTAAGCGCTTGCAGTAATGGCTTCGTTAACAGCCTGCTCTTCTGCTACATAATGACCCATGAAGAAACCCTCCTGCGAGCCAGTAGCTGAATGTATCTGCTCACTTTTGGGCCTGCTCCCGAAAAATGTGCTCTGACACTGACAGAGTGGGACAGGTGGCAGAGGCTGGAGCGAACGCCGAGGTTGATTGATAAACAGTCGCTCGCTGCCGCTGCGGGTTGACGGGCATCTGGCGCGCTCCAGCTGAGAATCGGACCTGCTGGGAGGGGTCGTCGGACATCTTTCAGGTCAAAACCGGACCAACTGAGCAGAAACTTGGTATGTGAAAGTTAATTTCCCCTGCTGAGTGCTTGATTGGTCACTGTGTAAGGTGGGTCCATGTGATTCTGCAGATATCATCAGCCAGTCAATCCATCATGATATTATTACAAGATACACACACCACACAGCTGGGCTGTGCTGAGCAGGACGATGCAAACATCCATGATCAGATGCCCTTTACTGTCTTCATCAGACAGAGAATAATGACACGAAACCTCAGTTGAAGCCAACTGATTCAGATTTACATGAAGTTAAAGGCAGATTTAACTGTAGATGTTTGTCTGTCCATCCATCCATTTTCCCTCAAACCATCCATCCATCCATCATCCTTCGACCATCTCTCTCATCCATCCATCATCTTTCGACCATCTCTCTCATCCATCCATCCATCCATCCATTATCCTTCGACCATCTCTCTCATCCATCCATGCGTTATCCCTCGACCGTCTCTCTCATCCATCCATCCATCCATTATCTCTCGACCGTCTCTCTCATCCATCTATCCATCCATCCATCCATCATCCCTCGACCGTCTCTCTCATCCATCCATCCATTCATTATCCCTCGACCATCTCTCTCATCCATCCATCCATGCATCATCCTTCGACCATCTCTCTCATCCATCCATGCATTATCCCTCGACCGTCTCTCTCATCCATCCATCCATCCATCCATTATCCTTTGACCGTCTCTCTCATCCATCCATCCATTATCGTTTGACCATCTCTCTCATCCATCCATCCATCCATCCATTATCTCTCGACCGTCTCTCTCATCCATCCATCCATCTATCCATTATCCTTCAACCATCTCTCTCATCCATCCATCCATTATCCCTCGACCGTCTCTCTCATCCATCCATCCATTATCCTTCGACCATCTCTCTCATCCATCCATCCATCCATCCATCTCTCATTCATTATCCGTCCATTATTGGGAACTGTTCTAGGATCATTGTTCTGTTGGAAGTCCCTCTTTTTTTTACTGTCTCATTCATTTCAGTTGAAGTTAAGGAATGGAGAGTTAGTCCTCATTCTAAACCAAAACAATCCCACAGCATGATGCTACCACTGCCATGCATGACAGTTGGAAGTTCTCGAGAGAATCGGTGCAGAGAATTTAAGTTGATTGGATTTCTGAGACTGGCTCATCTTTTAAGCTTGTCCACCAAATTTTCAGAAGGGTTGAGGTGAACCTAATGTCAGATCTAAGCTTGCTTTATCCTTTTTAAACCCAGTTTTGTTATTTCGTCGATATCAAGTTGGAACACCCAACGCTCTCAACCATCGAGGTGTTCATTTGAGGTCATGTTGAAGAATTTTGAGTTGGTGTTTTTTTTCCCATCGACTTTGGGCAATGCACATCATGATGTGGCATCAAGCTTGATATTTGGCTTCTCTGTGTAGAGAGCTGACTATAATTTTTTTCACACTTATTAGAGCATAAAAACAACAAAATAAGTAAAAAAAAATAAACCTATTAAAATCACCCCATAAGGTCATTAAGATATGAATATGAGTTCATTCATGATGAATGAGGCAGATTAGTGATGTCTTATTTTGGTTCCTATACAGCAAACCTTAAAGGCTCTCAGTGGATTTAGTTAAAGAATTTAATTTATGATGGATTTTAGTTCAAACATATGTTCACTTATTATATTTCACCAACAGGGAGTAACTCTGTTTTAGTTTAGCACAACTGATGACTCCCAGTGTCTTTATTCCCCAACACATTTTTATCTGAACCCCAGCGGAGCATTTATCTAAACAAATCGAGGGGAGAGTGCGATACTAACAAGCTGCTTCACCTGAAATCGGCCCTAAATGAATGTTAATATTCTCTATCTGTTTGATGTATAAATGAGTAAATATTAGATGGTTTCCATCATTTTAACATGAATGTACAAGGTGATGGAGATAGAGCACGGAACCGTGTTAAAGAAGCAGCAGACTCTAAAGGCAAGACAGTTTGACCGTCTTCTCCTGAGCTTTTTTATTTATTTTTTTTTTTACTTTTCTGCCACTTTCTACACCCCAGATGTATAAAAAAGACTTTAGATTGACTGTGCAGGAGGACAGACGGGCTGAGGAGACAGCTCAGGCCCAGAGTTCTCTGTCACGGCCGAGCAGAGCCGGTCCTTCACTCCGTCAGGGAGGCCGAGAGGACATGTTGACGCCCGCTAATGTCGGATCACTTGTCGGCTCGACGGGGGCGGCAGCGAGCCTGCCAAGTGGAAGCTTGACCTCGTCTAACGGGGGATCTTGTAGGGTCATTAGCTGAAATAATTGATTATTTATAGTCAGATCAGCGATGCCCTTGATAGCCGGCAGCGGGGCGGACGATTGCTCAGCTGCCTGGTGGCAGTGGATAAATCAAACACTGTTTTCTTTCTTTCCTAATAAGGCGACAGAGCGCTGAGCTGAATGGAGAAACGTAAATAATACTAACAGATGTGGATTACTAGAAGACAGCGGCTGAATTCACTTTTACTGATCGAAACTAAAACTCCATGAAAATATTATCATTTATACGAAATATTTGATCCTTTGAAGTGTAAAATTTAAGAAAAGTATGTTCTGTTTTATCTGACGCACAGTGTTTCTATAGCAATAACCCCTTCAACTAAAAGTACATCAGATACAAAAAGAAACGTATTTTCTGTTTTTAAAACGAAATTCTTGACTTGTGAAAAAGACATTAAGATATTAAAGAAACAAAAAATAAAAACAAATAACCCTGGGTTCTGGCGAATCTGTGCAACTGAGTTAAAAGAAAATAATAGTGGGAATTAAAACACAAACAGGCTTTAAACAGAGCAGGAATCATCCAATCATCCATCCATCCATTATCTACAGCGTCTATCCTGCGCAGGAATCAGAAAATCCATTTCTGGTTCAGATTTTCCTTTTTTTAAACTGTTTTCTCACAGTTTAAGGCCATTTTCTCACAGTTTTGCTCTCCTGCTTGCTGACTTCTGCCTCCTTACTGGTTTTGCCGTAGATGTGCAGATGCAGGAGTCAACAATGGCAAGAAAAAGTATTCACACCCCTTTAACTTTTTTACATTTTGTTAATATAATCTCACTTCAATGTATCTTATTGGGAATTTATGTGATAGAACACAAACTAACAAAGAATTGTTATAAGGGGAGAAAGTGATGCATCGTTATCAAATTATTTTGCAGTTGTTCTTTGCGTTTGTATTCAGCACTCATGAGTAGAAACTTTGCACAACCACACAGAGGTAGGTCTCTGCCAGAAGCAAATTGAAATCTTTGAAAGTATCTTAGGGTTGGTCAGATTGAATCAAGAGCAGCTGAACATCATTTTCCAAGTCTCTTTCCAGGGCTCAATTGGAATTTGAAAGTTCTGAGTTTGAAAGTTTTAGATAGTTGTCCATCTGAGGTGAACGTCCTCCACACTTTGAAGTCTTTTGAAGCTTTTAACAGGTTTTTCTTCCAGGACTGTACAACATTTGCTCTCCGTGTTGCATGGAGAGCTCCTTTAGTGAGAGAGTGCTGCATTTCAGGTGCACAAAGCAGAGTCATTGCAGTCCTCGACCCCCCTGCAATTTTCTTTTCTTTGAATCATGGTGTGCCATTTTTAATAGCTGAACAGTATATTATTATGCTGTAAATGTACCCATAGTGTGCAGTATGGTATTCTTACTTCTGTGTTTATATTTTTTATTTTTGTGTACATCTACTGTAGTTGCTCTGACTTGCCTGTCACTTTACTGCTGGTACACCAGAATTCAACCCACAGAGAGACAACAAAGGATATTCTATTTTTAGCCACCACCACCCCCATGCTCCCATCAGCTGATCAGCTTCCCAGTGCCTGCTCAAGAAAAAACATCCCCACACCATGATGCTGCCGCCACTTTGTTTCACCATGGGAATGGTGTTTTCAGTGTAATGTGCAGCTTACCCTTCTGAAACACAGAGTAAGATTTTAGTCCCATTTAACAAGAACATGTTCTTCAACGTCTATGTCATGTACGGCACACATGGTTTGTAACAAAATAAACTTCAGTTGGCTTTTTTTCAACAATGTCTTTCTTGACTCTTCCATATAGGCTAGATTTGTGGAGTGCAGGACTAATAGTTCATTGAGGTGGACATCCATGTCTTGGGAGGTCTGCAGTTGTATCAAACTCCATTTTCAGATAATGGATTCAACAGTGAGAAGATCAAAGCTTGGGATAACCCTGCTTTAAATTGACCCAGTGGGCTCCCAGTTATGCATGACTTCGGGCTTGCAGAAAAAATTCTGCATCAAGGTTGTGTTGGTTTATTATCACAGTGGCATTGAACCAATGACTTGGAGCCCTTGTGAGAAAGTGCTAGATTTTTTTAGTTTAAACTTTATGAACAATCCCAGTTTATTTCTATCAGGGTGCCATTATATGTTTTTAATGAAAGTTGGAGGGGAAAAAATTCGGATAATATTCAATTATATGAAATTGGTCTCTTCTCGACCTCCATCTGGCTGTGTTCTTGTCACCCAGAAGCTCATTTATCATTTCAGCAAACAGCAAAGAAAATACAGACGAGATGAAGCGTTGCTCCATCTAAGTGCACTGCGTTATTTTAAACGACCATTAAACCAGGTTGTAATTCTTATTTCTATCCAGGCTCTCACATATATGACTGTGATGACTTCCAGGAGTGTGAGCAGCCCGGACACTCGCAGCTGGTGAAGACAGCCGGTGGGGGAGCTGAGGATTGATGCAGACAGACAGAGGGAGCCTTATTATGAGGGGTGAGAGACATCACAGGTGAGGACCCCGGCAACAGCAGGACGTGGTTTATGTCGGCGCGTTTTATTTTCAGACGTGGTGAATAAAACATCAGCCGGCGTCCGCCGAGGGGCCGGGTTGGAGCTGATCAGGGCCGTGGCCAAATTCAATGTCAAGTAATGTCGGTAAAACAAAGTCAATAACACAAAGTTCAGCACTGAAGGATGTGCCAGGGCTCAATTCTGCTGACGAGCCACTGTTAGAGTCAATGTTATCCATCTGTCTGTCCATATTCATCAGTCTAAGGCTGCAAATGAGCAGCGTTTTCATGACCAGTGGAGAAATCATTTCTTCAGTTAATCAATTAACTCTTTTGCTTCAGAGAACTTTAGGAAAAAAAACATCTAGCCTTTTAATTCTGGCTATAAAAAACATGACTGTAAGGACAAACTCAAAAATGTTCTGTAGATCACGTGAAAAATAAGAGGGGATGTTTAGCTAATTTTTAGTTTAAATACACACTATAATAAACATGATGTATATGGTTCAATAAAAAAATACTTTACTTATCCCAAAAGGAAATTAAATGTTGTCGTAACTCAAGTCATCCATTAATTTTTTAAAGAGTAGTGGACGGTTATGCTGTGGGTAGGAAGGATCTCCAGTAGCAGTCAATCTTGCAACAAATCTGAAGAGGCCTCTGACTGAGGACTTTTGCTGTATAACAATCTCATGACTGTCATGACACACTAGCAATTCAATATCTGGGCAATAGAGAAGATATTCGACAGTAGAGTCTGGATGACACAATCAGTTGTTGAGAAGCACTGCTAATCCATCAAAACATGCCAATAACATGACAAAAAAAACCTGAACAAAAGTCTACAAAAAGAACAAATCAGAACAAACGTAACAGAGCTGTTCCAACATGCCACCAAAATTTACGGCACAATTCTAGCTAACACAATTAGGAGAATAGCTGTAGCCAAATTTTAACTTTGTTGCCACAAAGCTGAAGTCCACATCCAGTATCCAATAAATAACTATGTTTCAAAAACCTTCAGAGTTTCTATTTATACCAAGTTCAGAACTATTTCACTGACTGACCAAGAAAAAGCACTGGTCATACATTTTTATATGCGTTAAATGGATCAACAAACTTTAAAAGTCCATTTCAAGTCAAAGAATCAAGCTTCTGTTTATCAATATTCTCTGTTTGCCAAATATTTTTTTCCTTTGGCACTGTTTTATTCTTTTCTTTTTTTATGTCAATGTGGAGGTCTGGTGCATCAGTTCGTGCCTCCTGCACCCAAAACAAAGCAGATGCTGGTCATCAACTCAACCGAAAAAGTAAAAGCTTTGTTGATTACAAATATATAAAAGTAAAGAAATTATGCGCGCTTGGCTTTTCTGAGAATTTAATGTGTTTGCTTGTGTGTTCTCTTTGCATGTTGGTTATAAACCAGAAATATTTTGAAATTGTTTTGTATTTTTACCCAGAAATCTCCCTTCTTGAGTGAAAATTATGCCACCACATTGAAATTAAATGAAATTCAAGATTCTTCTGTTGGCCCTGTTAAAAAGTTAGAACATGCTTGATGATGGATTATAATAAATAATGAACTGCTGAGAAAAGAAAACCCAGCTAAGAAAATGGTTCCTGTGGTTAAGGAGGGAAGCTCCTTTCGAAAACAGACAAGAGCTTCGGCCCCAAATAAACAGTCACTGTGCAGGAAGCCTGACATGTTGAAGGTTTCCTTGAACTATGAGTGGCAGAACCTTTTGTTGGCCACACGTTTAAAACGTTGTGTCTGCAGAGTTTTATGTTGGAGATATGAAAGGTTAAACAGACCCTTCAGTTTTAGTTAAAAAAAAACAACAACTTTTGAGCTGAAATATAATGGGAGTAAGTTAGCGTTTGAATGTGCCTACTGGGGTTAATTTGACAGAAAACAAGTCCTAGATGAGAGCGAGACACTAAATAAAAAGAGCACAAAAATACATGCCTTTTGGTACATAAACTGTACATGTGTTGATAAAACTACTGGTATTGAAGTAAATTCTCTCAATGTTTGACGGAGTCAAAACCAAGAGTGCACGGCATCATGGCGGTCTGAGCTGAACATTCTGCACTAAACAAAACAAAAATCAACATCACATCTCAGCTGTGAATGTGTAAAAAGAGCAAAAACGATCAAGATTTTTATTCAGTTCTGTAAAGTTAAACTTTCTGTGACGCATTAAACGTTAAATCGTGTTTCTACTGTAAAGTACTGCAGAGCCATGGAGATTGAAAGTGAGCTGATTTTTGTTTTTTCTTTACTTTTTCTGCCAAAATACCATTATAGTCTATAGTAACATTAATGTAGCTCTTTAAAACAACACATATGTTAGAAATAATGTATCGCAATCAAAAATCAATGCAATTTTTATGCTGAAAGAAGCACAGTGACCTAGAAATCATGTTAAATGGAAAAATAAGAATTAACAAAATTTAATCAGAGTCCTTTAAAAAGTTTTTCTACAGGCACCCTTAATTATTAATCACACAAAATCTAATTGATTTTCTGAAATGTTAGAACTTTGTCTGCTCTAGTTACTAAATAGAGTAGCTTGGTTAAGTTAGTTCTAATTTTTCTAGATTTTTGTTTATAATATTTTTGGCTGAGGCGTTGCAGGTTTGGACAATTATTTCCTCTGGTCTTTGATGGTGTGCTGTGGAAGGATTTTTGCTTTCACTTTTTCTCATTCTGGTTTCTACTTTTGGTCAATTCTTCTGATGCGTAACTTTGGCAACAAGGTACTGTTTTTTACAACTGGGAGTTGCTGATTAGAATCTCAAAAGCTCAAATAATACCTGAACTATGACACCCCCAAACCCCAGAGGAATTGAAAAGAAGGCTTTATGGATGCAGAGCATAACCAAAGAGCAGAGAAAGAAGGAGGAAGTTCAAACCATATCTCCCATCGATCATAACAGGGAAGGATAATATCCCCAAATACGGCAAGAGAGAGACTTAAAGAGGAGCCGCATAGGCAAATGAGTTGGATTAGCAGTGCTTCTCAACAACTATTGTTGTCATCCAGGCAGTGTTGTAGTCAAGTCACCATCTCTCGAGTGCAAGCACCAGCCCAAGTCACATAAGATTAGTCCAAGTCAAGTTGCAAGGTCCCACAGGCCAAGTCCCGAAAGGCATCTTCCAGTTCGAGTCAAGTCATCAAGTAACGTCGGCTACATGCTAATTCCAACAATAGCAATGTCACAAGTCCAAATGTTGCAAGTGCAAATCATTGGCGTGCTGCTCAAGTCAAGTCACAAGCCCTTAAACGTGACTCAAGTCAAGACTCGAGTCCAGGACTAGAGTACACCATCCCTGCATCCAGGACATGTTACTGTAGGCGTTTTCAAAAGACACACAGTGGCTGAATATTAGGATAATATTCCCAGGAGTTGTGTCTTTTGAATGTGCCGGGGTGACATGGCAAGGCGCGAAGATGACGGTATTCGTGGCGGCATGCTTGATAGTAATATTACCGCAATATTGCGGCAACCCTGGACTTATGAATGAAGATCATGCCTTGGAGCAACAGAGGGTGATGTGATGATGATGTGTGGAATGTGCGCTGAGCCCCAGCCGGCAACAGTATTTAAAATGAAAGGTAAACATGGAGAGTTCATTCAGCATTTGTAAACTGTATCAGCTGAAATGGCAAACTGGAGAGATGCAAAGGTCCAGGAGCTTCTGGCCTTTAGAGTTAAAGAGCAGATCACCAGACAATTCCAGGGACTATGACGGACAGCCACCTTGAAAAGACTTGAGGATAGGGGCTTCAATCGGGATAAAAAACAAGTTACTTCCAAGCTATATTGTCTGTTTACCCCCGGACTCTTCCGTCTCAAGGTTTATACATAACCCTGCACGTCGACAGCCTGGACACCACACCCACACTCCCCTTTATCCTGCCATCGAGTAATCTTTTGTGAAATACACCTGATCGTGCCACATTGCCGCCACAGAATGACCACTTATGAATGAACAAAAGGCTCACTGATGGCGGCATTGTCCTTTGAAATGGGGTAATGAAAAATCGTCTCTACTCTCCGGATAGTGAGCTGTTAGCATGTCATGACAGTCATGAGACTGTTATACAGCAACAGTCTTCAGTCAGAGGCCTAATTGGATTTGTTGCAAGACTGACTGCTACCGGAGAGCCTTCCTGGCCACAGCATCACCATCCACAAGGACTCTTTAAAGAGTTACGACAACATTTAATTTCCTACTGGATAAAGTATTTTTGAATTGAATTAAAAACAGACTAATTATTTGTTTAATCTTTGTCATATTTCTGATATCTTCGGAGTAAAAGTAACTTAGAAGCAATTAAGGACCGAAGGAAAAAAAAAAAAATCAATTTCGCATCATCATTAAAGTAAGTGCAGCTGCCCATTGTGTTTTCACACGGTTTGTAACCCTATTAAAACCTCATTTAGTAGTGTTGGCTAACACTCACCTAGCAAGCTCAGAATCGTTAACTTTTGGAATTTGGTGTGACACTAAAGCGGACATCATCGCCAGGCCTGGTTACTACAGATGTTTTCGCGTTCTTGTCTTCATTGAGAAGCTAAAACTCTGATTGCTTTATTTTCCTGCTAGACTCTTCTGATGAATCCCCCTGAATATTCAAACCAAACCGAATGGCAACTGCTTGTTTGTTTTTTTCTTTTTATATCTGAAATAATAATGACCGGAATGTGGGCTTGTCTTTGAGAAGTTGGTTTTGGAATTTATGCTCATTATTGTAAATAAGTGCTTTCATAAGTGGCTCATTATTTTATAAAACCCATTGTCAGACAGCTAAATAAGGCTTTTTTTAATAGAATATTGCTGGATTCCTTGTTTAAATGTCAAAGCAGACACTTCAGCGGTGGTTTGTTCTCCACTTGAAGTGGACTCACGCTCTAACTGCATTACGACTGGAGGAGACGGCAGCGGCTGAGTTACTACAGATAATTAAGCTGTGACCTTTCAATAGCAGTCAATCTGCTGGTCTCATTGTTGCAAGGACACCACATGGGCGGCACATATACACACACACACACGCATGCAAGGATGCAATCAGGCAAAAACACGTTTACATTCACCCCTGAACTCTGGGTTGTGCTTCTCAGACTCGCAGATAACGCAGTGCGGCTCCTCTCAGACTCTTCTGCTATTGTCTCCTGACAGCGTTTCTTGCTTTTTCTACCATTGTCTAACCTGTCAAGCTCTGCCAAAATATGTTTTCTGTCTCCCCCATGGCTCCATGCACACACGCTTCCTTCCAATTATCTGAGGAGAGAGGCAGGAAGAAAACTGGGTTGATAAATCTGAGGAGCTTTTGACAGAGATATGTTTCACAAGGTGATTCTGCTGCCTTCTTCCCGCCTTTCCCTCCCCTCCTTACTTTTCTTTTACGTGTTTCATTTTTACTCCGTGTCACATAACTCAGCCTTAGCTACCCGACAGCTCTTACTATGTGTGCGTCTCAGGCCAAGGGGCATGTGACTTGCGGGGCAACAAAAGGTGAGCCAACTGGTTCTAATTAGGGAGGCTGCAGAAACAAATGTGCATATCTCTACGAGGCTGTGATTGTTGGTCGGTCGTTTGATTTGTCTGTCTGTGCATATTTGCGTGTTTTAGCTTGAGCCATCTGCCATTCTTCGGCTTTGTGCGGAGGAACAATGCCCTGATGAAATGAACACAGTAATTAAGCTGCAGCAATGTTTCGCAGCTGCAGAAACAGGAGACAACAACGAGCAGAAATCACAGTGTACTAGTTTAAATTAATGCCAAAATACTTTCCATTTCAATTAAAACTGTAAAAGATAGATGGGAGAGTTCCTCCTGAGAAGAACATTTTAAAAAGTTGCAAGAGATGTGTAGAAAATGTTATTAAAATATTTGTAAAATAAATATATCCTAATTTCCGCAGTTTATTCCAAGAAAATTTTATATAAATTTTAATAAATTAAAATCACCAGTGCCAGACTTTTTCATACATACACTCATATTTATGCTTTAAAAGAACCCGCGTTTGCAAATGGAATATCACTTCTTCTTCTTTAGAATTGTACAAATATATTATACATGTTTTTTAACAGGATTTAGGTCTGGGGAGAGTCTCATGGGGCCTTACCATAGTCTCGATGGTAAGGCCCCATGTTTTTACAGCGGCCCAGAAGGATCAACAAAATGCAAAAGCCACAATGGAAGTTATGTTAAAACTATGGCGTTCCAAATGGGCCAAAGATATTTTTCTACAGTACATGTCCCCTGAACATGTCATTTAGCATTTAGGTATGTCTATGTAACTTACAGCAGTGCTTCTCGTGTTGTTACCTGAAACCATCTGGCTTCATTTGCCAGTGTCGTTACTTTTTGTCATTAGACAGAGTTGTTGGCGGTGTCATCCTTATTTGGGAGTGATGTAATAACAGTAAACTCTGGGGGCCTAACAATAGACCAAAAACATGATTTGGTACGAATTTGGGTTTTCAAAGTCACGGTTCAGTACATTTTCGGTACACTTTGTTCAAGAGAAATAAATACAAATGTGCATATGACTTTTTTTTACTGAATTCCTTCCTTTCAATTCCTGAAATTTAATTTCATCATGTTCTATAACATAAAAAACGTAAAACTGACTGAAGATTAGACTGGATTTACTTTAGAAATCAATAAAATAGTACAAGCAGACGTAGTCAGTGTAGAAAAACAATATAACCATTTGTAAACAGTAAACAGTGTCAATGTTTTGAAATGGTTCAATAATACTGGAGCCATATTTGAGAATAAAACATGCTTAAATCACTTTGGAGTACTTTTGATATTTTGACAGCCTGGTTTCCCAGCTGTACTTCAATGCAGCATGGCCAGCTGTTGGGAAAATCTCTTCTCATCAACATAGTTTCAGCCAACTTGTGTTTTATACAAAATAAGAAGTTTGGGCTGATTGGATGCTGCTGGTAGCCATTTGGACGTCAATGAGTGTTATGTACCTAACTGCTGTTGAAAAATGTGTTCGTTGACAAAGTTCTGGTTCAGTCCATCTTTCTTTTCCTACAGTAGCTACATGAGAAACTATGAATTTTCCCGAACAGCAGAGTTTAGTAATAGCTGGGAATCCTTTCAGTGTTGTAATCTAACTGTAGAAACGGACAAGTTTGGGTTACATTTGCCTTCCTGAAATGGTGTTTACTCTTCTTTCCCACTTTGAGGAGTGTGGAAAAAAATTGGACCTCTATGCAATATCCTATTTTCATGCCAGGGAGACTGAAAATGATGGATGTATCAATAAAAATTCATAGACACATTAATCATCTTAAAACTCCAAATTAAAAATTCCACAGCTGCATTTTCAAAAAGGAATTGTTTCAGGTGGCAACAGCTAAAAATTCAGGAGGGATTTGTTAAAATAATAATATTAATAATATAATATATTTTTTAATATATATATCACGGAATAAATCTGATGAAATAAAAAGTTACATCTTTTGTATTGGATTTTGCTACAGCAGTAAGGTGTGCTGCATTGCTTTTGCATTAACACTCCTAAATATAAAACACAAAAACTGTTAAAAAACTAAACTAAACAAAAAACAATTAAAAATCTAAAATATGTCCTTTTTTTTTGTTCAAAATTCCGATTTTGATTGCAGAATAAATTTCCTATTATTCTACAAACAGGTCAGCTGTAATTATTAATGTCTCTTTTAGGGCTCAGCTGATAGCAGACAGCATTTACAGGGATTCAAATGATCCTTCGAGGGGAATGCTATCTCTTTCCAACCAATTGGGAGCGGCGCCAAAGCAGCAGCAGCGAAGGTGCACTTTCCTCGCTGGCTAATGACCATAAAGTGAATATACATCTCCTCACCGTCCTGATCACTAAATCTGCAGAGAATAGCCCCTCCTCCCATCATCACAGCTTCCCACTGCAGAGATGATATAATGGGATCATAAAAATGCGGTCCGGAGGGAGGTGGAAACTCTCACCTTTTTTTTCCCTGTCTGTGGTGTTTTGTTTTTCCCATGAGGTTTTTACTTCCCGACTTGCATGTTTGGATCCCAGAGCGCAGCAGGCCGCGATGAGCCCGTCTCTCCGGTTCACATCCCTCACAGTAATGGCTCCTGTCCTCACTCGTGGCCCTGTGGCCGCCACTGAATAGAACCAGAGTAATTTATTTACATTGCTCCCATTATCATATATTCCTGGTTTAGTCTCATCCACACTGAATATTAAACCAAATGGTGCCTGCAGGTACTATAATGTCTTTTAAGCCTGCAAATAAATCTGATAACACACCTGATACAGCACAGCTATTCTTTTGTCTGGGTAAGGATGTGATTGAACGTCTTTTAGACTGACAATAATTCCTCACTTGCTTAAAACTGATGATTTAAACACAAACCAACACACGGGATTTTAGCAATTTCAACGATTCCCAGCTAAAGGAGTGAACTGGACTGATATAAGTGGAGGGATGCTGCTCTGGCCCTAAACACAAGTGCTAACGGGCTGTATAGTGGTGTAGCTGGTAGCACTGCTTGGTTGCAGCGAGATGGTCCGGGTTTCAAATCAGGAACATACAGTTGCATCATTCTCAAATGACCTGAATAAAAGAACGCTTTGTTCTAATTTTATTGTTGTTCAAAAGGAGGTGCCGCACGGCTCAGTTTTGGGGCCCCTCCTATTTATTTTGTACATCAATGACTTGGGTCAAAACATTTCTGATGCTAATATGCATTTCTATACTGATGATACAGGCATTTACTGTTTTGGAACATCACTTTCTCAGGCCATTAAAACTCTGCAGAAACCTTTCGTTGTTGTCCAGCATTCACTTCTTCAGTTAAAACTAGTCCTCAATCCTGACGAGACAAAGCTATTTTTTTCTAATAAGAAAGGGCCCCAAACTATTCCGGTAGTGTCCACTCTTGAAGAGAATATCATGGAGGTGGTTCATGAATACAAGTACCTTGGTGTCTTGATTAATGACTCCCTCAGTTTTAAACCACACATAGAAAAACTTTTTTTTAAACTTTACGTTAGGCTTTTTCTTCTGTTATAAGTTGTGTTTTTCTTTTGAAGTATAAAAGCGTCTTGTCACTGCAACTTTTTTTATCTGTTGTAGATTATGGTGATCTTTTTCATATGAATGCTTCTTTTTCTTGTCTTCAAATGGTGGACTCGATTTATCGTGCTTCTTTGAAGTTTATTAAAAACTGTGTAGAGGCACTATGATTTGTACTCAGAAGGTGGATGGCCGTCATTGGCCACTAGGAGGCAGGGGTATTTGGTGTCTATTTATTTACAAGACTATTATTAAATAAGTGCCTCCTAACATTTGCACTTTAATCACACTGAGAAGTGTTGACTCCTACTGCTTACGATCCAATGATCTGCTGTTGCTCTCTGTTCCTTTTGCCCGCACAGAGTTCAGGAAGAAAGCCTTTGTTCATGCAGCTCCTTTTGCTTGGAATATAGTGCAGAAAGACTGAAAATTGACTGAGCTGCTGAAAGCATCAGATATTGCCTCAGTAATTTGTAATATGCTTTTTATGATCCCTGTTATTTTAATGTTGCGTTTATGTTGTAACTCTGAGTTGAACTTTGCTGCCTGTTGGCCAGGACTCCCTTGGGAAAGAGGTTTTTAATCTCGTTGGGATTTTCCTGGTTAAATGAAGGTTTAATAAAAATGATACAAAAGGACTTAACAAATATTCATGGATTTTCTGAAGTATTGTGAGGAGAGGAGCTAGTAAACGCTTTCACAAAAGAGGAACAATATTTTCATTCATGTGTTTATAGTAATCATAATTTTATTTTCGAGTCCAAGGAGGGTAGAGAGCTCAAAATAAAGGCAACCTGGGTAAAATATGCAAAATATTCCACCGTGTAGTTTCTGTGTGTTGCTAAGTGGATTCAATCAACTACTAATATACAGTAAAAACAATTCAGCAATGCTTCTTCAGCACCTTTAAATCATCTTAACAATAAAAAAGTCTTTGCTGGGCTGCTTTGATTAATATTTGGATACATTAAAGCATAAAAAATCATTACACCAATCAGAGTTCACACAAATTTAGGGCCAAAAAAACCCTGCACACTAGAGTTTTTAAATGAACCATCAGGAAACAAGCGGATCATTTGAAGAAGAGGACAGTGAGACAGGAAGGAGAGATGTGGGAAAATTCAATGTTCTGTTGGCCAGGGAGCAGGAGCAGAAAAGAGAGCTGGAGGTGGAGGGGGGGAAAAACTGCAAGAACATGAAGATGTTGAAAAGTGAAAGCTGGGTAAAAAAGTGACAACATAATTGGGAAAGGAAAGGCTCTGTTCACCCCCCTGGGCACCGACACCACATTCACAGAAATATATGTCCCACATGGTTATTAAATATCAGCTTTTGATAAGATTTTTTGTCACAGCTCAACATTTTACTGCAGGAGAGAAAAATTAACATCATTCCATCATTCGAAAAGGCAGGAAACTTAAAAAAGGCAAACATTTTAAAAGACTATGCAGTAGATATGCCTGTGTTCCACATTATAAAATCATTCGGCCTGGGTTCTCATAGTTTAACCTAATCTAAACATGCTCCCTGAAACATGACAAGAACGAGGATTGTGTTGTAGATTATGTGACATGATCATGTGCTCAAGAGCTCGACCACACAAAGAAAATCTCTTGACAAGAAAAACTAGAAAAAGCAGCAGGGTGTTTCAACATCCAGTAAATTATAAAGGAGATTAAAACCTTGCAGTGGAACTCTTAAGGCGGGGCATTGTGAGATGATGAGTATCAAGTTAATTTCAATGCTTTAACCTAAACAAAAAAACAAGAAAAGTAAAAAACGATCGTCCCGAACGGCCTCAGTGGGGTGCAGGTTTAGTCAAAGCAAACCAAACCCCACGTATGGCGTCCCGAGGCTGCTACGTTCAAAGGTTTGGGCCAGGGTGTCTGAGAATACATCTTAAAGTTTTTATTGTATGAATGATCTAGATTGATTGTGTCTCTGAATATGAGATTGTTATTTATGACAATTTGTGGAGCTAGTAATAAGGAAATGTCTTTAAAATAAGTAGGTAGTGGAAATCACCTACGGGTTAAACAAATGTGTCCCCAAGTCTAGCTCTGATTAGTCAAGCCCTCCCACTGATTGATTGATATACACAAAAACAGTTGCTGCCCATTTGTGTTTACCGCTCTGTCCCATTTAAAAAGTTCATATGTTTATAGTAATCTTAAAATTATTATTTTCAAGTCCAAGGAAATGGGTATAGAGCTCAAAATAAAGGCAACCTGGGTAAAATATGCAAAATATTCCACCCTGTAGTTTCTGTGTGTTGCTAGGTGGATTCAATCAACTACTAATATACAGTAAAAATTATTCAGCAATGCTTCTTCAGCACCTTTAAATAATCTTAACAATAAAAGTCTTTGCTGGGCTGCTTTAATTAATGTTTGGATACATTAAAGCATAAACAATCTTTACACCAATCAGATTCCACACAAATTTAGGGCCAAAAAAACCCTGCACACTAGAGTTTTTAAATGAACCATCAGGAAACAAGCGGATAATTTGAACAAGAGGACAGTGAGACAGGAAGGTGAGATGTGGTAAAATTCAATGTTCTGTTAAACATTCTGGCTAAAATAGGCCAAAACGGCACTGCTGCAGGCTTTGAAGCCCACTAGCTATCTGGAACCCACGTTTTTAATGACTGAACCATGAAAAACCAAGAAACCTACTTTAAGAAGTATTAGTGAGGTGGACTGCACAAGGCTATCAGAACAACCTTGGTTCACTGTAAGCTCACTGGTATGGTAGAAGCTAATTTTGCAATAATCTGCTAAATGAAAGAGTGAGACTTCCATTTTGAAAACTATGCATGAGCTTTTATTTTGAAAAGCAAGCATTACCCCACAAGTAAAATTTTCCAAAAACCAATACAGTGGACAACCGATATTCGTGGGGGTTAGGGACAACAACCAAACAGCTCAAATCGGCAAATACTTAAGACCCCTCTCTAAAAACACATACAACTCCCTATTTTAATAGTTCAAACACCAACTTTACCTTAATATGCATTAATACACACAATGGAAACCATCTTAACACTACCGCAAAAGCTAACATCCACAGTCTTCCTTTGTGTATAGCCAATCAGCACCAAGGAAAATATATGGCGGTCATGGACGGGCTGCTGTGCAACTGCCACCCCAACAGCGTATCACGTAGCAGTGCTCCAAGGTATTTCAGCCATTTTTTTCAAATATGTTACATATGTTCTATGAAAGAAATCCACAAATAAGTGGGCTTTTCACGAATAATTTGGTGTTACGTTCTATAGAAAAATCAGCTAGAGCTGAACCACGTATGGGCAGAGGAATGCCATTTGTAAATGTAAAGATACCTGCATTAATAAACTACTTATTTGGACTTCTAAAGACATATCTCTGTAAATCAATCATATGATTCGTTCTGTTAAAACTTATTTTAGTTAAAATGATGCTGGGAGAGTTAATATACATAAAATGCCCCCTATTACATTGTTAGCGTATCCTGCTAGATTCGCAGCCTTGAGTTCCCAGAAAGATGACGCATCCCCCAGGACCAGTCAAAGCTACCAGGAGAAACCCAGCCGCATCAAACGGACACATAACAAAGTAAGAGCGCCCCCAGCAAAGACTGTTATCATACAAGACGGATCAATTAATGGAATTGAGGCTTTATGTAGCAAGAATACCAAAGTTTATAGCTGCTACAAAAATACAGTGAGAGAAATATCAGAAAAAATCACTAAAATCTTGGACCAACATCCTGCTTTGGAAAAGCTCGTCATTCACGCTGGATCAGCAGATATCGCGATGAGACAATCAGAGATTCTGAAGAGAGACTTTTCTGATCTCCTACAGAGACTTGATGGACTTAACATAAACATCCTCATCAGCGGACCAGTCCCTGAAGGGAATGATGAAAGATTTAGCAGACTCCGCATGCTCCATAAATGGTTGAAGAAACAATCAGCTGAGAAGTCGTTCACATTTATTAATAATTTCAAAGTATTTGGAAGTGCAAATCATCTGTTCAAAGCAGGAATGCGCTATTTGAACAGGTCCGGAGTAAGGCTGTTAGCAGCCAACATTTTTTCTTATCAAAATCAGAAAGCAAAACACTTGCTCCCAAAAGCTGACCTTGAGGTGCCCATGGATATCAGAGAACAAAAACAGCAAGTCATGATGACACCACAGGACCGAACAGATAAACAACCATCAGAGATTAAGTCTTCATCTTCCTGTGACTCAGCCACATCAAATGAGTCTCCATTTAGAAACTTTACAGACAGACTGAATGAGCTTCCCCCCACTGATTATTACAGATATCTGATATTTGAGGGAACCGGGCAAAAAATCCACCCCTACCGTCTCCCAGAATTCACCCGGCACCCCTGAGGCTATATCAGTGATTATCAGCAGCAGGAAACATAAACCGTTAACCACACGCTCTCATATTAAACAAAATCTCAAATTGATAACCTGTCAGAAGGTTCAGCTGCCCATCATCACAATACTTAAGTTAGCTTTATTAAACATTAGATCTCTATCCGGGAAGTCTTTTCTTATCAATGACTTCATCACTGAGGATAATTTACACGCCCTTTTTTTATCAGAAACTTGGCTAGATGAAAATAACGAAACAACTTCATTAATAGAATCTAGTCCTCCAAATTATAATTTCTTAAGCGAGAACAGAAAACACAAACGAGGCGGAGGTGTAGCCACCATCTTTCACAACTCAATGAACTTTAAAAAGGTAACCCTGGGCACGTTTGATTCTTTTGAATACCTAGCCACCCAGATAAATGAGCCTAACAAAGCATTATTTCTAAGTTTATATAAACCACCAAAACTTAACTCTAACTTCTTTAATGATTTCAATGACCTTCTTTCTGTAATATGTATCGACTATGACCAACTAATCATCGTGGGGGACTTTAACATCCATACCGACAACCCCCAAGATAGACAAGCAAAAACGTTAGATGATACTCTCCACAACTTCGGACGGATCCAGCATGTCAAACAACCAACACACAATAGAGGACACACTCTGGACTTAATTATCAGCAAAGGTTTAAATATTTCTGACATCTCTGTAATTAAAATTGCATTATCTGACCATTTCTGTATTTTCTTTCAAAGTACCATCTCTGCTAAATTATCCAGCCACAGTAAGACCACTATAAAAAAGCGTTTTCTAGGGGACAGTTCAGTAGAAACCTTTAAACGCATTTATCCTTCCACCACATCCCCCTCATCTCCCAACTCAAACTCAGTAAATAAGTTGGTAGATAATTTCCTTGCGAAAATCTCAGACATCATGGATTCCATTGCTCCAACTAAAGTGAAAGTAGTCTCAGGTAGAAAGAAGTCTCCGTGGACAAGTAATCCACTGGTATGTAGTGAAAAAAGAGGGTGTCGACGAGCCGAGAGAAAATGGCGGAAAACTCGACTCCAGGTTCACTGTGAGATCTACAAAGAGAGACTGAATAGATATCAGCTAACTATAAAAGATGCTAGGGAATCGTTCTTTTCTGAAATCATCAACAGAAACATTAATAATGCACGGACTCTATTTGCAACAGTGGAAAGACTAACTAATCCTTTAGTGACAGTAGCCCCTGAACTAAACTCTACCAGGGCCTGCAATGAATTTGCCAGCTTTTTCACTGAAAAGATTCTAACAATTAGACGGTCAATCTGTACCTTAATATCGAACCCACAACCAGTGCCATCCCCAATCAACAACAATGTAGAGAAAATGTCTGAATTCCATTAATTAAACCAGAACAGCCTTGAGAAAATCATTATCCAATTAAGCTCCTCCTCCTGCTGTCTTGATATCCTACCCACAGCTTTTCTAAAGAAGGTTCTTCCTGTTATTGGTTCTGATCTTGTTCAAATAGTGAACTCATCACTGCTATCAGGTGTCTTCCCTCAGGCTTTAAAAACAGCAGTTATTAAACCACTGCTAAAGAAGAAAAATCTGGACAACACGTTAATGCAGAACTACAGGCCAATCTCTAATCTCCCATTCATCAGTGAGATTATTGAAAAAGCTGTGTTTCAGCAGTTAAATGGCTTCATAACAATGACAAACCGTTTTGATGCTTTTCAGTCTGGTTTCCGCGCTCACCACAGCACCGAGACTGTCCTCGTCAAAGTATTTAATGACATCCGCATAAATACAGACTGTGGAAGAACCACAGTGCTGGTTCTGTTGGACCTCAGTGCAGCATTTGACACTGTTGATCATGATATTTTATTGGAACGACTGGAGAGCTGGGTCGGACTCTCTGGTACAGTACTTGGCTGGTTCGAGTCTTACCTAAAGAACAGGGACTTCTATGTTTCAATAGGAAACTTTTCATCAGAACGAACAGAAATCACATGTGGGGTGCCCCAGGGCTCCATCCTGGGGCCCCTCTTATTTTATATCTACATGCTCCCACAAGGCAAGATTATAGCAACCAATAACATTAGCTACCATAACTACGCAGATGACAGTCAGCTCTACATTACAATGTCACCAGGTGACTCTGAACCCATTCAAACCCTAAATCAATGCATTGACCAAATAAATGGATGGATGTGCCATAACTTTCTCCAGCTGAATAGAAACAAAACTGAAGTGATTATTTTTGGACCCAAGGAGGAACGATCAAGAGTCAGCACACAGCTTCAATTAATACAGCTAGAAACTACTGATCAGGTTCGTAACCTAGGTGTAGTAATGGACTCAGACCTGAACCTCCAGGGTCACATAAAGGCAATAACAAGGTCAGCGTTCTATCACCTGAAGAACATCTCTAGGATTAAAGGACTGATTTTGCAACACGACCTAGAAAAACTCATCCATGCGTTTATCTTTAGTCGGATTGATTACTGCAACACCATCTTCACAGGTCTGCCGAAAAAGTCAATCAGACAGCTGCAGCTGATCCAGAACGCTGCCGCTCGCGTCCTCACTAGAACCAGGAAAATAGAGCACATCACCCCAGTTCTAAAGTCCTTACACTGGCTCCCTGTAGCTCAGAGAATAGACTTTAAAATACTTTTACTAGTTTATAAATCATTACATGGCTTAGCACCAAAATATGTTGAAGACCTGTTGTCATGGTACCAACCACCAATACCACTCAGGTCCTCCAACTCTAGCCTACTAAACATGCCTAGACTCAGAACTAAACATGGAGAAGCAGCTTTCACTTTTTATGCTCCCCTTATCTGGAACAGACTTCCTGATGAGTGTAGAGCTGCTGAAACTCTGAACTGCTTTAAATCGAGACTAAAAATCCATCTGTTTAGAATTGCCTTTGAGTAAATGCTTGATGTCATATGTATGAAATGTGTTCATGCTCTCTTGCTTTTTTTATTTTATTTTTCTTATGCTTTATTGTGTATCATGTGTAATGTGTGTTTCTTTTATGTGTTTCTTTTAAATCACCAAATCATGTAAAGCACCTTGAATTACCCTGCTGTTGAAAGTGTGCTATACAAATAAAATTGCCTTGCCTTGCCTTGCCTTGCTAGTACTAGCAGCTAGGTCATGAACTGAAATTTTGAACAATAAGGTCCATGGTGTGAACTTGAAGGTCAGAATCAGCGAGTTTCCTGGAAAAAAAGCTCACAAAAAACACACAATACAACTAAAATACCACCATAAAATAAGCTATTTTAACTCACCAGATTGGATCTCCAAATCCAGTATGGCTGCCATGTGTATAAAATGTTTATTTTCATGCAGACGGTTTTATCCAAAGTGACTTAAAATATAATATGAGGATGTTGATGACTAAGCTAACAACGAGGTCCTTCGAAGGAAGGCCAATACTCAGGTTCTGTCAGAGTTGGAAGACATAGTGCAGAAACAGAGTACAGACATACAGGTCCTTCTCAAAAAATTAGCATATTGTGATAAAGTTAATTATTTCCCCTAATGTAATGATAAAAATTAAACTTTCATATATTTTAGATTCATTGCACACCAACTGAAATATTTCAGGTCTTTTATTGTTTTAAAACTGATGATTTTGGCATACAGCTCATGAAAACCCAAAATTCCTATCTCAAAAAATTAGCATATCATGAAAAGGTTCTCTAAACAAGCTATTAACCTAATCATCTGAATCAACTAATTAACTCTAAAACACCTGCAAAAGATTCCTTAGGCTTTTAAAAACTCCCACCCTGGTTCATTAGTCAAAACCGCAATCATGGGTAAGACTGCCGACCTGACTGCTGCCCAGAAGGCCATCATTGACACCCTCAAGCAAGAGGGTAAGACACAGAAAGAAATTTCTGAACGAATAGGCTGTTCCCAGAGTGCTGTATCAAGGCACCTCAGTGGGAAGTCTGTGGGAAGGAAAAAGTGTAGCAGAAAACGCTGCACAACGAGAAGAGGTGACCAGACCCTGAGGAAGATTGTGGAGAAGGACCGATTCCAGAACTTGGGGGACCTGCGAAAGCAGTGGACTGAGTCTGGAGTAGAAACATCCAGAGCCACCGTGCACAGGCGTGTGCAGAAAATGGGCTACAGGTGCCGCATTCCCCAGGTCAAGCCACTTTTGAACCAGAAACAGCGGCAGAAGTTCCTGACCTGGGCTACAGAGAAGCAGCATTGGACTGTTGCTCAGTGGTCCAAAGTACTTTTTTCGGATGAAAGCAAATTTTGCATGTCATTCGGAAATCAAGGTGCCAGAGTCTGGAGGAAGACTGGGGAGAAGGAAATGCCAAAATGCCTGAAGTCCAGTGTCAAGTACCCACAGTCAGTGATGGTCTGGGGTGCCATGTCAGGTGCTGGTGTTGGTCCACTGTGTTTTATCAAGGGCAGGGTCAACGCAGCTAGCTATCAGGAGATTTTGGAGCACTTCATGCTTCCATCTGCTGAAAAGCTTTATGGAGATGAAGATTTCATTTTTCAGCACGACCTGGCACCTGCTCACAGTGCCAAAACCACTGTTAAATGGTTTACTGACCATGGTATTACTGTGCTCAATTGGCCTGCCAACTCTCCTGACCTGAACCCCATAGAGAATCTGTGGGATATTGTGAAGATGAAGTTGAGAGACGCAAGACCCAACACTCTGGATGAGCTTAAGGCCGCTATCGAAGCATCCTGGGCCTCCACAACACCTCAGCAGTGCCACAGGCTGATTGCCTCCATGCCACGCCGCATTGAAGCAGTCATTTCTGCAAAAGGATTCCCGACCAAGTATTGAGTGCATAACTGAACATAATTATTTGAAGGTTGACTTTTTTTAAATTAAAAACACTTTTCTTTTATTGGTCGGATGAAATATGCTAATTTTTTGAGATAGGAATTTTGGGTTTTCTTGAGCTGTATGCCAAAATCATCAGTTTTAAAACAATAAAAGACCTGAAATATTTCAGCTGGTGTGCAATGAATCTAATTTAATTTTTATCATTACATTATGGAAAAGAATGAACTTTATCACAATATGCTAATTTTTTGAGAAGGACCTGTAGAGGAAAGTGCAAAAAGAGATGCAGAAGAAGGGAAAATGAAGAACAGGGGTAGAAGGTGCAAGAGTTCTCACTGTTCTCATAGCGCACGGTAGGTCATTCCTTCATCATGGAACAACTCGGGAAAAGAGTCTAAACTGAAGAGTGTGGTGTAGGCCTTTGCAAGGGCATTCACACAGATCGTTGTTTTTAGGCTAACATCATTGACTTGAATTTGATGGAGTGGAGCTCAACAAACAGAGGCGTAAAGTGTCCTCTTTTAGGTTGATTAAAGCTGCCATGTTCTGGACAATCTGCATGGATTCAACAGCACAAGCTGAGAAATCAGATAAAAGGGCGTTGCAGTAGTCAACGTGGGAGATGAACATAGATTGCAGCAGGAGCCAGGTGCCTTGCTGAGTTTGGTACGGGCTTATTATTATAATTTTTTTTTTTTTATGTTTAACAAACCGAAGTTTCACGATCAAGCAAGGGAGGCAAGTGATCTTTAAAAGTCAGCTTGTCATTGATCACAACACCTAAGTTTGGATGCAGACATTGTGGCTGATGATCTTTCTAATCACTTGTTCCTGGTCCCATTGCAGACATTTTCTGAAAATGTCATCAAAATCCACCAACAACCTTTTCAGTTATTTTGCTAGCTAACACATAGACAAACAAACAAACCCTGGCAAAAACATAACCTCCTTGTTGGAGGTAATAAACAGCTAACTTTCCTGAAAACACAAAGCGGTTACTTTACTAATGTTGAATACAAAACTGGTCTACAAAAGATTATTTCATATTTCTATCTGAGATTATTTGCGGGACACACAAGCAGGCTTATGTTTTCAGCACCCTTTCCCCCTCATCAGACAGGAAGCGCTGGCAGATTAATTTGTAAATCCGCTTCGAGCTGGAGGACAAATGAAAGTCAGAAGCCATACAATTACTAACAAGTTTATTTTCTCCTCATCCGCAAACCGGAACGCCAGCACTATTGATGCTCTTTTCTTTCTCGTGTTAAAGAACACTGTGTATTTGAAGGGAGCGAAAGGGATTCCAGGCCAGACGGATCCTCTGCATTACAATTATGATCGCTGAATCCCTCTCACATGAAGCACTTCTCATGAAGAGAGTCCTTTGATGTTGTTATCTGCAGCCGCACGGCTGTATACATTAAAGTCCTAGCTCTCCTGCACAGGATTATAGCAGAGGAGTGACTTTACTGTCTTTAACTGTAGTAAAAACACTGTGCGGGAGTATATGTGCTAAATCACAGTGGGAAACCCCAGCTTTTTATTTTCATCATGGGTTATTTTTTAGTGTGCGACTCAACTACTTTTTTTTCTGTAGTATATGTTATTCTGCTGAGGGTTATTCACTTACTCATCCTAAATCCATCTTCATGGGTGATCAGAATCTTAATTTTTGTTCAGTTTTTTATTTAAAATGACTAATAAAAGTAAAAATGAAGGCTTCTGTTAATTAACCATGGTTAAATACCAGAAGCCTTCATTTTTACTTTTTGACTTTAGAAGGCTTCACATGGGCTTCAATCATCTCAATGCCAAAGATTCACTTCACTGCCTACCCTGCTGAGCTGGATTCTTTTAACATTGTGGATCCCAATCTCCTAGTAAATCTGTATTATTTCTGTTCCTTCCTGGATTTTAACCCACCACCCCAGTCTTTTGAAACCTCTAGATTGTCTTGGTATGATGTTGGGTTATGACTATTTAGGCGTTTTCAAAAGACAGTGGTGGCAAATTACAGTAATATTGTCGACACAATGTGTCTTTTGAATGCACCGTATGGCGGCATGGCGAGGTGCGAATATTGCGGAACTCGTGCCGCGGTGCCTGATAGTAATATTACCGCGATATTGGCGCAACGCTGGACTTATGAATGAAGATCATGTTATGGAGCAACAGAAGGTGATGTCATGATGATGTGTGGAATGTGCTTCTAAACTGAATAAATGGGTCTTTACCAATGCAATCTTTCAGTTTCTGGGATCTTTTTTACATTTTCTTGTAAACTTGTTGAATTCTACACGTCTCAGTGCTGCCCTCTTAGGGTTGAACGGTGGCTACTGCATTTGAATTTTGTGATTGGTGGAGAGCGGTACATCTTTACGTCACAGGCATTGACTGTGTCACACCAGTCATGGTCTCTTCAGAGATGCCCCGTGGGTTTGGGTATAAAACTATCAGACATACCGGTCCCGTGGCGAGTTTGGAGTGGGATTGTGTTTTTCAGGTTACCATTATTATCACATTAGCACTTAGTTAGCATAGCTAACATACTGTTTTGAACATTAGTCTATGTTAGCATTACCACTCAGAGACTGGACCCATCCTGTCTCTCTCTCCCTCAGCAGCAGCGCCAGCATCGGGCTGCGCTGACTCAGCACCCCGAGCCAGCGGCTCCATAAAGCCTCCCTCTACTCCTCTACCTCCGGTGACGACGGAGGAGATCCGCTGGCTCAGGGCGCTGAGTCAGCGCTGCTGAGGCAGAGGGAGACAGGATGGGTCCAGTCTCTAAGTGGTAATGCTAACATAGGCTAACGTTCAAAACAGATGAACATCAATCAGTCGCAAAACTGCCAACGTCGCTTTGGTCTCTGTCTATATTTCAGTGTCAGATTAAGCTAGCTGTCACTGTCCTCCTGAACACACCCCCTTGTTCCCCCCTCCGCTCATCCTCCACACTTGGCCATACCCCTCCATGCCTCCTGGCACCGCCCACTTTGTAGAATTTTCAAATGTTGTCTGGGGGCGGGGTTATGCTTTTTCATGGGGTTCAGTTACATTTTAAAGAGTCTGCAACTCCTGTCCTCGTTTGGATGCATCCCTGCTCCAACACACCTGAGTCCTTTAGACTCCCGGTCTAAAGCTACAGAAAGTCACAAAGGTGTGTTATGTTCCTGTATTATTAGCAATTGGACTGCACACTCAGAGGAACTGCAGAGAGAAGGTTCTGAAAATATCATTCATCTTCAAACAAATGCAACATCTGATCTAAAAATATTTTCTAAGTACAGAAAAAAATACACTTACTGGCATTTGTCTCTACAGCCTGGACACTTAAGTATTTACTCACTTTCAAGTGGAGTAAATCACCATACAGACTTGAAGCAGCTCATCACTACACGTTTTAATACTGCTCTATTTGACAACACGGCATTCAAATAAAAGTCCTGCACGGCTATCTTGTTCAGTGAAATATATCCGATGTAGGCTCTTTAGCATGAAGGCACCATTACATAATACTCTAATGTGCTGTAATGGGATGATTCATAACCTTTTGCCACGCGTGTACCTGCTGGTAGCATGAAAATCTACAGTTTGAACAGAATAGGAAACACATCAAAGCCAAGCCAACTGCCAGCGAATGCAGTTGAGGTTTTTTTATTAATGCTGTTTGGGTGGCTTTTTATTCAAAATCAACACTTGTCTTTAATGCTTTCTGTTCAAGATAAATGTATGAATTCATTCTTGTGGAAAATAATGAGAATTTTAACTTATAAATCCTATAGCCACAATGAGGGTATTATCACCAGTACAGTAAACCCTCTTAAAATGAATACATGTTAAGGAAATACAATTATTAAAACCGGCAACAAGAGGGCTTTGAATGTGCATTCACAGCATACAAATAATTTGTTCCAAGAAAACAAAACTTGCTGGACTTTTATTGTGACATCTCCTGAGAATAAAGCCCCAGACTCCAGACTATTTCCATCTCTGCCAACGCTAAAGCAGGACATTACCGTAAGACTGGTTCACACGCCAAGATTTTAAAATAGTCGCATGATTTCCAAACCTATAGAGACCAGACAGATGGCAATAAATAAATGTCTATAAAACAGTTTTGGTCATACAGTGTGTGGTGTGCGGCCAGACGGCAATGACACAACGCCACATTCCCAGCTCAGACGGAGACCTCCTGAGACAAAACGTGACTTCGCAGTAAATAAAAGGAGGCTTTGACAATAGTTTGTGGACTAGTTTTAACGGAAAAAAACAACACAAAAGAAAAGCTGTGGGATAAAGGAGTGGAAAAAGCAGGAGCAGAGGCTCTACTTGCTACAGAAAGACATGGAGGTGAATTATCTCACTCTGAAATGTTGTTACATACTTTTCTCTGACTGATCTCTGTTTCTATATGTTTACAGGCTGCGGTCAAGTGAGCAGATGCTTGTAATTAAAAACAGACGCTTCAATGTCTTATCATTGCCCGTCACCTCGCTTTCTGATTGGCGACATGTCACATTCAACAGGCTGCATGCTCGTTTGTCCTCTCAACACACCACACACATCTTGTTAAGAGCCATCCCGATAATCGGGGTGTCCCGGAAGGGGAGAATCTGGGCAAAATCAGCCTAAAAATCCCACGGTGTGAAACAGGCCTTAGCTACGGTGAAAACAGCTCCTGCCTTTTAAGAAGGAAATGTGAGCCTTCAGCTCCTTTAAAAGCTCTCACCAACCAAGGTTCAGCTACAAAAGTGTTGAGATCTCTCCATTTTATGTCTTTTACAACACAATGGACCTCCGGTATTTGTGGTGGTTAAGGACCACAGTGGATAGTTGAATCCTCGCATACAGGAGACCCCCTCTGAAAACGCTTATAACCCACCATTTTAATAGTTCCAACATCAAATATACCTTAATATTCATTGATAGGACACAGTGGAAACAGCTTTTAGCACTACTGCAGAAGCTAATATCTCCATTGTCAGGTGTGACGTGTGATAAAAAGGGTTGAGCTAGAATGAAAGGAAAGGTGTTCAAGACAGTAATGAGACCTATGTTAGTGTATGGTTTAGAGACCGTCCCAATGAGGAAAAGACACAAGACAGAACTGGAGGTCACAGAGCTCCAGATGTTGAGGTTCTCTTTGGCAGTGATGAGGATGGATAAAATCAGGAATGAATACATCAGTTGAACATCTCATGTTAGATGTGTTGGAAGTAAAAGATTGGAGCTGTTCAGAGGCAAGATGAGGATTTTATCAGTAGAAGGATGCTGAGGTTGGAGCCAGACGGCAGTAAGCTGAGAGGATGACCAATGAAGAGATTTATGGATGTGGTGAAGGAAGACATGAAGTTAGTTGGTGTGAGGATAGAGGATGCAGAGGATAGGACTTAATGGAGGCAGATGATTCGCTTTCGCAACTCCTGAAGGAAAAAGCCGAAAGAGAAGAAGTTTTGTTGTAACATACTCAATTGTAATTTCAGAAACAGCTCAACAGACCCATAGTACTAGTTTTTGGTTTGCAGGTGGTGTACGTACCCATAAATGATTCACTTTAATATCAATTATTAGGGTTGTAATTGTACATGTATTTGTATTTTTCGGTTTGGCCCTGTCTGTTCGGTACGCATGTGTAGCGAACGAATACAGCTGTTTTCTACCTGAACACATGCAGAAGGTTTATGTTCTGAACTCAGAACGTAGTGCCACGTTCCACACCGCAACCTTAAAAAGTGACACCAAAACAAAACAGAAAGGACTCACAGCTATCACTAAACTCTGACATTTGGGAACATTAATGGTTTCTCGTGCAGCTACAGCAGAAAAAGACGGACCGAACCAGAACTTTATCAGCAAATACATCTTTCAACAGCAAGAAGGTCTATAACACACTCTGCACTGAACTGGATTACTCACCTAAATGCTGAATGTAAACATCATTGATAGCCTACTAGAGAAAAACCAGCTGACGTCCAAATGGCTACCAGTAGCATCCAATTAGCCTAAACCACTTAGTTTGTATAAAAGGCAAGTTGGCGGAATCCCTGTTGATGAGAAGGATTTTTCCCAACAGATGCCCATGCTGCATTCAAGTACACCTGGGAGACTAAGTTTTTGAAATATCAAAACGACTCCAAAGTGATTTAAACCTGCATTATCTAATATTTTAGTTAAAATAAAACTGTTTTTATGTCCTGAAGATACGATTCAATCTAGTAGTTTTTGCCCTGGTTGCATGTTAAGGTTGCAATTCCATTTATTTTGAGGTGGTCTGAGTTGGTACCACCTCAGGTTATTTGATAAATGCTGATCAAAGTAAAAAAAAAAAACACATTTGTATTTCTTTTTCTTGATAAAAGTGCACAGAAAATGCACCGAACCGTGACTTTTGTGTATCGTTACACCCTTACCAATTATAAGAGGATTAAATAAATGTGATTAGAACTTTTTTTGTATGTGCTAATAAGTATACTTTTTAAAGCCGCATTAGAGCTGCTCTGTTCGAGAGATTTCTTCAACAGCTTAACTGAACAGTGAGTCAACCCCAAGAAGTTTTGTTAACATGCCCAACCAAAAAGATGACAAACTTTTGGAAATGGATTTTGAAACAAACTAACACCACCCCAATAAATTTTTGTTTTTTTACAGTATACTTGAACTCATCACACCCATGGTGCCATTTACTGCCTCCTAGGCGTTGTGAGTGTTGAGAGTGCGGGATTACCTTATGCCATGCTTTTTAGGAACTTTTATCCTCTGTAATCACCTCTCTGTGGGATCCACAAAACTCCCTTAATTAGAGCCCAAGACTTTATTCCCCTTCCTCCATCTTTTAATTTTTCATCGTAAAATTCAAAGTAACGGCCTCGAGCCTTCTTTGTTGGGGAAGAGAGAGCAGCTGGAGGACCTGTGCAGGTCAGAGGCGGCTTGTGTTATCGCTGTGGGCGACAGGCTGTGAGAAGCAATGAAACAAGGGTTGGGGAGATGTAATGAATGCTTCTGTTTTTAGAGCACTTGTTCTTTACCTGGTCTTCTATGGTGGAAGAAGTTAATGCATCAAGCAAACTGGTTCTTGAGGAGCGTTTGCCTTTTGGAGGAGAGGAGGTAAGGCTTAAGAGGGATCTTCAAACACCTCCCCATAATGAATATTCATAATTTCTTCAGTCCATTGAAAGAGATCTTGAGAAAAATCTTTTTTAATAGAACTGCCTTTAATGATTTTAAATGCATCCAATACATTTTTTTTATCCTTAAACCATTATCTAGTCCTCTCTTAAGTGTCTCAGCGGAAATGTGTCCAATAAAGTTGGTCCACATGAACCAACGCTGCACTTATGTTTCCTTAAATCACTCTCCTCTTTTGTTCTTTATTACAAGTTATTACAGATGTAAATGTTGCTCACTTCAGTTAAGTGTTAACTTTACTCAAATAGGTACATTTCTAGAGTAATTTTCCCCCTTTGTGAAAGCATGAGGAGGGGTTTTTAAGCTTTTTCAGAAAACAGCCATAAAGAAAAGAATCAATTTGAGTGTTTGTCTGTCTCTGTTTAGCAGAGAACAAAATAAGCTCTTCAGCCCACAACTGATGATTTGAAAAGAAGAAAAAGTGGAGAATTGTTGGCAATCTTCTGCTGCAGAGCTAAAAGGATATCTGACTCACAGCGGTAAAAAAAAAAGTCTTGCTTCAGTGTGGGGACAAGTGGATACTCAACCGGACCCTGATGCATCTGATAGCATGTGACAGGAAGGTGGCACATGGTAGCAAATACTGTACAGTTTGTTCAGGAGGCTGATACTGTGCAGCTCTGCTAAACTGGGGATGATCACTGACAGGCAAAGGGGATGGGAGAAACTGGTTCAGTCCATTCCTTACTAGGGTCTCACCAATACAGATAGAAAAATGATATAAACTGAAAAAGGAAATTCCTATTTGACTGAGAATCTACACCGACAGTGGTTTCAAAGCAAAGGAGTCCGTGTTTGATCTCTCAGGTTATATTAGGATGGATTAATTAGTCACTAGCACAGCTATGCTAACCACAAGCATGTTCACAACGGTAGCCTAACCCCTTGGATGATACCCTCCATCACATTGACATGATTAAAAATAAATTAGGAACAGTTGTGCCAAAGCCAGGCCAGGCACCAATGGGTGGGCTGGGGGGCCTGGCCTGCCCATTCAGGTATCGGGTCTGCCCAAGACAGGTTACAACACCCAGCTAAATTAAGTTGCAACCATGTGATTTATAGATCCGAAACAACTAGCAGAGGGTGCTGTGGGATATTAATCAGGACTTTTGGAGGCAATAAAGAAGACACTTCTTCCCTCCAAAATAGTCATTAAAGCTTGGTTTAATAAAAAAGAGCAAAGCTAGCAGAGGCAGGGATGATGCCAATATGTAAACCGTCTTAGAGGCGCAAGTGCAACCTTGATTGACATTCTGGTCCACACTCCATACCAGTCGGTGGCGGTAATGCAGCAATTTGTTGTTTGCCAGCTGCCAATAGACATCACAATAAAGAAGAAAAGAAGGTCTCGGTTTTATTTTTTGGCTAATATCAGCATGGTAACGGTAATTATGTTGAAAACTTTGTGGCAGATTATGTTGGACTATAAATGTAACCCTTGTTGTGGATCAGCAATTGTACTGAATGACAATAACTGAATCATTCTGGATGTAAAAAGACCATTTTGTTCAACATGGCTCTGTCCTGTCGATTATATGTGGCTTCAAATGCTGAGTTGCAAATTATTTTTCCTTGAGTGGTTTGACAAAAGCTTTTGCTGTGTCTACAGCTATGATTGTATCCTTGCCTGGCAAATATCTTTGGAATCACAATCACTGTCCCCCCCACCCCCACAAAAAGAATCAGCCACAGTCACCCTGGCCAAAGCTAACACTGGAAATATTTGCAATTTGATGAAAAGCAGCATCAATGGGTTGATCATTAGTACAACACTAATGACTAATGTATATGACAAGGCTAACCATATGTAAGAGCACAATAACTAATAGCAAGATGTGTGCAAAGCTCTATGTGAAAGCATAAAGACGGAATTTCTGTGGAGTAGTTTAAATACTGTGTAGTACTGCCAATTCCACCCACAATTCACCTCAGGGTTGTGTAAGGGGGTGTGCTTATTTGCAGGTGGACAAAACAAACTTGGAAAACAGATGCATAAAAGATTAAAAGAGAACAGAAAAACAAGAGGAGAAGGTCAAGATAAGAACAAGAGTTGTGGGGTGCTTTTTTTTGGAAACAAAAATATATTTGCAGCTTGTGAAGGAGAAAGAGGCTCATTAAACAGAAACAGCTGTGACCAATAAAACTGCAGACTTCAGAGAGGGTACTGCTGCCTCCGTTTCATAACTGACTTTTGGTGAACTGTACTATATCTGACAAGAGATATGCCAAAAACCCCTGAAAGGTCAGCATGAGGGGTCTGGAGATGGTTTTATTCTCACATATAAAGATTTTCTGATATTCTGAACTATTTTTCCTACTTAAAGATGCCAAACTCATTGTTGTGAAACAGTATTCGCAATGTTTTGCAGGCTTTTGTATCCTTGGAGCTTAAAAGAAAAATTACTTGCTGAATTGTGATCAAAATTTCTGATTCCTACTATTTTTTTACTTAAAGGAGTCATGACCTGTAATTTTCACTTTTCCACAAGAAGAAATGTATGTTATGATTCCCTAACGATTATACACAGGAAGCAGACAGCGTTTGTTTGAAGCGTTTCTTTACTATTGGGTTCATCAACCAGCCCACGTGCACGCGCACTGAAATACGCTATGTTAATTTCTGTCCGAATTGACGTCAAGTTGGCGCAGGATATACCATATATGGACATTGCAGGCCTATGCAGCAGGAAGCCCGCCCTGCCCCTCTTCCCCTCATATTCAGTCGAGCGCCGCCATTACTGAATTCCGATTCGAAGTACGAACTCGAGCTCCGTTTGGAAAAAGGGGCCATTCCAACAATCAGAGAATTGCCTGCAATTGAAACGGTAAGGCTGTGTTTTTATTGCTCTACTGTGTGTAACAAACAGCAGTTAACTACTAATGCGGCTATTCTATGCTAGCGGGAGAAGTAGCTTCGAGGACAACACGGGTAATGGCTGCTACTTTGCAAACAACAAATGACCTAGAATGCAGTTACAATTGAAGTTGCGCTAACTGAGCAAGATAGTCAAAAGTAACCCCCCTCCTTCCTGCCACCAATCAACGCGCCCCTCATTTCCATTATTACAATGACCTTCCACGACAGCCAAAATATCGCATCAGATCTCGCGAGACAATAATGCCTTCAGAAATAAGGGTCAGAGGAGCTCTGTGTTTATTTTTTTCCAACTTTTCTTTTTTAGAAGGGCCTGAAAGACCATAATAGAGCGTAGGTATCCAAGGTAATACTTGGTTATGACTCCTTTAAAACTAATAGCTTGAATTTTTGACATAAATAAATGTTTCAGATCACATTGAATATCAAAGATAACCTGACTAAACAACTAGCAATTCTCAGATTATATTTTCTTTCATTAAGGGAAAATTCTAAAGTATTGTGAACTACCTGATTGGTACACATTGGTAAATGCATCTAGAGAAAATGTCATGTAGAGATCATCAAAGTGCTTAAACAGACATCAGTGTGGAGCAGATTTGAGGAGAACGCCCTCTGACGTCATTCCCTGTACTCTACAGTGAGAAGTGTTTTTAACCTTGTGGGACCAGACATCAAGACTGCGTAGGAGGTACTGCGGAGGATAATACTGGAATACATTATACCAGATGGGCATTAGGAATAGGTGGTGCGGAAGAGTTCGAGCCTGGCCCAGTTCTGGGAGCACTGTATGTCTTGGGAATCTGGTCAATCTGCTTATTAAAGATAAAAAATGAAAAACAGACTGCAGCCTCATCTACCACAGAACCTTAACTGGACAAAACACAACACTGGATTTTGAGTAGCCCATCCCAAAACCTTCATTCGACTGTTTTGAGCCATTTATAGGGGGACATACTGGTGTGCTTTGGATCATTGTTCTGCTGCAGAAACAAAGTATGCTTAAGCTTACTGTAGGTCACCAACTGATGGGCAGGCATGTTCTTCAGAGTTTTCTGCTACTGAGTAGAGTTCATAGTTCAGCCATTAACAGCAAGTTGTTTAAGTCCTAAAGTAAAGCAAAGCAGCTCTAGAACATCTCAGTGTCTTCTATGTGTCATAGGTAGTATGACTTACTTTTTCAGTGGGTTATTTTGGAGGGCCCAGTAAGCAGTCTTATTTAACCCTTTAGTGCATTCACATCCCTTTGGTGGTACGTTACATACACTGCTCAAAAACATAAAGGGAACACTTAAACACAATGTAACTCCAAGTCAATCACACTTCTGTGAAATCGAACTGTCCACTGAGGAAGCAACACTGATTTCACATGCTGTTGTACAAATGGAATAGACAACAGGTGGAAATTATAGGCAATTAGCAAGACACCCCTAATAAAGGAGTGGTTCTGCAGATGGTGACCACAAACCAATTCTCAGTTCCTATGCTTTCTGGCTGATGATTTGGTCACTTTTGAATGCTGATGGGGCTTTCACTTTAGTGGTAGCATGAGCTGGAGTCTACAACCCACACAAATGGCTCAGGTAATGCAGTTAATCCAGGATGGTACGTCAATGCGAGCTGTTACAAAAAGGTTAGCTGTGTCTGTCAGCGTAGTGTCCAGAGCATGGAGGCACTACCAGGAGACAGGCCAATACATCAGCAGAAGTGGAGGAGGCTGTAGGAGGGATATACCCAGCAGCAGGACCTCTTCCTCTGCCTTTGTGCATGGAGGAACAGGAGGAGCACTGCCAGAACCCTGCAAAATGACTTCCAGCAGGCCACAAATGTGCATGTGTGCTCAAATGGTCAGAAACAGACCCCATTAGGGTGGTATGAGGGCCCGACATGCGGAGGTGGGGGCTGTGCTTACAGCCCAACACCGTGCAGGACGTTTGGCATTTCCCAGAGAACACCAAGATTGGCAAATTCGCCACTGGCGCCCTGTGCTATTCACAGATGAAAGCAGGTTCACACTGAGCATATGTGACAGACGTGACAGAGTCTGAAGACGCCGTGGAGGACGTTCTGCTGCCTGCAACATCCTCCAGCTAGGTGTGGGGTGGCATTTCTTTGGAGGGGCGCACAGCCCTCCATGTGCTCAATGGAGGTAGCTTGAATGCCATTAGGTACCGAGATGAGATCCTACGGTCTAGGAAGACAATGCTTGACCTCATGTGGCTGAGTGTGAGTGAGTCCACAGACCTGAATCCAATCCAGCAGATCTGGGACATCATGACTCGCTCCTTCCACCAATGCCACATTGCACCACAGACTGTCCAGGAGTTGGAGGATGGTTTAGTCCAAGTCTGGAAGGAGATCCCTCAGTAGACCATCTGCCATCTCATCAGGAGCATGCCCAGGCATTGTAGGGAGGTCATACAGGCACGTGGAGGCCATGGGTTGATATTTTATTAATTCAGATATAGGATGTGTTATTTTAGTGTTCCCTTTATTTTTTTTGAGTACTTCTGGGTCAAATCTGCCCTTTTCTTGTGCCACACCTTTCCATACACAAACATATCATACATCATTTGAAAGCTAAGAGTCTTGAGATTCCAAAGATGTATGCCAGTCAAAGATACAATCATAACTGTAGACAGAGTAAACACTTTTGTTAAACCACTCAGAAAACAAGGTAATTTGCAACTCATTGTTCGAAGCCGCATATCACTGACAAAACAAAGCCACCTCGGTCTTTTTAGGTCCAGAACGGTCCAGTTAATTGTACTCCAATAAAATAGATAGTCTACAATCTAACATAATCTGCCGCTCAAAACTTTGGTAAGTCCCTTCGTTGTGTGTATTTCCCAAGTTTTAATCATCACTACAGTTAGCGTGCAAATAGTAGCTTAAAAATAACACCGCACACTTCTTCTTTGTGATATATATTGGTGGCTGACAAACAACAAATTGGTGCATTACCGCCACCGACTGGTATGGATTGTGGACCAGAATGTCACTCAAGGTTGCATTTGCCTCTCTAAGATTAGTGATGTATTAGCAACATCCCTGCTTGTGCTAGTTTTGGTCTTGTTTTTATTAAGCCAAGCTCTAATGCCCATTTGGCGTACAACGTATACATACAAGTATTTTTCTTTACTGCCTCAATTAATAAGTCTCAATTAATAGCCTACAGCACCTTATGTTGGTTGCCTTGGGTCAATACATGGAATGGTTGCAACTTAATTTACATGGTATAGTAATGTGCCTTGGACAGCCAGATACCTGAATGGGCGGGCCAGCCCCCAGCCATTGACGCCGGGCCTGATTAATTATGTTTAACTGAAGCAAGATCTGCAGTGCTTTAGATGTTGTGCTGGGTCCTTTTGTGACCCCTTAGATGAGGTTGTGATCAAATCAAACTTTATTTATAAAGCGCTTTTCATACAAGAAGTTGCATCACACAGTGCTTTACAGATTAAAATGATCCCACATAAAACCACCTTCCCTTCCCTCCCCCACAGATTTAAGAGCATAGTCACAGTTATACCCCCCTCCCCCCAACCCAACTCCCATGCACACACACAGTTAAAAGCAAAAGTAATAAAGGACATTGGGCCTAGTGCAGATGAACCATGCAAGGAAACGCCATCAGAGGAGCCATCTGCCCCGGCAGCGGTAGATTAACAGCAGCAGCCGAGGCACCAACACAGGGCGACCAGTGGTAGCAAGGCCAAGACCCCCACCTCCACCCAAGCTCCACCTGGAGAGCACCCAGGCAGCCACAGCCGACCACCGCTCCCGGGGCAGAGGGCTCCCACAGAGGAAACACTGGAACGGGGATTAAGGTAAATTAAAGTATAAAAATAAACAGTAAATTAATGTGCTAAGATTAAATAGTAAAACACTGATAAAAATATAATTATATAAAACATGCAGAGCAAATAAACAAACAGTAATAAATAATAATTAGTTAAAAGCTAGGCTAAAAAGGTGAGTCTTGAGCCTGCTCTTAAAAACATGAACGTTCTCTGCGGCCCTGAGGTCCTCTGGCAGCCTGTTCCAGAGGTGAGGGCCATAAAACTGGAAAGACGCCTCGCCATGCGTGTGTGTCCTGACTTTTGGGGTGACAAGGAGACTGCTGCCAGAAAAGCACCTCTGGCAATGTTCTTTTGTTGATAAAAACCTATTTTAGTAATATTTTTTATGTGAGGAATAAAAGTCAGCTCAGAGTCAAAAGTCACACCCAGGTTCTTCACTTGTAAAGAGTGATGCCCTGTCGTAGGAATGTTAGTGGTCCAGCCATTCCTTTGAAGGTTCCTCCCTGTTAAAGTTTCTTCTTTTGTTAACAGTGGTTTGCTGGAATCCCATTGCATGAACTATTGGTTTGTAACATTTTTTATACTGATATGGCATTTACTTCCGATTCTGTTTGTTCTTGAGTTTCTTTAGAACAGGGTATGATGCATATATACTTGAGATTGTTCAACCTACTTCATATTGTCATTCAGGTTTTATTTAGGTGATTTCAAAGTGGCAGAAATCCAATCTGGGTGTAAAATTAAAGCAGTGGATAATATTTTATATAGTTTTCACACAGGACCAAGTATATCGTTTTTTTGTGCGTTTACCTTGGTCACCCTGTTTGATTTCAAGATTAGTCTGAATTATGCACAGTGAGTATGACAAAAGCACAAATCTGTAGGGGCAAATACCTTTTGTATAGTACTGCATGTCACCCAAAACATACACCAGACTTGAGGATTTCTGTTTGCATTACGCCAGTTATTTAGTCACTCAAGGAAATAACAGTGTAGAATATTTTCATCTCTGTTTAATAGCGGTTATTTGCTTAAGTTTATACTTTATGAAGTGCTTGCAGAGCAAAATTGGTATTTATTAGTATAAACCCTTCTTTTTCCTGCTTAAAAACCTCAATTCAACCCGACCTCAATCACAATTAAACTGCACGCATTGGAACAAGTCCCATTAGCCTGTTTTGCTCAGCTGAGAGCGCTGATTAAATGACAAAAGCTAACACTGAAAATATTCCCTGTATCTCTTTTTCTCTAATGTTTCAGTCGAGGAAGCTGCATTTTTGAATAGGACTCCATAAACACTGGGATATTTTGTCATTTTTGAATAAAGTTTTCTGACCCGCATGCAGAACACAAGGGAGACCAGTTGAAATTATTAAAGTTTTATTGAAAATGATAAGGTGACTATGAAGATTGAAGGAGCTAGAAACACTGCACAGGATAAACGAAATGCGAAGAACTGCAGGAGGGGAGATCCAGAGGTGAGAGAGTCTTTGTATGAATTGGACAGTATGAATCTACTCTGGTGAGGCTTACTTGATAGACAATGGTTTGAACGCCAGGGGGAAAAGAGCTAGGAGGCCAGGATGTCTGCGGGAGCTTCCTGCTGCGTTCCAGGAGATGAGGAGATGGAATCTGAAAGTGAGGACCAGACACGGAGGGCGAGCAGGCAGACCACAGAGATGGAGCTCCACGGACGTGGAAGGTAAATCAAGGCTCACTGAGAAGCTGGTGAACTGATCACAAGAAAGTTGCTGCGAGGGAAACCTGGGAAGGAGCACAGAGAAGAAACAGGTTTGCCACTGAAGAAGGCACAAAAGGAACTCTAGCGATCACACGGAGGACTTGAGGTTTACCAAGACAGTTTGGCTCTCAGGCAACAAAGATCTGACAGACAGCTCCTTATATCCAGCCATTGATGAACCTCAGTGAGCTGCACCTGGGCAGTCTGCAGAGAGATGGCTCCGCCCCCGGCTGGATGGACAGGTCCTCAGCTCACACAGGACCTCTGGTGGAATTCTCCAGAAAGGTGGAGACAAAACATGGGAAGACAGACAGAGACAAACAAAGACAGACAAACACCCCAGCCTCCCAACACATTCCCAAATTTATACAAGAAAGGTTACAATTTTTTTTAAATGGGATTTTTTAATCTCTACAAAGCAGCTCTGTGAGACGAAGTGAATAAAGGTTGCAGATTTTAAAACCTGACATGTTGGTTTTTAGTAAAAATGATGTGGAACGTAATAAAAGATAAGAGCAATTGTAATTTGTTTTGCATGCAACTCCAAGACAATTTTATCTATAATGACAAACACTCTGCGTCGTAGAAATACGCCCATGGAGATTTGTGGACATTTTAAATAATTGCTCATTTTTCATCTGCCATTGCCTCCACCTCCTCCTCCCCTTTCATATCTTTTAATTTATTCCAGCCCTCCCGCAAAGTCATGAGTTAAGAAAATGAAAATCAGGTAGTCATTAGTCAAAGCAGCCAACCATTCAACAGGTAAATATTATCAGTCACAAAACCAATATTAGCTCAAACTTATGTTAACCTCGGCCATATTGGCTCTCGGTGCCTGGGGCTGATTGTCCCCTCTGGTAATGAATTACAAATAATGTATAAAAATACACTCAAAAACATATACAGTTAAATGAAGGAGAAATATTCTAGGAAATGTTGATCAAGTGATTATATGGATCAGTTTCCTGGTTTCTGAGTTAGAAGTTAGAATTTCTCGGTTGGGTTAGTGTCATTTTTTATGATTAATTTAGCTGGTTTTAGTCAATGTGGGTGTTAATAGTGAATTAATTGGAATGCTAAAAATAAATAGGATAAAAATAAATTAATTTTAATACACAATATTAGCCTCCAATACTTAAAACTAAGATTGCTGACTAAGTATTTTAAAGTTTATTTATCTAATTTAAGGAAAATAGATGTAACCATAACAATGTGATCAAACCAAAACGCATATAGCTTCATAGTACCTGTATTTTTACTGTTAAACTTTGGGCAGGCCCGGCCCTCTGGCCCACTCATTCAGTTATCAGGTGCACCCAAAACAGATTACAATGCCCGAGTAAATTAAGCAGCAACCATCCAATGTATTGACCAATGGCAACCAGCAGAGGGTGCTGTAGGCTATTAAATGGAACTTTAGGAGGGTTAACTTTAGGAGGCAGTTAAGATACTTTTATACAGTTTTATGTAAAAATGGACTTTAGAGCTTGGCTTAATAATGGCTTAATAAAAACCAGAGCACACAGAGACGATGCTAATAGATCACCAGTCTCAGAGAGGCAAGGGCTCCTTTGAGTAACATTCTGGTCCACCCTCCATACCAGTCGGTGGCAGTAATGCACCAATTTGATGTTTTTCACCCACCAAAAAATATCCCAAAGAAGAAGTAGGGTGCTGTGTTATTTTTAGGATAATATGAGCATGCTAGCAGTAGCTATGATTAAGCCTTTGTGAGAAATAAACACAAGCAAGGGAATTATCAAGGTTTTGAGTGGCAGGTTTTATTGGATTGTGAACATAAGAATTGTTGTGGAGTAGCTAATTATATGGAGGACATGAATTGGAGCCTTGTGGACTTAAAAATACTTTTTTTGGTTCGAGATGGCTTTGTTCTGTCAATGATATGTGGCTTGGAATGGTGAGTTGCACATTATTTTTCTTTCTAAGTGGTTTGACAAAAGCGTTTACTGTGTCTATAGTTATGATTGTATCCTTGATTGGCATATATCATTGGAATATCAGTAATTGGAAGATCAGGTTTCAATTAAAGTATGTATATGTACACAGGGGGTCGGAAAAAGCTGATTTGACCCGGAAGTATGTACAAGATTACAAGATTTTGGCAGGTTACAAAACAGATTACAATGCCCATGTAAGTTAAGTTGCAACCATGGAATGTATTGACCCAAGACAACTAGCAGAGGGTGCTGCTATTAAATGGGACTTTAAGAGGCAGTAAAGAAGATACTTTGATACAGTTGCCCAAGAGTAAAGATGAGGAAGACTGTGGATGTTAGCTTTTGAAGTGTTGTTTAGATGGTTTTCACTGTATGCCAAGATATTTTTGGTGTTTGAACTATTACTATATTATGCCTCGTTTCCACTGAGCAGTCCGGTCTGGCTCGATCTGGTCCAGTCCGCCATGTTGTCTGTTTCCATTGTAAAAGCATCCCATACAGCAGGCCCGTACCAGTCCATTAATGGTCCCCCTTCAGGTGTAGGTCCACAGGACAATGGTCTGATACGGTTAGGGCGGAGCTACTGGTGTCACATAACACAGTCCTTTGATTTGGTGAACTCATAAACACTGCAGTAAGTTTAAACGTCACCCCCGCGACAACTTTACACACCGGTCCTCTGTTCCGCACGGAGCCTTTTATTAAACACAGAGGTTCTATTTGTGTAAAGAAAAAACTAAAAAGCAAGAAAGACAACCATGAGCTGCTGGACGGACTCCATTGTTGTCGTTTCTTCCTCCTCTTCTTTTGTGTTTTTCGCGCATCACCCACTTCCTCGTCCCTCCAGTATGACGCACGGAAGCATTCAGGTAAACCCCGCATGCTGAAAGAGAGTTCAGTAGGTTGTTGGATGTTAAGCCTTTTTAAAGGATATCTCACATATTCATGGATTTCAGCTTTTTGTTGGATGTTGTTTTCCTTAACTGCCAAAAATACTGGGGGTCCAAAAAAAATCCTTGACTAAACCTCGAGCACAATAGAAATATGTTATGCAGGAGTCTTGATTTACTTCATTATTTGTGATCAGTTTTGTATTTCACTGTTACAAACCAGATTATCAAAAAGACAAAGCTACTTGGTTAAATTATTGGTACTGAAATCAGTACAGGAAGCTGTTCACAGTTGAACCCTACTTTGAAATAAACATTTGGCTACCTAACAAGTATGACTTGTGACAAGTTAGTATGGTGTTACATCTGGAAAATTAAGAAAAAAAATCATTAAGTATCGATGTCAATGGAGAAGCAAATTCACATACTTTTGGTCAGCAGGACAAACAGTTCTGGAACACATCTTTTTTGCAGTATATTTATATGTATACATAACACCACTAAGCCAGCAGAATAGAAATTTTACATTCCACAAGTGTTTGTGTCAGTAAATATGATTTATAATGTTTTTGAACTGGAAAGGGAAAAAGTGTTTCTCAGTTCTGATATAATATTCTCTTTCTGAATGCTGACTGAACACCAATCGAGGGTTCTGCTGGGAACATCTACATTAAAGTAATACTTTGGTATTACAACCAAGCACCAGGGGCACTTTTCCACAGCCGGTTACGGTGAAGGATTCAGCTGGTGCTTTCAGGAGATGGAAATCAAATAATGAATTTTTACAACCTGACTTATTTAATTTTCTCAGAGTAAGGGAGCCTTTCCAGGAAATTGATGTTGATTTCCTCTATTTGGGTAAAATAATAAAATAATAATAAAACACTTTGTTGGTGCATTCTTATATATGAATCCAAAAAACAGAATTTTCTGTTACTGAGTCTCATACAAACATGTTATCCTCCAAGCGACACAGTAAAATTGTATAAGAATTGTCACGCACAGTATTCTATAATAGCTTATTTTTCAGTTAAAATTGTTTGAGAGGAGCTCAACCCTAACCCAGTGGACTATCACCCTCTGCATCCACTAGATCAATATACACTGCTCAAAAAAATAAAGGGAACACTAGAATATCACATCCTACATCTGAATGAATGAAATATTCTAATTAAATACTTGGTTATTTACATATTTGAATGTGCTGACAACAAAATCACACAAAGTTTATCAATGGAAATCAAATTTATCAACCCATGGAGGTCTGGATTTGGAGTCGCACTCAAATCTAAAGTGGAAAAACACTACAGGCTGTTCTAACTTGATGTAATGTCCTTAAAGAGCATATTGCATGTTAAATATTTTAAAACATTTTAATAAAACAAAATTCTAGCTAGCTATGTAGCTAACTAGATAGAATTTATACAAGGCTATAAACAGTTATGTAACCAGGATGATGTGTCTTTTCAATTTTACCTATTTTACAGGTTTAATGTCAGCTTAATGGAACATGATATTTGTTCAAGGTTTTAAAAAGATTTAAGATTGTATTTCTTTTATCATACAAAGCTTTCAATTTAATGGGTCTGTGTACACTTCTGATTTTCTCGCTAAGTTTAGGATCATCCACATTTGCATTAGAGAAATATACAAAGTCTAAGTTTATTGCAGATCAGTAGATTGTTTAGAGTTCATAATGTCTATTAGATTTACTGGCTTTGTTCAGTAATTTAAGACACTCTGACCTTGGCATTCACACACCCCTGGCATTTTTGTGCTGACCATATGGTCAAATGGGCTGCATGCTGCTCCTACCACTGGATCTTTGAAATATACTTCCTTCCTAACAAATGTGTAAATGGCATAGAGCCAGCATCGGATAAATGAACATATCTACAAGTTAAAAAAGTCAAAGTTCAACAATGGAGGCTAAGATAAAAGGTCATGAGAGAGAAATAATGGCTGCAAAAAAAAAAAAACCAAGATCCTGAGCTGCTGAAATGATTAAACTCCAGAAGGTGGTTGAGGTCTGTCTCAGCGGTGTGGTGAGGAGATTCATAATCCTCATTGAGTTTAGAATATAAAAACCAGGAGTCAGATGAGATGGTTCATCTGATAAGGATAGCTCCTAGATGCCTTCCTTCTTAGTTTTTTCTGTCGTATCCCACTGAGACAAGACTGTATATCCCTTATGGCTTGGAAACAAATTGAGATCACCCATGAGGCCCAGGAGAGTGTTCTTATAAAAGGGATTTCTAGGTTTCTAGGATGGGTGGTTGGATGGTCAAAGAGACAGATTATTGGTTGATTTAAAAGTCTGCTACCCCTAAAGACGAATGAATGAGAACTAATTTCTTTAAAAACTGAGACAACAGATGGTTAAGCATATTTTCATGAGGGACATGTAAGAAGAGGTTTTTTTCTGAATGCAAATGTGTTTGAATTCTTTGTATTTCTCTTCACTTACATTCCTCTTGCTCATAATCTCTCTCTCTCTCCCTCTCTCCCCAGCTGTCTCCATCTCAGTTTGATGGTCTGTTTCTCTAATCTTCTCGCTTTTCCTTCTCTCCTCTGCCTCTTCGTTGCTTTCAAGTTCGTTGCTTATTTTCTTCCTTCTGAACCCATTTTCCCATTTTTTCCCCCTAAATTCCCTCCCTGGTTTTCTCCAAAACAATAACCACCCTTTACTAACTTTTTGCATTCACAAAGTTGAATCTCATGGTACAGTGACTAGGCCAAATGAAACTCCTCTGCAGAGACATGCAGCCACCAACGCAACATTTTGTTTCTGCAACACAGTTTCTAAAAAAGATAAATGCCCCTTGTTTGCAACTGTTCAGCAATCATGATCCCTGGGAGATTGTCAATAAAATCCCTGAATGAATGATGAGCTCAAACATGTAGTTAGCAAAAGTGCTCTCTCTACCTTGTTTCAAGGTCTGGTAATCATATATGCTTCATACAGTACAGCAGCATAGCCCATCTGCTCTTAACATACTCGACCTATGTCTTGATTTACAACATTCAATTCCTCATCAGAATTATTCACCATATTTGACAAAAAAAATCAATGTATGTTATTTTAACCCACCATCTACAGCTTGCTCTTACAAACCATCTGAGTTGATTGTAAGAGCAAGCTGTAACTCAAGGCTAAAAAAAGCTGCAAGACTACATGAACAAACACTCTCCTTTTCATGTTTTCATAGAAAAAAACCTGTTCTTAATGTACAATGGGAAATGTTATGGTCTTGCTAAAATTCATAAGAAAAACAACATGCTTTAACTTTATACTCAACATGGTCTGATGCAGATGTGAAAGACTTGTTCAGGGACATCTCAAACGTTTATTACATCTATATATTATGTTGGCCACCTGCCTAATGGTGCATTGTGGGGATTTGTAACTGGTGTTGTTCAATTTTAAGATGCAGCCTATAAAATGCCTCAACTTCTACTCAAGTTCTAAACTCTTGCTATCGACCTAATTATCCAGTTCAGGTGCATTAAGTGAATATATTTCTAAAAGTAGCCAGACACCACCCCTCGAGGAATTAGGTTTCAGAACACTGTCGTATTTATCTCTGTTTTGCTGCAAAAACACCTATTACTACTACACCCCTGACTGTGTAATGTGATATCTGGCACCAATATCTCAACAGCAGATCCTTTAAGTACTGTAAGCTGTGAGGTGGGAACCTCCAAGGGTCTGACATGAGTGTTCAGCACATCCGACAGATTCTTGTTTTGCTTAAGATCTAAGGACTTTTGAGGCCAAGTTAATCCCTCAGTCTCATTGTTGTGCTTCTCTGTCACTTGCTGTGTCTGGCTCCATCACATCTGCTGCACGTTCCACACCTTTCTTAATGTTAGTTCTTATCCTCATTATTGTTGTTGATATATTTTTCTGCTGCGCCCGCTGAAGTGAAGCTCAATTTTTTTCCTCTACACTTGAACTGTAATATGGATGGGAATGCCAGTGTGAATCTCATGCCCTTCTGGAGAAGTTTGCATTTTATTGTGGTGAATGATTTCATGGGCTGTTGCCTGGCAGCAAAAAGGCCCGGGTTCAAATCCCGGCCTAGGGTCTTTCTGCATGGAGTCTGCATGTTCTCCCTGTGCATGCGTGGGTTCTCTCCGGTTACTCCGGGTTCCTCCCACAGTCCTAAAACTGGCGACCTGTCCAGGGTGTACCTGGACAGCTCCGTGACTGCTGAAAATAGGGACCAGCAACCCTGCATAGGAATGGACAGGTACAGATAATGGATGGATGGATGGATGAATGATTTCCTCTTCTCTGCCAAACTCTTTGGTCATATTGGGAAATATAGACAGCCGACATCCTTCCCATTCTAAGTTTTCTCTCTCTCGCTGTGGTACCTTGTCCCTTGCCGATTGTCTCAGAAAAGGAATGAGTACCGGTCACGGAGATCTGTCAGGGTCAGGCACTGGGGCAAGTAGCCAGGGTGCTCTCTCAATCTCAAACTCTGCATCAGCTTGAACTCCAAGTCCCTCTGCTAAGATTTTCTAGATGCATCTCAGTAATGTTCCATTAGTCCTACAAGTTTCTTTCAGTCTCACGTTATTTCTCTTACTGGGATTTTCCATGATTGGAAGGTGATCCCACATTCCTTTCATCATCTTTCTCTTTTCTCCAACGGTATCCAGCCTTACTGCAACCTCCTCCAGGCTGCCTCCTCTGTCAATCTCCCTTGCATGGCTTCCACTGTTGTCTTCAGCTCCGTTGTTGGAGTGTAGTGCTCACTTTATTGCCTATACCCATGAGTTCAAGACCGTAGGGTGAGTCATCTGTTGATCCAATCTTCCTCATGTGGGGACATTCCGTGGTCATCAACATGTGGCCCATGCTTTTGTGTTGTTTCAATGTAATTTTACGGAGTTTGGTTTTCTTCTTCACAATTCCCCACACTATGTTTATAATGTTCCAGAATGAGACTAGTTCAAGTATAATGTCAGCCTATATTCCTCTATAATTTGTTATTTTATCTGTCGGGGGGGGAGACAACGGCCATTTTGTTCGCCATGTCCACGTGACTTGTAAGTTATCCATTGTTGTGCTTCTCAAACAATTCCTGAACTATATTTGCTTTGCAGGAGGGTGAGAGAGCCATCAATGTGGATTCCACCCTAAGTGGTCTTGGCTATGCGATGCCACACACAAAAACATTGATAAGTGTTTGCTCTTCGATAGTATCTGTGAAACCTGGCCCCCAGTACACCATCATTGATTCCTTGGACTAGCAATCACGATGTGGTTCTTGTCAAACTCACTCAAATCCTTATGAATGCTCGTTTCTCATGTTTCTAACGAACATGGTACAATGATAAGGAGATAATAGGTTTAACTCACTTTGATGTAAACAACAATAATACACCACCTCAATCTTCCTCTATATGTTCTAAGTATGCTAAAAACATCGCCCAAAACCCCATCATGAACCTACAAAGACCTTTCTCCTATTTGAAGAGGGCTTAAATGTGTGCTATAGGAAGTCAGAGACAGCAGAGACTTCTTTGTGTTGTTTTTTTTAGTTGGTTTTTTTAACCAGGGCAAAGGAACAGGCAGTGGAGTTTTTGCAATCCAAGTGAGAGAGGAGCTGATCAGCACACCTATTTTTGCTGTTACTATATAGTTCCAAACACTGGAAGCTGATGAGAGTATCCTACCCTTTTCTTAAATGAGCAGCGCACACTTATTTTTGGGATATAGATTTTCCAGGCTCATCACCTCTGGGGACAGATTTATAATTGTTGCTGCTTATCCAGCTTACCATGAAAGTGTTTCCTCCCAGCATTAATTCATCTGCAGACATGTTAAAACCCTTAGTCATTGCATTTGGGTTGGAATGAAGGTTATTTGTAGTTCTGGTAGAAAAATCCTAAACATTTTATTTCTCTACATTCCTTACTGCTGCTGAAAAAAAACTAAGAGAAAATGCTTGAATTTTAATGTGTTTTCAAGGTTGGAAAAGAGTTTGAATTATGAAAAAACTACATAAACTGCTTGAATCTTTAAGTGCATTTCATTTTTAAAACAAGTTTGCTGTTCAGATAAAATATTGTTTTGCTTCTTTAAAAAGATGACTCGGCGAGCTTTGCTGCTGCTGTTAATCCATGAATGCGGCTTTCTTGTCATCTTTATCTGTAAATATTTTATTTTAAAAGGGGGTGCAGAGATGGCATTTTCTTATGCAGCTTCTTTATAACAAGTAAGTGAGGCCAGAAAGTTAATTGACAATTCAGAATATACTTTGAAATCATCACAGACTATCCAGACAATTAATTTCTACAACATCTACACTGCACCTTTTAGGATCAATAGGACAGTTGAAGCAGTTCTAAGAGTTACACATTTCAACAGATTCTGAGGCAATTTCACTTCTTTAGTCCAATGTAAACACTGTAAACTGGTCTTAGACCTACATGAACGACTGGATTTTTATAAGTTTGCAAATAATACCAATTTTTCTTGCTGTGGAATATCAGGTTTACGGAAACTAAGCTGTGAAAAGGATCAAACTGGGGTAAAACCAGAATGCTGAAAAAAAATAAATAAAAAAAATCAAAAAAATCAACCAATTAGGAATAATGAGCATTCTTGTTATATATCAAAGGCAGATCCTGGTCAATGAAAAGGGTTCCTACCCATGTAACAACGGGGCCAAGGAGATGAAAAATATCCTAGTTCCTTGAAGTGGTTTCTGCAATTGTAACGAGGTTGGGGTTAGGGGTAGAGGGAGATGCTGGTTCCTGGAAAAGGTTCCAGGAGTTCCAATAGTCACATTTCCACTATTGGAACTTCAGGGAAATTTAACCAGATCTTTTTCTGGCGGGGTAAATCAGTCCACCTGCTTCTCTCACCCATCGTGTCTCAATACAAAATTGACCTTTAAAGGAATTTGCAAAGATGTCCACAAATCATGACCATTTTGGTAGTTCGTAGCGTCACTGATCAACTCCAAAAATCGCCCACAGCAGCAGAGAATGAGAGATAAACAAAGGATGAAGCAGAGATTGTTGTCATGTTTATATTTGATATGTACTTACAAACTGCTTCACCAGCAACACTTCCAATTTCACAAAACCGGTTGTTTGGCGATGTCTGCTGATATTATTTCCCTTCAAGTTACAACCACGAAACTCTATAAGGCCATTTTCGAGTACATACCCCAATACTCGGTTGGTTGCTGAAATGGCTCTATTGAGCTGGCCTGGTGTTGTGGAGACATGCGCATACAGTGAATGTCCAGTACAATTACCCTGAAGTTCCAACAGTGGAAACGCACCCAATGACAAATCCTTGGGAAACCAAACAGTCCTAAAAAATTTAGGTTTAGTTAAAATGGCAGGGTTGAAGAAAGGCCCACGAAAAGATCCTGGTTCCTGGAAACCTTTCTGTGGTCAAAAAACCCAGAGGACCCAGGAAAATGATACTGGTACTTTGAAAATGTTTGTCTAGTTCAGATTATTAGGACCTGTGAATGGTCAGCATAAATGCGTCCGAGACAGATCCTTGTTCTTTGATCCCAAACAACAATGGCTTAAGGAGACCCTGTAAAACAAGTTCCTGGTATGTGGAAAATATCACCAAGGTAGTGTGGATGTAAAGCTTGCAAATCCACCTTAGTAATGACAGAAAAAATAATTTTAACTAAGGTAAGGGGTTTTCCCGGCAGTTGAAATGGGCTAGGGACCAGGAAAAGCCACAGGAGAGACATTCTATTCAGGGTTAGGGTTCTAATAATAAAATGACAGAGGCCAAGAAAACAATCAGAACAGCCCCCCGTTTTTGGGAAAGGTACCTATACTTGGAATAAAGGGGGCCAACAAAACCTCCTATTTTTCTGTGCAAGGTCCCTGGATCTTGGACAATGGGGGTAAGAAAAAATACCTTTTCTTTGGAAATAATCTGCTGGCAAAGCTTGCAAATCTACATTAAAACACAAAAAAATGATTAGATTCAGATAAATGTTAAGAACCTTGGTTTTGGTCTTATTTCTGTGTGATCTGCAATGCTTAACTTGGTTTCACGCTGCAAAGTGCTAATTGGCTTAGGACCAGGTGCCATTTATTCCCTGGAAAGCCATGTTCCTTCACAGGACATCAGACCTGCTGTATTTACGATGTAGCCTCTCAGGAATCTATGTGAGCAATCAGGCATTACAGATTCCTCTTGGCCTCCACCTCTCCTTGTGTATTTATGCAATGTGAGTCATGGTTTAATCTATTTGCTCCACTTACAGTATGCAATCAAAAGCCCATCAGCTCCCTCGCTTCCCTCCGAAGCCAGGTTCTCCAACCTTCACGTAAACCTTTTGTGTTTGTTCTTCTCTGCGAGACAAATCAGGTTGTCAGAAATTTCTGCACCGCTAATGTAGGCTGTCAGGATCACTCCTGTAGGAGGGGGGATAAAACCCCGAACGGAGAGAAAGAACTTCCCAGAGACCTGAGATTTGGTTTGGAAACGGCTTTAAAGACAGAAACAGTCTAGGAAAACCTCGGGGTAAACACAGACAAGCTTCAGCAGTCAGGACGAAACCCTTCCTGTTTTTTTTTACTCCACATTCATTTCATGTTTGCTTTAAATATTCATGTCAAGCCTGATTTAACGGTTTGCTCTTTGATATTTCACTGCAGGTATCTAGATTTTACTGGGTGATGCATTTGTCTACCTTGGATTGGTATTTCAAACATCCTGTATTTCACTGGTTGTCACATTCTGCTTTAGAAAATAATTTTTAAAAAGGAGCTAAGGTTAGATATTTGACCTTAAAAAGATTTCACTGAAAGGAAGGGAACATTTTCCAAAGCTCAAGGTAAGGTACGCAGAAATGAAATACTACTGATTTTCTCCCCATGCAGTGTTTTTCACAGAGTTCCAAAAATAAAAAAAATCCAGCAAATTAAATTAAAAACCTTTATTTGATTTCTTGGAATTTTTTCAAAATCTCAATTTCTACATAATTTATGTGATCTAGACCGAAGAATAAATCAAATACATTTTAATTAGCTTGTTTTGATATTAAAATGAAACGTCATGTTTTCTATTTTCTTGATCTTCACGAAAGACTTAATACTTCCATACAGGTATAAGCCTGAGGACCAATCTAAAAGCTCTACAAGATGCACAAGGATACAGGATTTTTAGATATTTGATAAACTTCTCAACAAATATGTTTCCACAATTCATTAAAATGTAATTTTTTATCGTTTACCTTCAAATATCTAGATTTGATCATAATTTGTTTTGATAAGATTCTGAAGATTTAGGTACCAAACAGTTGGGTTTTAGTTTCTTTATGTTCTGCAAATCTAGAAATCACACAATGCTGAGGGTGGCTTCCTATTCAGAAGTGTAGTAAAGGGATATTTCACCACTTTTCTGCATCTGAGCAAGCACTAATCCTCTATCAAAATCTATACCATAAATCCCAAATATTCTGAATCAAATACATCCATCGTTTATAGACGATTATTCCTTGGCAAGATCGTGGGGTTCTGGCCACCATCTCCAGGAGTCATTGGGCAAGAGGCATTGTAAACTTTGGACAGGTCCCCTGTTCATCACAGGGAAACACAGAGGCAAAAAACACAAACAACCATGCCAACACGCTCACACTAAGGGAAGTTTATGGAGACCAACTAACCCAACTCATGTTTTAGGACTGTGTGAGGAAGCTGGAGTACCTGGAGAGAACCTATACTTGCACATGGATAAATGTACAAAAATAATGCAGAAAGACCCCGAGCCGAAATTTAAACCTTCTTGCTGCAAGACAACAGCGCTACCACCTCTGCTAACATAAAAAAAAAGAAAATAGGGGTTTCAAGGTTTGTTGACATCTAATCTGATCCAGCTTTAAAACATTCTCAGAGCCAAAAACTGATTAAATGAAGCTATTCAGTTTTTTTTTTTAAACAACCATGCATTTACAGTGGCTTCCAAACGTATTCCCACAACTTCAACTTTTTCAAGTTTTGTCACATTACATCCACAGTGAAATTCATTGTATTTTATTAGGATTTGGAACGTGGTCCATAATGATGCATGGTTTAAAAGTAATAGCAACCTGAAAAGGGTAGCATGCATCTATGTTCAGCTTCCCTGAGTATATACCCTATAGAACCACCTTCTGGTGGAATAACCGCATTAGAATAAGGGGTGTGTAACATCTAGAGACTGAAATGTTTCCCAATTGTCTGGAAAGGAGCTTAAAGTCAGTCAGATTGGATGCAGAGAGTTTTTGTATGTCAAGTCTCTCAAGATTCTGAATTGGATTTAGGTCTGGACTTTGACTAGGCCATTCTAATATGAATATGCTTTGATTTAAACCATTCAGTTGCAGCTCTGATAGTATATTTAGAGTCATTGTCCCTTTTGAAGCCCATCTACATCTATCATTCCTTCAAATGTGACCAGCATCTCCGTCCCTGCTGCATGATGCAGCCACCACCATGTTTCAGTGTAGAAATTAAATGTTCAGGTGCATGTAGGCCAAAAGGTTCAGTTTTGGACTCATATGACCAAAACCGCTTCTTCCACGTTTGCCATGTCTACATGGTTTGTGGTACAGTGCTAAAAACAACGTCCTTCTTCCAACTCCAGCAGAAAGGTCAGGATGGTGGAGTGCACAGCTAATAGTTGTCCTGTCAGCAGATTCTCTCAGCTGAGCTCTGGGTTTCTGGAACTCCTCCAGAGTCATTGCAGTTAAGGGGGCTGAATACACATGGATGGCCCATGTTTTTATTTATGAAAAAAATATTCTTGGCATCGTGGACTACTGAGAAATTGGGACATCCTACTACTAATTGAAACTGGTAGATTTTTCCGTGGTACGTAACTCCAAGTTATTCAATGAAAATGTGTCTATTTATGAATTTTATTGTAGAGCATATCTAAGATATTCAAAAGAAAACGCAACTTGGGAACCTGAAATACATATGTTGGCACAATGCTACTTGACATGTGATTGGTTGGCATTTGCAAAGCACCCAATCCAGGAGCGCTATTCATTTTCATTGGAGATGATTGGCTGTACCCCAAAGATCGAAGATAAGGAAGACTGTAGATGTTAGCTGCTGCAGTAGTGCTAAGATGGTTTCCACCATATTTGGTGTTTGAACTACTAAAATAGACAGTTATAGGCATTTTTAGAGGGTGTCTCAAGTATTTGTGGATTTCAACTACCACCGGGCGGCTTTGGTCCCTAACCCCTGCGAATACCAGGGGTCCACTGTCTTCAAAACTCAAAATAGACATTAAGGTTAAAGTATGAGCAAGAAATGTTAAATCAGTTTTTGGTAAATCTGATTTGGCTCTACAAAACCTTAACAGCCCTAGTGAGATTAAATCATTATAGTTTTACAGGCACAAACATTTCATTGTGGCTCAGTTACAGCAGATCACGTTAGACTGTAAAGGAGCGTGTTTAGAAACGGACGGCCGTCTCTTTTTGATGTCACTGTGAGTTATTTACTTGAAGCTGATGTGTGTGCAGAGCTCGGCTGTCTCCTCTTCCTCCTCCGAGATGAACCCACATCCAGCAGCAGTTATTCTGCTGGTTATGGGTCCTGCACAACTTCAAAGCAGAGCCGTTGACCTCTTTTCTTTTTCTTTTTTCCCTTCCCTATCACCGTTTCCCTGCTTCCTTTAGGTGGCTCCGTGCTGTTGGATATTTAAAGAAATCGAATGCTTGTGAAGCCCTGACAATTAGCAAGGACGGTTGCTGGGTAATTAGCGGAAAGGAAGTCGACTCTCCAATCCCCCCCCCCCCCCCACCTTTTCCATGCCTCCCCAGAGAGATTCCCCCACACACACACAATCCTCCTTACAACAACAATCCTCTTCCAAACACACATCTACTAAGCAGAGAAAACATATTATTTACTATGATTTTAGAGGCTGTTTTCTTACAGAATGTATGTAATGAAATACGTCGCTGCTGTCGCTAATTGGAAGGGAGCATCAGCTGGAGAGAAGCAGCATGAGATGTATGCAGGAACACCAAGCAATCAAGATATATTGTTTGGGGGAAAAATGAAGAAAAATATGCAGAAGAAGGTAATTAAAGGCAACAGGATTACATGAAAGAAGAACATGCAAGAAAACAAATAATAAAAAGGAAAATGAGAGAAATTACAGGGCTGGAAAACCACAAGAAGCTAGTAAACAGAACAAATATTTTATTACACATCCATATATTTTTCAGCTGCTTCAGGTTATGTGCAGGAAATTTGCCATTGTTTTTAAAATGACTGTGCAGTAATTAGATGTATGTCATTTCTTTATATATCAGCATCATGATAACATCAGCAGGGGAAGCTGTGAAAGAAATCATGATTTCAATCCAATTAGCACGCTGATTGATATGAAAAAGGGGAGCATTTTTTCAATGGCATCAAAGAAAAGTGTGAAGCCATCTTTGCTTTGCATCTATGTAACCTGAAGTGTAAAATATCTGCAGAGATGAGGTACAAGAACAACCACTAAGAAGCTAGACCATCTGCAGAATCATGTCACAACCAGTGCAGAGCTTGATCAGCATTGGAAGCAGGCTGGCGTGATTGCATCTGAGGTTAGGTGAAATTTTACATAGAGCAGTAATTGAGCTTGTAAAATTAAGCAAGCAAAAAGCTCTTGGACAATACAGTAAGATAATGCCAATACAGCTCTGAGGGCATCCATGCTGTTTCTGAGTGTAAATAAAGGTCGCACATGTGATGTTAGAGCATTTTTGTCTAAGGGGAGTGAGGTTGCGAAACCCAAAACCCTGGCCATTTATGTCCACAAGCAAATGCTCACAATAGAGAATTCACAAATCTTCACTTTGATCAGAGGTTTTTTTAAAGAATCGTTTTTGATTACATAAATCTGCACCTTTGTGTGGATGATGGGCCAAATTGGAGAAAAATATATTTGTTTGTGAGATATGTGGCTACGTGTGGACAAAGCCTGAGGCACCTGGAGAAATGTGGGGGCTTCAATGCATCCTGTGCAGTCCCAGCAGTGAAGCATCTTGATAATACATTTATTTGAGGGCACCTTTATAAAACATAACACCTAAAAAAAATACATATACAAATCAAGAAAACAATTAATCAAATAGCAAATAAGAAGACAGTACAACAAACCAAAATCAGTGAAATAAGCTTGTTTGAAAAGATGTGTTTTGAGCTGTGATTTCAGTAAAGGAAGAGTCAATATTTCTGATGTCCATCCATCTAGAATTGATTCTTATCTAAAGAAGTGGTCTTCCTTCTAATTTTATCCAAGAACATCACTTTGAAAATGACTCGTATCTGCCTTGTACGCCACAAAATATGGCTCTTGATTATGATCCATGAATTTTTTTTGTAAGTGTTTCATACATGTCAAGTTAAAGAGATCGAAATGTTCTTTTAAAGAGGAAGAAATGCTATCAGTAGGTTGTAGAAACTGGAAATTTTGTGGGTTATTTTTGGGTTGTCTCCTGTAAATGAACATCCATCCATCCATCCATCTTCTGCTCTCCTGCCGGTGGGACGTGCCTGGAACACCTCGCCAGGGAGGCGTCCATGAGCCATCCTAACCAGATGCCCGATCCACCTCATCTGACTCCTCTCGATGTGGAGGAGCAGCAGCTCTACTCTGAGCTCCTCTAGGGTTGGCGAGATTCTTACCCCATCTCTAAAGAGTCCAGACACCCAGCGGTGGAAACTAATTTCAGCCGCAACCTTGTTCTTTTGGATACTACCCAGAGCTTCTAACCATTGAAGAGGGTAGGAAAGTAGATCAACTGGTAAATTGACAATACTTCACCACGACAGACCAGTACAGCAACCTCATCACTGCAGATGCGGCAGCGATCCACCTATCAATCTCCCTCAGAAGCTAAAGAAGCACCTCACCACATCTCCAAGGCCGGACTCACACTGTGCGATTATTGCAGCCATGAGGGGTTCAACCTCGGTCTCCTTTCCCTCCTCCTTCTCTCCTTTTCAGCGTTTCATTCCAGGCAGAATCTCCAGTAATCCAGGATCTCGCCCTAAGAACTTTGTCTTTGGGTCGTCTTCTTCTTTACCACAACAGAGCAGTGCAACATCCTTATTACAGCAGAAGCTCCAATTTTATGGGAACCTTATGCCCAAGTAAGAAAATTCCAACAGTTTTATGCAACAAAAGCACAGAAAATGGCACTGAAAAGGGAAGCCAGGGCACCTTCAAGTGGCTCAACCTCCCCACATGAAGCGACATTCCTTAACACCAAAGCTGGAAGCATTGTTAGCTCGTTGCGGTTCACCTTTTTCTCCTTTGCCTTTTTGTACCCAGACATCTTGTTTAGGCATCATAAGCTGCTTTGGCATAAAACTCTTCACAGGATCCACGGAGTTTACAAATATTAACCCGAGCAGCCGGCTTTTATCCTACCATTATCACCATTTGCTGAAATCAGTCAGATGACAAAAATTTAGATGGATTTGGTGCAAAAGAAAGGATCAACATGTGGAACATCATCTCATACCCACTGTTACAGTAAGTATGGTGGGAGACCTGTGATGCTGTGGGCCTGTTTATCACCCAAAGGCCAGTGCATGGAATCATTACATTGAAATATTATAATATATTGACATTTTCAATTAAAAAAAACAGACAAATTGTTTACCAGACACAAAATTAACCTTCTTTCATGGCCATCTCAGTCCCTAGACCTAAAACTTATAGATTACCTTTAAGGTGATCTGAAGAGAGGAGACTATTAGAGAGGAGAAGCTGGAGATTTATTGGTATTGGTATTTATTGGTTAAAGATTAAGAAGTAAATCAATGTCAAAAGCTGTTTATTTGACAGTTTTATGTCATTTATCGCAGAAAGATCCATGTGATATCTAATACCAACCTCATCCTGCATTTTCTGTACAAATATCTAGGAAAGGAAGTCGTGATTAAATTGTAAGCATGAGAATGAGCCGGATTTCTTTCTGCAAACACTTCCTTAATTAACCACTTGCACATGAAATCCCTGTTTGCACCCCAACGTGTTTGATTGCTGCAGATAAGAAGAGGCTCAGATTTACCTAAAGTAAGACAGAGTCAGTCTCAGTAGGGAAAAACAAGAGTTTTATTTTATGTTCAAACCACAAGAAGTAAAAGATGAGGCCTCGCAGATGAGAAATGATGGATCTCTGAAAGGTTTTGTGTCATTTCAAATGATAACTTTCCTCTATCATCAATTCAGCTTGATTTCAGGTTCAGCTCCCTTGGAATAATGCCTATATGATCGGTCTCTCCCTTTAGAGCCCATCTTTTATGCCTCAAAGTTGATCTGTTCCCAAAAAGTTAGTGTGCTGAGGCTGAAGATGAACAGAGGAAGCTGTCAGAGGACTAAAAACCCGCTGATTTGTTCAGGGTGGCATCTCACTGAAGGACAAATCAGGCCGTCCTCTGGCTCTGAATCAGCTTTCAGGTGACATCCTTTCAGATGTAATGCACTTATGATCCTCTCGTGTGTGGCTGTGGGCTCGTTTTTAGCCTGAGTAATTTATAAGTGCTCTGTGAGGTGAAGGAGGAGACAAACAAAGCAACATCTCAGATTCATCAGTACGTCAGTGTGGCCGGTTGCTCATCTTTTCTCCCTGACCTCCACATAACTTTACCAATCCACCCTTGAGCTTCTCTGGGGAAATAAGACAATATGCTCCCAATAATTTTAGAGAAGTACAGTAAAAGTAACAGATTCAGTACATCGGTTAAGATTTTATCAGACAAGTTGCCAGATTTGTGTCCAGGAGGATTTGAGAAGTCAGAGAAATTTGTTTTTTTTTCTGTTTGAATAATTTTTTTTTACTTCATATGTTTATGAACAATTTCTACAGTAAGAAAATTTTGAAAATGGAAACTGCAAAACCTGGATGGATGGATGGCTGGATAGAGAGATGGACAGACGTAAGGATGATGGATGGATAGATAATAGATGGATGGATGGATGGATGGATAGAGAGATGGACAGACGTAAGGATGATAGTTGGATAGATAATAGATGGATGGACAGACGAAAGGATGGACAGACGGACAGATGATGGATGGATGGATGGATGGATGGATGGATGGATGGATGGATGGATGGATGGACAGATGATGGATGGATGGATGGACAGATGGACAGACGGACAGATGATGGATGGATGGATGGATGGACGGGCGACAGATGGAAAGATAGATGGATGGGCAGATGATGAATGAAAGGGTGTTACAGTTGCAATATGCAGCTTTACCACTAGTTATCATCACTTTGAAATGCTTGTTTTAAAACAAAGCAAAGAGATCCCAAAGTCACATTATAAATGAAAGCTGAAGGCGTATGAACGATGCTGATGTTCCTCAACTACTGTATTATAATTATTATTATTTCTACTACTAATACTACTACTACCACAACAACAGAGTCCTGTTATTCTCTTTCTCGTTACCCACCAGCAGGATCAATTGCTGCTCGTCCTTTCAGGTTCAAACTTTCTGATTTCTAATTATTTTGAGTTTTAACTTTTGACAATCACGCAGCTCGCAGATAGAAAATAAATCAGCACATCAAGTCTTGTTCTTCATCAAAAGGCCTTGGGTGCCTCTGAACAAAGAAGTAAACACATGCAGAGCTCCTCCTCATTAAGATTCCCAGTATTATAGATGGTTTTATTCATTATTTTGAGCTTTAATGATGTGGGTGGAGAGAATTTATGTTTCAGAACTCGCTTCCACATTTTCCCCACTTTCTTTTGTTCAAATCACAATAAAAAGTTATTTTGCTTTGCTTCCTACATCTATGTCTACTGAATTATGGCCCCAGAGGAACACATTCAGAAAAACAGAAGTTGTTCTATTTTAAAAACAGAATTAACATCGAGCTTTGAGAAAGGATTTGGGTGAACCTAAAATAGACCAAACATCCTCTAGAAAGTGGTGAAAAACAAGAATCGAAGCCAAACCTATACAGCTCTGGAGTATTTCTATGAAAAAAATCCAGTAAAACAATAAAAAGGAGGAAAGTGCTTTAAATTAAAGCAGAGAAGCTCTTAATTGTGATTCACAGCGAGAAGGTTGCATCTTCTCAAAGGCATGAATGTTATTCATTACTGCCTTTTAACCATTTATTTGAAGTCTAATTTTTCCACCATGATTAAACAAAATAAAACTTTAATCTTAAAATTAAAATGCATTTTCCACTAATCCCCACAGGGTCAGAATTATACTTACAGGCTGAGATATATCCATACATCTGCACTAATATTTGCTTGGCTGTACCTCCGTGAACTACATCTTGGTCATCCATGTGTTGTAGCCATTAAAAAGCTTTTGGTAAAATCCTGTCTGGATATTTGATCACTCTGCATTGTTCGTTGATTTAGTGGTGCTGAATGGGCTTTTAAACATTTTTAATAGGGTTGAGACCAACCAGTAGCTTGATGTTAGTCTGCACCCAACTGTATGCAAGCTTTAACCATCTAGCTATCGATTTGAGGGGAAGGTGAAGAATGTCCTTGATGAAACCAGGAGTATAATCACTGGTTAAAGGGGCTATATGCAGCTTTCTGAGATTTAAACTCACGACTGACACCTGTGGCCAAAAGACGGAACTGCTCTTCCTTTCTGCTCGCTCTCGCAGTACGTGCTCGTACGCCGGTCACTCTCAATCTTTGATCTTTTTCGGGCACTTGTCACTTGTTTAACTTTCTTAGTCTTATGTGGAGTTACTGTTGGTGTCAGAGTTGTCCTTGGTCTCTTCTGTGTATTCGCACAATCCATTGAACTGCTTGCGAGTGCTGACTAGCGGTGGTGGCAGGGCGATCTGAAACATTTAACATGAACGCGTTCGACGTCACATCCGCAGACAGCGCAGGAAAATCGGCCCCGACAGAAAATAGAAAAAATTGGATAAATAAAAAGGCTATTGTTACGTTTATTTTTGGGAAAAGGTTGCATATAGCCTCTTTAAACAGCCTAAATCATGAGGTGGCCACCACTATGCCACTACTATGCTGCAAGCCCAAGTTAAGCAACCTTGGCTTGAAAGCCCGATCTTGACTCCTCCATACATCTTACATGTCATTGTGGCCAAGCAGCTCAATATTCGTCTCATCTCAAACCGTTTTTGTCCAGAACGCAGTTGCTTGTCCAGGACTGCCTAAAGCCCGACTTAAACTGTGCGTTTTTCAGCCATTGCAAAGAACTGCTTCATGTCAAACACTGCTAGACTTTAGAGAGGTGGCACACTGTTCAGCCCAAGATTTCAGCGAGTTAAACTTCATAATGTCTCGTTCTAGCAGGACACGCCAATGTCATGAAAAGAATACGTCACTAAAAGTCGATTGATACCCAAGATGGCAATAATAAAATGTCATATAAATGGTATTTGCTGCCAAAGCTCAATAAATTTGCCTTCCTTATTGCTCATTGTTCTTGCATGTAGCCTCCATTGTTGTCCAGTGTTGATACTACTACTACTGTCATATTGTACTCTAGTTTTTTGTGTGACTCCCTGGGTGTATTTTCATTGATGGATTGCAAACCGGAGTTGTATATTTTGGCTGCTTTTCGACTCTGCTGGTTTTATACCTCACAGCAGCAGTGCAGCTGACATCACACATACCGGCTAACATCACATATCACCGGTCAGCCTTTTAACCTGAAGAGGGCACCACACTGACTATTTTAGTCAGAAAATTTAGATTAAAATTAAGATGCTCAAAAATGCCCAAATAATGACTTCACATGTAGACAACACTATTAGACACTCATTTATACAGTTTTATCAGAAGAAGAAGTTGATTTGGGGGTGACTTGCTCTTTAAAGGTTAGTTGAATTGGACGTTGGAGCAGGACTCTCTCTTGGTCAACTCTACTGTGGAGAGTGACGGTAATATAAACGGTAAATGGCCTGCATTTCTATATCACTTTTTCAGAGGACTACGGAGTGCTTCTCACTACATTCAGTCATTCACCCATACATGCACACATTCACATGCATCAGATGACAGAATCCCCACAGGCACCACCTTTACCTTTGACCATCACTGGGAGGCAAGGTGGGCGAAGTGTCTTGCCCAAGGACACAACGAGCAAGACGTACAGGGGGGTTTGAACCGGCAACCAAATGGCTACGGGATAAACTTCTACCACCTAAACCACGGTCGCTGAGGCAGTTTCCAGTTAATGGCAGAGTTGAGTCTTTTTGGTAGCCAATAGTCAATTACCAATTCTTCCAGACATCGGCAAACTGGTGACCCATCTGAACGACTTACTTTTGCACATCTATTTAAACAGAGTATCGTGGAATCCCTGGCTGGTTAGAAATGGTCCCAAAAGACTTCTCCCAACGGGACTAAATCTACAACTCTCCTTCACAGATTGTTAAAGACTTACTTCTACATTCCCATTGTACTGACTATAGGACAGTCCAGTGAGAGTTGTCAAACAACTCATTTTTAAGCTAACTGCTGCACCTAGTCATAATCCTCAACCAGAAGGTCAAGACATTTTAAAAACATTCAGCACCATTTATTAAAGGATATATGTACATATTTGAGCCTGTATGTGTCATTTTAACCCAAATTTTTGTTTTAGAAAAATCATTATATGTTGAATTTTGGTAGAATCCTTCCACTGAGGAGTGCCATAATTCAAATATAGGTCATTAAAAACTCATAATTAATATGACATTGATGTCCATAACGATCAGATGTTATCCTGATACAGATCTCATTCACAGTTGTCTGGCTAAGGGCACTTAATATGTTCCTTTTTCAAGCTAAGCAGGGTAAATGGACCATGACTACATCTAGGGATAATTTTAGAACAGTATATCAAAGAAAGATGTGGTTCTATTTTAGCAAAGAAGTCGACTTGTCCTCAGATTGTTTCAAAACTCTTAATAAAAACTGCAACAACTTCACATCTGATATGTTCACGTAGAGACACCTCGAGGTCACTCTGTCTGGCAAGTCAAGGGTGTTTAAAGGGTGATCAGAACGTACAGCAAGGTTTCAAATGCAGGCAGTATGCACTTCAAGAGGAAATCAACTGACTTCAGATTAAAGCTTTCACACCACTTGAACCATTTCACGTTATGTCACAATACAACTACAAACGTTAATGTCATTTATTACAATTTCTACGTACTTTTATTCAGAGGCATCAGAGTAAAGGGGGGTTTCTGATCTTCGAAAAGTCATAATTTTACCAATTTGTGCCAACTCGTGACATAAAATCCCGAAGGTGAAAGCTGCAGTCCGGAGTATTTGAGGGAGAGAGATTTTTTGAATCCGACGTACCAAGGCCCCTCCCAAAACACTCATAGTATTGAACCCCACTATCATTTTAAATATTTATAAAAAACTTTTCATACATTAATATATTCTCTGGACTGCAACTTTAAGTAAAGTCTGGTTTATATAAACGAAAACCAGCAGACTGGTCAAAACTTAAAACCCTTTTTCACAAATGGCAAACAAGCACATTGCAGCCCCATTTACCTCTGAGAGTTGATATTTCAAAAGAGAGAAAATGCATTTAATTTTGCCTTATAGTGACTCTGAACTTGTCACGTGGGTGTGTGGAGAATGGACCCAAACGCACTCGCTGAAGGAAGGTGCAGGATGTTTATTAAAGTGAGGAGATCGTGATGATGGTGGTGAACGGAGACACTGGACATCGGGCAGGGAAGGAAGACAGCAGGAAGACGACACACCATGGGGATTGACAATTACTACTAGGAGGACTAGGAGGAAGGAGGAAGGATGATCCGGTCGGGAGTGAAAGGAAGTGAGGGGTCTTAAAGGCAGGAGGTGAGTAGGATCAGGTGTGGATGATGAGACAGACAGGTGAACACAATCAGGCAGGAATAGGGCAGCGTGACAGAACCAGACAGATGGCATATTTGGAGATATTCTAAGGCCTGTGAACCAAAACAATGGGAAAAAAAATACACAACAGGGAAGTATCTATAAAGCAATATCTACTTTATACCAGAAAGAAACAAACAGTAAAACTGTAGTTTCATAAAAATGTAGTAAAAAAAAAACAAGTGGTTGAGCAATCTCAATCGATTTTTTGAAGATCACCAGAAGTAGCTAAAGAACACATTCATGTTCAGTTTTTATGTTCCATTTAGGAATACATCAACATAAAAAATAAAAAAAAAGGAAAAACAGAAGTCTTTTTGACTACAAACCAAAAACAGCAACCCTACACAAAAAATGCGTTTATCAAAGGTAATCAAATACAGTAGATTTAGATTATTTTTAATTCAGGCGTTAATTTGTCTTTTACTTTACATTTGACTTTATAATCTCACACCAACCTTCTCTTTTGTACCCATCTAATTGGTGCCATTTTAATTACTTTGGTAATTTGATGCGTACACGAGGTTGATAATCCTAAATATGATCAAGTCCAATGCATAATCTATGTACCTGGTACGTTTTTTCCTAAATATTCTAGTTTAATGCCATATTTACATTAAATGTTGTTCTGATCCCAATTCAGACGAGTTGACACTTATAAAATGATGAGCCCATATAACTCTGGTAGACCTACTAGTAGATATTATTTAACAGAGTGTCATAACCATTGTTCCTGACAGCAGACCATTAGTAGATTTCAACCGCTGGTTGTTAAAGAGGGTGTGAAACATCCCAAAGCAAGCATTTTGTAATTAGAGATGCATCAGTCAGGCTGCTCCTATCTGATACCAATTACCAGTTTTCCCAGCTGATTCAATTGCTTACCCATTTTTCTTACCATTTAGGAATGTAATACATTAAAAGAGAAAAATGCAATGTTCTTTAAAAGATATAGTAGTTTTAAATCCAACAGAAAATAAGAGTTACAAGATTATCCCCATTTATAAATCAAAACATATGTCCTTAACAGTCATCGGAATTTCAGCAAACTCAGAAAAAGTTCAAAGTATGATTGGGTGTTTAGACACACAAAAAAGCTTGTATTTGTCAGTTTTGATCCGTTTAAAACATCTGATTTTTTCAATACTTTACCTGCTAATCAATGATTGGCCAGTTCACATCTTTATAGGTTGTTACATTGCTACATTTAAGTACCAAACAGCCAATAAACACAAAACCTCATAATTTTTCTTTCAAAAGCAGCAAAACAGAGAATTATAAATCTTGCACTTGTAAGTAAACAATTGCACCAAATTACAAGAAAAAGCAAAAAAGTAAAGTTAATCATGAAGTGCACCAGAAAAAGCAAATAAGTACATCTAGATTAAATTCTTCCAAGAAACATCTGGTAAAAATACAGTAAAATTAGCTTAAGGTAAAATCTAGAAAGTAGCAAAGAGCCATTAATTTCGAAGGACAAAAAAATTGGCACTACTAAACCTGCAATAGCTAAGTAGTCTGGAACAGACGAGCCTGAAATCGCTCACCAGCTAATCTAACTGTAAACCAAAAGGAAGATGAGGCAGATTTTTTATTTTTATTTTTTACCAGCAAAGGTAATCGGTTTCCAATAAAGCAAAAGCTGAAAACTGGAGAAATGGTAGATTTCTCATGATCAATCCAAAACCAATACAACAGAAGAAATAAAGCAACAATGCAGATTTTTTTTAACAATTAGGTAGTAACTGCGAAGAAAAATAGCCAAAAGAAACCCCATTAAGAGCAGATCCCTCCAAGAAATATGTGGTAAACATTTGAGAAACAGCTCACGGGCTCAACAAAATTACATTTTTCTGTTGATAATTAAACTATTAAAGAGAGAAATTCCTCTTTTTTAATAGAAAATATACACCGGCAGCAGATAATGCATGTAATTAGACTGGATCGTAAAGTAAGCTTCAGAGCTATTAATCCAAAGACAGCTCAAATTCATATCTTATCACTGTAAATTGAAATAGGGGCTAATAAACTGATACACAGAAAGACTAGATGGTTTTCTAACAGAAGATTATCACCAATAAAGCAAAAACTGCTAATCAACACAGAAAAAGTGGATTTATCCTGGTAAACTAGACATGTTATGAAAAATCCATAAATTATAAGCAAGAAAAGCTAAGAAAATCAAGTAATCTTAAGGAAAATCTAGTCGCTATACTCCAGAAATGCCTCACAAACGCAGAAAAAGGAGACTTATCAGAAAAAACATCTAACACCCTAACGCAGAAACACCTAACAGAAAGATGGGATTAATAGATATATATATCCTTAAATCCACCCAACAAACAAAGGAGTAGATTTATCAGGAAAGGCTTCAACATGAGGTAGATGAAAGGGTCTGAGAGTTGACCAGAAATAATTGTACTGAACATAACAGTGAGGACTGCGTCCTGTTGCACTCAGAGTGGCAGAGAGATCATGACTCAAAACTCAAATCCACTTAACACCAGGCACCGCTGCCTTCCCGTGTTCAGTGGCGTTGCTCTCCGCTCTGCAGCCAAGCAGAAGGACTCTGCGAGCGCTGCAGACGCTGGGTGATGCATAGTAAACAGGACGGAGCAGTGGCAGTAATGACTAATCAGACGGAGCTGGAGTGCGCCTTCACAGCTCCGCATCTTTCCAAGCGAAAAACTAGTCCAGCACAATCAAATCTGGTGAAGTAGAGGTATGGTGAAGACAAAACGCCTTAAAGAAGCAACAGAGAAAAGTCAAAGCCTTACCTCTTGGTCAGATCCAAGAAATCAAAGGTTCAGGTAAGTTAGAAAATCATAGAGCTGGTTAAGCACCTCAGGAATCCCTCAAGAAAGCAACTGGATCCAAAAAATTTCTTCCAGGATAATCTCAATCTGGTTCAGAGGCTCAAGTCCTGCAGAAGCGGAAACATTCGGCTCATTTCCTTCAGCAACACAGGTGGCTCTGACATGCTTCTGCTTCCCTTTCAGGGGACCGGGCCGCCTCAGATTGCGATGATGCCAGGGCAGTAAGCCCAGTGACAGTTCCAGAAGTGATATTCCTGATTCTGCAGGGATCTGAGCATCCTTTGCGGTGGGACGATGAAAAGGAGGAGAGGAAGATCCAGCGCACCAGAACTGCAAAGCTCTCTTCGTAGCTTAAATCCACCTAAAATGAGCTGGAGCTTGGCAGAAGGCAGGCAGAGGGAAAGAGGTGCTGTTGCATCAACATCTCTGACAGACTAGTTTTCCCTTCCTCAGAAGAGAAAAGAAGGGAATCAGTGCCAGCATCATCTCCTCCACTCCCGGAGCTCAAGTCTGCACAGGACTGAGTGTGACGAGACGGAGAGAGGAGAGTGTGTGCGCATGCATGAGTGTGTGAGTAAGAACAGCGCAGAGGCAGCAAACAGGAGGGAGGCTGTGAGCGCAAGTGGAGTCAGAGAGCGGTGTGAGAGGAGAGGATGCTAAGAGGAGGAGGAAGGTTATGGGGAGAGAGAGTGAGAGCATGCACTGTCAGAGACTACATAAACAGCACCGAGGAGGTGGAGTTTTCCTTTCAGTGAAGAAGGTGGTGGGTGGGGGACCAGGATCTGAAGCCTCAGAAAGAGACGGACAAATGCAGGTTTATGAGCGAGAGGCAGGAGGAGGAGCGCGAAACGAGGACTAACGCTGATGAAAGACAGGAGAGAATCAGAGCCAAAATGGAAAAGCTCCAAGGAAAACCATGAAGACCCCATGATTCAACAGGTTGTTGAACCATCTTCAGTGGCAGTAACTCTGAGGAGTAGGCAACTTGCATTGTTCGAAGAGTTATGTCCCACTCTGTTTTCCAGCATTGTCTCGCTTCATTAAAGTTTCCACACACTAATTTCTCTTAGGACCCCACCACTGCATTTAAATCAGGTTAAAGTCTAACCTTTGACTGGGACACCTACAGTCTTTCTTTAGCCAGACTTTTGTAGATCGGCAGCTGTGTTTGGGGTCACTCTTCTATTGATAACCCAGTTGGGCCAAATTTCAGCTGTAGGACAAAATGCAAACATTTGACTCTTAAAAGCAACACACATCAGCAGTGTATGGCTTGCATCTAAAAATTAGATTTCATTCAAAGAACTTAAGCTTGTTGAATACCATCAGTACAGTAATTTCTAGCAATGTCTTTTTTCTTGGTGCAATTCAGGCAAAGTATCTAATATGCATAAAAGGAACCAATGGATCTCAATATTCTCTATGGTGTATTCCCCTTTAAAACAATTTAGAATGACGAAGAGTTCATAGTTTTTCAGTTTTTCATGAAATAGCTCAATGGGTCACCTTGTTCTTAGGTAAAATAAACTTTTGGAAGCTTGTGATATGTGTCCAAAGATACATGGGTTTCATTTTAAAATGTACCATACCAAAAACATTACTGTTACAGAAACTGGCCTCTAGTTTCCTTTTAGATGCGAGTGTGTCCACATTTAACATGCTAACTGAGACACGAAGAGTCTGAGGTGCAACTTTCCAGGTATGGTCATGTCTCTTACAGTTGCACGATCTGACCTGAGGGAATATTTACTGGGATGTCCACTCCTGAGAAGAGGTCTTAAATATGTTCCACTTCACTGTAGAATGATGAACTTGAAATAATACCTAAAAGGTCCTATAAAACTATTACAAATTGATGGGTGTCAACACTTCCTTCTCTCAGGTCATTGCTGATGTCTTTCCATCTTTGCATGGTGTCAACACAGATTATTTACACCAACAAACATCCTAACTCCAGGATAGATGCTGAAGTAATGATCATTTCATCAGTTTTTGAAGTAGTCATTTTCTGAACTGCTGAGGAGCAACACCAGACACTTGCCTTCTTAAACTCTAGGGAAATGGCAAGGGTGTACTCATGTTTCTTTGTGATTTTCTTTATTTTTTAATTGAATGTTAGGTTTTCACTATAAGTTCACAATTTACAAAGTTTCTAGGTTCTAGTACATTAAAAACCTGTAATTACTTGCAAATAATTTATATATTGCTTCTCTAAGACTATTCCTGATGGGTTTCTGCTTTAACATTCCACAAACCTCTATGCACCAGTATTTCTAGGCGTGGTATAAATCACACCTAGTGAGGTTGCATTGATAGTTTTTGAGTCACACCATTCATTAGTGGCTCCTTTAGTGTTGAAAGGTGTTGATTTTGGATTTATTTTTAAATCAGTTCTTTAGCTACGCAGTTAGCAGTTTCTCATAGGATCAATAAACAAAGTTGTGTGTCTATGAGATTTAGAAATTGGAAGAGTCCTCTGCCCTCTGTGAAACTGGCAATCTAATATTTCTTCAAGCCAGGGATTGTAAACACGGATTCCAGTACTTAAAAAATGTACACAAATATAGGCATTGTAAAGCACTGGCACACTGTTGCAGACTTTAACATACTGTTATAGCTGCCTGTTTTTACGGGGGCCTTGTAGTGTTTTGTTTGACCAAGTTTGTGTTTTCTCTGCTTTGTTTGTAAGTTAAGCCCTTCCATCATCCATATCCTCCAGCCAAGGGCCGTTTCTCAATACCCAAGTATCCAAGTACATTATTGTGTGCTTGGAAAGTACGTACTTGGCAAGTACAGTTGTAAGTCCCTTCTTGCCGAGAACACAAGCACGCAGTGGGGTAGTTCTGCAATTGGAACAGAACGTACTTGGTTGATGTCGCTGCTCAGATACGATCTTTCCAGAGTTTCAATAAATGTTAACTTAGGAATGGGATTATTTTCACATTTATATAGATAGTACAATAAGAAAAACATTTTTTGACGAATAGCCTATGTCAATACAAAGTAGAAAACCTGGTCTCGTTTTCATTATTGATAACAGATTCTATTAAATAAATGGTGGTTTCCCATCTCATATTACTTTTTCAGGCTCGTTAGTGAAGCATGATTGTCTACTAAAAAAGAAAACCTTTACTCCCTTCATAAGACTAAGGGGGGGGGGGGGGTACCTATCTCCAGCTGTCACGGGGGCGAGAGGCGGGGTACACCCTGGACAGGTCGCCAGTCCATCGCAGGACACACAGGACAAACAACCATGCACACACACACACACACTCATAGTTAAGGGCAATTTAGAGAAACCAATTCACCTAACAGTCAAGTTTTTGGACTGTGGGAGGAAGCCAGAGTACCCAGAGAGAGAGAGTAAAAAAAAAACCTATATTAATTAAGTAAATCTTAGATAAAACATTTTTTATATTCTGCTACATGCAGCTATCCACCACATACACTAAAACCATTTATATCTCACATTTAGCCGCTACTAACAGATACAAAGTAGTGAGATCAGGCCAGGGTCAGCAGGGAAAACCCACTCATGCAGCTACCGCAGCTTATGAGCAGTACAGTGCAACACCAAAAACACAGGAGAACATTTTAAAGTAAGGAGATTTTTGATGAACTGACCGTATAGATGAAGTTTGTATGTCTACTCTTGCCTCTAAACATCTTAAAACTGCTTTTTGTGACAGGTTTATAGTGGTATAAAAGGGATAAATTTTTTCACTCACCTTCTCTATTTACTCCTGCTGGTGGTGCAAGGCATTGTGGGATACCTCGCTGGCTGAAGTCTGCAGAAGGAGGCGTTGAAGCGTCCTTGATACAATGGGCGGAGCAAGAACACATCTTTAAGGGTTCTTGCCTTGACGCGTATTTAGAATTGGAACAGTACTTGGGCCACCGTCAAAGTTTCTCAAGTACGCGAGTATACAAGTCCAGACAAGTACGCCTATAGAGAAACGGCCAAGGTGTGGGTACCCCTAGACTGTTCTTTGCTCCTCCTCCTCCTGCAAGCGATCAGGACCAGCTGTGGATGGTAAAGCAGATGGGAGTTAATGATTGGCTTCCTTGCCTTTGAAAAAAATCTCAGTCTCACCTGCAGTTGGGGAGCAGCTTGTCAATGTACTGTGTTCCCCCATAGCTTGCTCTGTTTTGTTTCTGCTCTGCTTCTGTTTTGATTCCTCTGCTCTTTATTTTGTTAGAACTTTTGTTTAGTGCTGTACTCTTGTTAGTTTGTGTTATCTTTTAGTGATTTAGTTTGGCTAACACCATCTGCTTTATGTAAGTTAAAGAGACAGTGCTATATGTTCTTTGTTTTTTGCCCTATGTTATTTACTGCTGCTCTTAGCCTATGTTTTTGGAAACAGTTTTGTTGAAAAGCTCTAAGGACATTTGTTCAATTCTGTATTTAATTTTATTGTTCCTTTCTAATGAAAACTTTTTGTTCCTCCATTTAACATCTGACTACAGGGTATTATGTTACTTCCCCCTTCCCTAGCCAAGCCAGGGTCATGACACAAACATGGATTCATAGATCTTTTAGGGATTGTTTAAGAATATTGTTGACCTATATTAAAACTTTAGTATAGTGAGCACTCTTTATCATGAATAGCTTTGTATGTGACTGAATAATATTTATGTTTTATACTCTTACGTTTTCTAAAAATTATGCAAAGCTTTGATTTGACAAATTCAAACAACAAAAAATGGTTCTAATGCGTATCCTGCTGTCTTTTATCCCAAGTGAAAAGACAAACATAGATACTAAAAAAAGAAATCAAATAAGACAAAAGAACTTGCAGTTTAATTCTGAAATTGATCGCAAAATTTTTAACTGGGCTACCAGTGAAAATCTGGCACATTTTCCTGAATAAGTAAGAAGTTTTCAATTAAAATGAAAGCTTGATCATTTCCTCAATCTTTCCCTACTATAAAACCAAATATGAACTGAAAAAGTAGTTTTCAAAACCAGATTCAGTTACAAATGAATCAAAGTGTACAGTAGAGGTCATGTTACGCCCCCCCCCCCCCAAGTTTAGAAATATGACTTTAGGTCTCTGGCAGAGAAGTCGTTTCTATGGAATGACTTCGCCACTGAGCATAATGTACACACAGACGAGGTGGAGGCGTAGCCACAATTTTTCATAACTCAATGAAGTTTAAAAAAGGTATTCCAGGGCACATTTGACTCTTGAGTATCTAGCTCTTCAAATTAAGGATCCTAACAAAGCTTTATTTCTACGTTTATATAAACCCCCGAAACTTGATTCTAACTTCTTCAATGATTTCAGCGACCTTCTTTCCATAATATGTATCGACTATGACCACCTAATCATTGTGGGGGATTTCAACATCCACACTGAAAACCCCCAAGATAGACGGGCAAAGACATTAAATGAGACTCTTCATAACTTTGGCCTGACTCAGCATGCCAAACAACTGACACACAATCGAGGACACACCTTAGACTTAATTATAAGCAAATATTCAAATATCTCCAACATTTCGGTAGTTGATATTGCATTATCTGCCCATTTCTGTTTTCTTTGAAATCATCAATGCTAAACTATCTACCCACAGTGAGACCATTGTAAAAAAGTGTTTTCTCGTGGACAGTTTAGTTGAAACCTTTAAAAAAATTTACTCTCCCACCACATCCCCTTCGTCTCTCAACTCGAAATCGGTAAACAAGCTTGTAGATAACTTCCTTGCCAAAATTGCAGACATCATTGATTCCATGTCGCTAATTAAAGTGAAAGTAGTCTCAGGTGGAAATAAGTCTCCGGGGCCTTTTCCATTGAGCTGGTTCGGTACTTGAGCCTAAATTTGAACAGGTTCTTTGGTTTTCCACTTCCCAAGCACCTGTCTTTCGGTTCCAAACCGGTGCTTATCCAACCACCAAGTTGAAGCTGAGCTAGTTTTTTGGAAGAACAGGTTTCTTTCTACCCTGCCCACAATGGTGACGCAACCAAGGTGTGGGGGCTGGATTACAAAAGCTTAGCGTAGTAAGTTAAAACAAACAACCGAAATTTTCAGTCATAACAACGGAGGCAAGAAAAAAGCAGAGTTAATCCGACATGGTGAGACTCGATATTTTCTAGCTTTGTGGTCGTTGTCCAAGCTGCAGAACAAATTGGAGGGGTCAAATCGAACCAAGCCTGTGTTTCTACAGTTGCGTCCGTCCTCCCGTCCTTGGTGGACGAGTCCACGGAAGAGGGAATGAATACCACAGAATATGTTAGGTGTAGCTGCTATACTGCGTTATCCCTATGTAAAGTGGAATTTACCTTCCCCTTTTAACAGACATGTACTGCTGCAGATCAGATATCATATGTATGTGATGTATTGCTAGCTTATAAATTGCTAAAACAAACATGTCACTGTTAGTAATGTATCCGAATGTTTGTCCGTCTAAAACCAGCTCTTGTGTGAAAACTAACATTACGAGTAATATATTCACAGACTTGATGGGTAACCTACGGCATGTGGCATGTAGTTCTTCAGGACCTGATGCTCAGTCGTGCTCATCCTCCTCCTAGCAGGAATATGAGGAATATTATGTGCCCTCATCTGTTTATAATAACAGCAGTCTTTGAATTAAGTTCATTTACTATTAACCCAATTCTCCCTAATTTTACACAGGTAAGCGTAGGCTGAACTTTTGTAATATCAGCAGAAGTGACCGAAAAGGCTGCAGGAGGACTGTAAGACAGAGGAGGGACTGACATCGTTTTTTTGTTTGAGTTTGCAAAACATTTAGGAATACAACACAGCAATAATAGGGCTGCTGGGCCGCATGGTGTTCGTCAGGGAGCTGCACCATGCTGATGTGTGCTTTATTACCTTTTATTCTGTACAGGTTTTTGCTACACGTATCTTCATAGATGTGTTGTTTTTTTCGGAGATTATGCTCACATTAAAATATTTTTTTTTTACGATTGCTGGAGCTGAACTGCGCTGCTTGCCTCCATAATACTTCAATGCGCTGTCAGCTCCCGGTTAACAAGATGCATTGGACACATTGTCCAGGTCAGAGATTATGCTTTCGTGGGAATCTTATTTTTTAAACTGATTCAGCTACCTGTACTCCATGCGTAAAGATGAAAATGTCTGCGTCCCTGATGCAGGTGGTCAGGGGTGTGAGTGCTTATCCATCAAAATGACCGACACCCTTTAGATTTTTCCATCACCATTTAAAAAAAAAAGCGTGACATACAGAAAATATTTGGTTAACGCGAACCCTGCTTCATACATACAGAAAGGAACGCAAGTATTTTAATACCCTGCGATTTTGCAAGTTCTCCCACTTAGAAATTATGGAGGGGTCTGAAATTCACATTGTAGGTGCATTTCCACTGTAAGAGACAGCATAAAATGATAAGCTTCTTATGGAGCCACTCCTTGGTTATCCTGGCTGTGTGCTTCGGGTCATTATCATGTTGGAAGACCCAACCATGACCCATCATCAATGCTCTGACTGAGGGAAGGAGGTTGTTGCTCAAAATCTCCCAATACATGGCCCCATTTATCCTCTCCTTAATACAATGCAGTTGTTTTGTCCCCTTCGCAGAAAAGCACCCCCAAAGCATGATGTTTCCACCCCAATGCTTCACAGTAGGGATGGTGTTCTTGGCATGCAACACATCCTTCTTTTTCTTCCAAACACGGCGAGTTAAGTTTAAACCAAAAAGTTCTATTTAGGTCTCATCTGACCACATTACTTTCTCCCATGCCTCCTCTTGGACATCCAAATGGTATTTGGCAAACTTCAGACAGGCCTGGACATGTGACATGTGATAGGTCTCTTCATGTCATTGACCAGCTCCTCTCGTGTAATTCTGGGCTGATTCCTCCCCTTTCTTATCATCAGTGATACCCCATGAGGTGAGATCTTGCATGGAGCCTCAGTCCGAGGGAGACTGACAGTCATCTTTAGCCTCTTCCATTTTCTAACAATTACTGGCGTTTCCTTGCATGGTTCATCTGCACTCAGCCCAATGTCCTTTTTTAAAAAGCACTTTATAAAGTTTGATTTGATTCCAATTAGGGATTTCCCGATCACATTTTTTTGGCCCCCCGAGTCGAATCCGAGCCATTTGATTTTAAATATCTGCTGATACCAACTCCCGATCCGATCCTTCCTCAAAGCATAAAAAAAAAGAAAAAAAAAAGAAAAAAGGTCAACACATCAAAGTCGTCCTTTTATGTTTTTTAAAGTATGTATATGATGCTCTACCATGTGAGATTCAGTAAAGTGCTGTGCATGCAAGGTCGCACGTTGTTAATAACACTTGAGTCGACCCTTTGTGCAGTAAAGCTTAACAGTGACATCTGATAAACAGGCAAACTCCATACATCCGTGTGGTATTCCCAAAAGCAGACACCTTTGATACAAGACCTAGCAGGTTGTCACGTAGCTTGTTGTGAATGCCCGGCAGAGCTGTGTCTGTAAAGTGGTGATGAGAAAACATCTCATACGGTGGCTTCAGTTGCTCCGGGAGACTGTGAAATCCAATATTTGTACCACAAACAGCGGCTCGTCGTCCAGTATGATCTGTCTAGCTGTCTTGGTTATGACCTTTTTGCTCTCCTTGTTTATTTTAATTTATCTTTTGGTGTCGGCTGGCTCAATGTTTTTGTCAGGGTGCCGTATCAGATTTGCAGTGTTGAATGCAGCTTAGTCTTTTCCACCATGCGAAATGCCCTACTGAGGCGAGGCGTTCGCCTTCCATTAGCCTACTAAACTCAAAAAAAGAAATGTCCTCTGACTTTCAACTGTTTTTACTTACAGTAAACTTAATGTGTGTAAATATTTGTATCAACACTAAAGAGTCAACACCATAAGACATAAACTAAAAATGTTTCACAGACATGTGACTAACAAAAATAGAATAATGTGTCCTTGAATGAAGGGAGGCTCAAAATCAAAAGTACCTGTCAGTATCTGGTGTGGCCACCAGCTGCTTGAAGTACTGCAGTGCATCTCCTCCTCATGGACTGGACCAGATTTGTCAGTTCTTGCTGTGAGATGTTACTCCACTCTTCCACCAAGGCACTTGCAAGTTCCTGGACATTTCTGGGGGGAATGGCCCTAGCCCTCACCTTGCGATCCAACAGGTCCCAGACGTGCTCAATGGGATTGAGATCCGGGCTCTTCGCTGGCCATGGCAGAACACTGACATTGCTGTCATGCAGAAACTCACGCACAGAACGAGGAGTATGGCTGATGGCATTGTCCTGCTGGAGGATCATGTCCGGATGAGCATGCATAAAGGGTACCACATGAGGGAGGAGGAGGTCTTCCCTGTACCGCAAGGCATTGAGATTGCCTGCAATGACAACAAGCTCAGTCCGATGGTGATGTGATATACCGCCCCAGACCATGACAGACCCCCCACCTCCAAATCGATCCCACTCCAGGGTACAGGCCTCGGTGTAACGCTCATTCCTTCGACGATAAACACGAATCCGTCCATCACCCCTGGTGAGACAAAACCGTGACTCATCAGTGAAGAGCACTTTTTGCCACTCCTGTCTGGTCCAGCGAAAGGTGGGTTGTGCCCATAGGCGGCGTTGTTGCTGGTGATGTCTGGTAAGGACCTGCCTTACAACAGGCCTACAAGCCCTCAGTCCAGCCTCTCTCAGCCTATTGCGGACAGTCTGAGCACTGATGGAGGGATTGTGTGTTCCTGGTGTGACTTGGGCAGTTGTTGTGGCCATCCTGTACCTGTCACGCAGGTGTGATATTCGGATGTACCGATCCTGTGCAGGTGTTGTTACACGTGGTCTTCCACTGCGAGGATGATCAGCTGTCCTTCCTGTCTCCCTGTAGCGCTGTCTTAGGCGTCTCACAGTGCGGACATGGCAATTTATTGCCCTAGCCACATCAGCAGTCCTCATGCCTCCCTGCAGCATGCCTAATGCACGTTCACGCAGATGAGCAGGGACCCTGGGCATCTTTCTTTGGGTGTTTTTCACAGTCGGTAGACAAGTCTCTTAAGTGTCCTGCGTTTTTAGAACTGTGACCTTAAATGCCTACTTTCTGTAAGCTGTTAAGGTCTTAACGACCATTCCACAGGTGCATGTTAATTAATTTATAATGGTTAATTGAACATGCATGAAAAACGTTGTTTAAACCATTTACAATGAAGATCTGTAAAGTTATTTGGATTTTTACATTTTTATTGTTGAAATACACAGTCCTGAAAAAGGGACGTTTCTTTTTTTGCTGAGTTTAGCTAGCAGCTCACTATTGTGTTGTCTCAATTCCCTGCCTGCCGTAAGTTGTGTGACATTACGGTGTTGTCGTCCATGCAACAGTAAATAATGATGTAGTGGAACTTGTTGAAATTAAAACTAAGCCGCTGTCAATCTGTTTGACAATCTCTGTCTCAGGATAAATGTAAAACTTTAAAGCTTGTTTTATGAGGTATTACTGGATCATTTCCACCCGATTCCAAACATTAAAAAATCAGGGGATCCGTACTTCAAATATTTACGTGGAGCAAAAAAAAAAAAATTTATTCTTTAAATATCAGACTGTGATTTCCTGATTTTTTTTAAGGCTGTCTCTCACAGTGGAAATGCACCAACAACGAATTTCAGACCCCTCCATGATTTCTAAGTGGGAGAACTTGCAAAATCGCAGGGTGTTCAAATACTTATGTTCCTCACTGTATAATTCACTTGAATTTGACCAACTGTTAAATTGACTTTAAGAAACTCTTTGCTTGACTGCATGTAATTGCTAGCTCTACCAAGGAAAACTGCTAGTTAGACTCCGTTAAAACCACTAGCTACCTAGACCCAGTGAAAAATGTTTTTAGACTTGACAGGTTGCGGGGGTCTCTATTAAGACGAACAGTTTTAATACTAATTGAAAGTCTGTAATTTAAAAACTGTTTATCAAGGTGTCAGGTTGCGGTCTCAAAGAGGACCCAAATGCAGAACGTAAATGAACTCAGATTTAATTAAATCTGAAATTGCAAACTTACAAATAATCACGAGGAAACCAGGGAACATGGAGACCAGGGAACGCGGGAAGACAGACCAGGAATGAACAGGGAAGGCAGGAACAAGGAAGGGAAGAATGACAACGAACCAGCGAGTAGTGACTGAAGGAGAGGTGAATATATACTGAGGAGGGAATGAGGAAGTGGCAGAGAAAACCAATGACTAATCAGTGAGAGCAGATGCAGGTGAGAGGGAGAGAGCAGGTGGAAATAATCAACTTGGACAGAAGGTAGAATGGCTAGGGAGACAGAAAACTCTAAAGAAACTCTAAAGCAAAGATAATAGGTCTAGGGAGGAATCTTAAGGAAACGCTGGAGAACAGAAGGGAGAAATAAATAAGGAAACTAACTAAAGATAAATAAAAATGAGAAGGTGGACACAGAAGCAAAGGGTGGAAAACATCTAAGAACAAGGAGAAATGCATAAACAAGAAAGTGCCAGAAATAACTAATAAAGACAAGGAATAACTTAACATGATAATAGAACTAAATAAGGAAAATAACTAACAAAACACAAACACCTAAGAACTATGACACAAGGTAAATATATTTGATATATTTTTTGCTTTAAAGTTCCAATTTTTTACTTTTTACAAACTGATTTGTTTAGTTTTGACAAGCAGATCAAAGCAGATTACAGCTGCAATAAAGTTGAAATTTTATTACCTTCTTCACCAAGGGTGATAACCTGACCTGACCTTTCCAAAATTCATAAAATTTGACAAAGTAAAATTTTTACAAAGATGTACTTTGTCATTTAAAATGTTTAATTGACATTTGTTTTTAATTGATTTGGTTGCCAGTTATGACAACTTCAAATCTGGACAATTATTCTTCTGATTAACTTGTCAAACTATATTTCTCTTGAAAAATATTACTTTAACCACTTGTAAAACAACCTTGTCTGTATTTAGCACTAAGATTGCCGTTTTTTTTAATCCACTCAATAGTTTATGTAAAAGGTGTGTTGCTCTTATACAGTTTTTATTTGCAGAGAAGAGATTGGTCTCTCTGCGTATTGAAAGCTCTTCTCTCTCTGTGAAGCACCACTCTCATGGGCAGTTCTTGAGAAATACAATTTCTGATGGTTTAACCTTTGGAGTGCCTATTTTCTACATGTTGCAGTTTTCTAATTAAATGTAATCATGCTCTGCAGGTGAGCACAGCTGAAGTCAGTGTGGCTTTACCTTAATTAGTGTACTATTAAAAATGACTTGTTTTCCTTGGATTTCTTCCCCTCCCAACAATGCTTTTTATTGTGACTTTGGGAAAGTTTATTGGACTGCTTGTTATGAATGTTCAGTTCAAGAAAAAAGATGGTGTCATACAAAAAACAGTCAAGTCCCGTCAACATGACTAGACCATAAACTTTTACTCTGTGGCTGCATAGGCCTACTGGTTTTTTAATAATAGTATGTTTGACCTACCCACTGTTCAGCAGTATCTTACCATTTAGATAATGATTACAGGGTTTCTGCAAATTAACCAAATATTAAACTCACCAGTTTTTAATGCAACTTTAATACACATTTAATGTAGTAACAGGCTTACAGATGTCTATCCATTTTGTAGCTGATTTTATAGGGAGAATATTACGATTGTTAAATGCATAAAATCATCCCAGTATCTAACCGCTTGCCTTACTTATATTACTTATGGTAGTTAGAATTTTTTTGTAGCACTAAGCTTGACATTGAGTGACTTTTAGATTAAACTTAAGCCCCTTTTAGTTCGACTCCTACTGGCTGTTTGCTGAATTTGACTTACAATTATAGCTTCACTTTGAGTGGCTGTTAGCTTGACTTTAAATAGGCCTACTCTGTCAGTTCAACCTATAGTGACTTTACTCTGAGTGGCAGAGCATGACCTTGAGCATCAGTCTAACGTTCAGTGGTACTTAGCTTTACTCTAACCGTTTGCTCTGCTAAGTATCTGTTAACTCACATAACTGGTAGCTCCACTTTAAACTACTGTTAGCTGGACTTTGCATTACTGTTATCTTGACCTTGAGTGGCAGTTAGCTTTACTTTGAGCTCAAGAGTATTCATTTTACTGAATAATTGTTTGGGGGAATTGGGGTAGCTGTTAGCTTGACTCTTTGTTATTGTTTGCTTGACTGCTTGCTTGAGTAACTAACCATTAGTTTGACCTTGGGTGTGTTCAAATTCAGGATCTGCATCCTTCAAAGGCCACATTTGAAGGCTGATTACGCAACAGGGATGCAACAAAGGCTGTCCAAATTCAAATGCTGCCCACAAATGCATCCTTTTATCCTGATTTGAAGACTTTTTTTACCAACGTGTGTTTAATGTTGTCACTGTTGCTAGGCAATAGGACATACAGTGAGGACGGGAATAAATCGGAAGGCTAGACTTTCCAGTTTCACAGCCGCTCACTTCTGGTCTTTGTAGACAACTAAAGATCGAGCCTCCGTTTACCGGGTAGGGCGGGTCCTTCAAAGGTTGTGGAATTGACACACTCTTTGAGTAGCAGTTAGCTTAAACTTGAGTAACTTAAGTTTGACTGTTGGCAGAGGTTAGCCTGACTTTGAGCAGTTGTTAAACCAACCCTGCTTAACTGTTGTCTGGATTTGGAGTTGCAGTTAGCTTGATTCTCTTGTTTGCATGAGTGGGTAACTTTTAGCTCAGCTGAGTCCTCCATGAGACAGTGATCTGATTATGAGGAATCAGGACTGCTATCTACTGCAGATATGATCTGGCTGTTCAATTCATTATGACACTGTCCATCTGGCCCTTTTTTATTTGCAGACACAGAGGTAACTTTTTAAAAGCAAAAATTAGAGTTAAGTTTATGCAGTATTCATGCACTGTATTCACTTGATCTCTCTGTGCTGTATGACTAACGTTGCCTTGCTTACTGACATTTTATCAATTAAACGTAATCTTGCCAACCTTCTATGAATGTGTATATCATCTGTCTTGCATTTATTTTCACTATATAGGAGTAAGAATCTCAGTTTTTATACTACATTATATATATATAATGTAAAAACACATATGTATATGGACGACTACACACAGACAAACACTTGCTTCAAGAGCTAAACTGCAGGACTCCACGCTCATGCACATTATGTATACCTACACACACCTAATTTGCTGAGAGAGCTTTAGCACAAGTGCAATCAATACTTGTTATGAAAATAATATTGGCCTGTTTTTGAAGGGATGGAAAGTGAAAAGAAAGAGTATAAATTCCTTTTTTTGCAGAGACGCATTTATCAAAATCGCTTTGCCTTCTTTGCCGGAGTGGAGCATGCAGCGTGTCTGAGCAGCACATGCAATTATAAAGACATGCTTCTGTAAGCAGCCGTCGATATTAACAGATGGACTGGCAGCCCGCTGCTGAATATCCAGTATGGATCTGCTGCAAAAGCCTCAGAGCTTGCCAGGACACAGTTTATGGTTAAAGGAAGAAGATAATTACTGGTGACCTTTGCTAATTACTAACTAATTAACTTGTTTGTCCCTATATTTGAGGTACAGTCATGTTTGTTTTTTTTATCACTATTCCACTGCCGCTACAGAAAACTGGAGCAAAAGCTCCTATAATAGCTTGGGATGTTCAGTTTTATTAGCAAGTTTCCTCAAGATTAATCTTAAAGTACCCAGTGAACAAAATCGGTAGTGCAGAATTATTAGTGACAAATTATTCTATTACAATCAAATAATTATCACTTAACACATTATCAAAACCAGAGAGCAGCTGAAACAAGAACCCTCAGACAGATTTTTGTAAACGTGTTTTTATTGGACGTTTAAATGCTCAGACGTAAAACCATCTGGCACTGAAATAAGATGGTTACATTTTAGAAACTTACTTCAATAAAATGACCAGATATTGTAGATAAGCTGCTATATTGAGGTAGTCATACAATCCAACCTTCTAACTTAGTGTTTTCAACGTTATGATCCGTTTCTTGTACAAAAAAAAAGAAAAGAAAAATGTGACTACCGACCTTCCCAACTCATACTGTTTAGCTATTTAGAGAGAAATTAAAGCCTTTAAGGCAGCAGAGAGAAAGCAGCAGTCAAATTCAACACACATCAATGTAAAACCAAAGACAGTGAACTTGTAAATTAGTCCGCTAATCGCCACAGTTTAGCATTTTTACATTTGGCAGAGAAACACAGGCTTCTTCCTAATTGGAATTTTATGTTTCACTGACTTAATGAAACAAACTAATGGCTCAAAATCAGGCCTAGGATCGTAATTCATGTGCACAAAACCAAATGAGTTTGAAATGTCTCTTTTTCTGACTGAATTAATTTCTATTAAAACATGAGTAATACAGCAGTATTAGTAATCTGAGCACTGCCTAAATTTGGAAGTTTTGCTGTTGAATAATTTCCTAAAACAGCTAAAATAATTCACACTTTTTTGATGTTTTACCTTTGTAAAGCCAATGTTGCTGTCTTTGCAACTTGTTTACTATAATCAGCAAGGAATCACGCTTCGCTGGCATCCCTTTACACAAGCAACAAATCCATCAACCTCTTTTGGCATAATAGGAAACTTTGCGTGACTGATGTGATAGTACTTACTGTTTGTAGTCTCCTCACTGAGCAGGGAGGGTGCCATGGCCTGTGGGCATATCCCCGTCCAAACGCTTTAACAGGTGGCCCTGTCCTCACACAGTCTCTCCCAGCTGTAGTCAGACCAGAAATAGCTCAGACTCTGTGTCCAGACTGAAAATGAACTTTTAACTTAACTGTTGTTAACATTTGCTCAACTTTAGGTAAATGTTACTATTGATCAAAACATTAAGTAGAAAAAAAAATAAGTAGACAGTATTTTGGAATTATATCGTAAGGAAAAGGAGCAAACGTTTCAACACATTTTTTGACAATACTGGCAGCTTTTTTCAAAGATATGTCATCAATTGACCAGTCACTCAGTCCTGCTCAGCTCCACCCCCAAAACAGAATCGAACCAATACTAATCAACTACCAGTTTCCCGGAAACAGACAGACTCGGACATTCTCGCCGTCTCACACCATAGAAAAGCAATAGGATCTGAAAGTTTTTTTGTGATTTTCTGGGCTGACCTTGTATTTTAAGGCACAAAAATAGTGATACATGGTATCTTGAAAGCATGAGCAACCGAGTCTATTTTATCCCGTTTCCCAAACGTAAAAAAAAAAAAAAAATGGACAAACGTCTCCATTGGATAAAGCTGTGTGGCAGACCACACACTCAACTCCAAGTGACAACTATAAATAAGAGTGTACGTTGGTAGACATTCTTGGTAAGACAATGGTCTTGTATAATCTTAGCAATCAGGTCATATAAGTTAATGTCTAACTAATATAAGTCATATAAGTCTAATATCTAACTAATGGTAAATTAATTTAACACATTACCCTGTATTGCATGAACAATGCTGGTCTTCAATGATGTTTCCCTTGTCAAAGAGGAGTGATGCCAGATGAGGCTTCTCCCTTTTGCTTTGAGATCTGAAGTTCCGTCCCTCTAGTTTCAGTTTATTTTCATATAATTCTACTTCTAAATTGTGTTCATTGCCCTCCAGGGCATAATACCATAGTACCTTTCTGAAGGCTCCTCGAAGATATTACCTGTTGCCTCCAAAAAAGTTGTCAAGAGTCTCATCAGGAATTCCTGTAGTGTTGTTAACTAACTAACTAACTAACTAACTAACTAACTAACTAACTAACTAACTAACTAACTAACTAACATGTAGTTAGCTGCGATGGCTTGTCTGAGTTATCAACCGTAACTAAGGAGGGGAATGCTTAGCAGGACTGAGCCACAGGTCAATTACAACATGTCTTATGTCTAATAAGCAATGACTCATGAATTATTTTAGGGTATTGCAATGCTTCAGCTAAAAGACAAAAAAAACATCAGTGGTTCTCATCTGTTATTAATGTTAAAGGACTTGTGTATGTCACGGATTTTACTGCACTACTAACTATCATCCTGGCATTTTGCATGTTCAGTGAGAGATATTTCCCAGCTTTCTGCCTGTTACAATAACAATGAACATTAGCTGCTAGTTCTCTTCTCTGTCAGGATGGATTTTGCGTTGGAAAGCTGGCACTTCCAGTTGATGGTGAAGTAGAAACCGCTTTACTGTGGATGAAACAGAAGCTCTGCTTCTCACTTAAGTTTACATAGAAAACTTATCTGAATAATACATGCATATCAAATGGTGGAGGTACCAAATACAGTGGGGCAAAAAATATTTAGCAACCACCGACTGTCCCATTTAAGAGATGAGAAAGGTCTGTAATTTTCATCATAGCAGTCCCTCCAGGATTTTGCGGCACTTTTTTGTGATTGTTGCAGTCTAAAATGTCTGATGTTCTGGTAACTTTGGTGAACAGTTGCAACAAAAGTTGCAATGTGGTTATTTGTGATTTTCTTTTATTTTTCACCAAATCACATGAACATTGTTTTAAAAAAAATGTAAATGTTAAATTCTGAAAACTTAATTACATTTAAATTCGTTTTATTGCAATAAGTGCACTAGAAGAATCATCCAGCAGAACTTCAAATTCTAGCTTATTGCTTGAACACAAAAAAACAGAGCAACAATTCCAGGTTCATAGAACTTTGGAATAGAAAAAACAATAAAAATGGTTCTTCTCTGAGTCTTTGACAAATAAATTGTGTCATTAAATTTGAGCTGATGCAACAATAAATACAATCCTGTACTCTAAAATTTAAATACAAAAAATTTATAAAATTCTGAAGACAAAAAAAATGAAATGCTTAAAGTATACAATTGTCTTAGAGGAAGGATGCTAAAAAAAGAAAAGTTGGGTTTCCTTTAAGCATGTAAACACTAAAAAAATGAAAAAAGAAATTCATTCATTTATTCAACACAGATCGGTAGGCAACATGGAGATAAGTGGCAAATTCAAAAGTTCAGATTGACAGTGTTTTACAGCTGCTTACTTCAGTATATGTTTCCACTCAACAGAAACTAGACAATAAACCCAAACTGAACTCCGAAGCCCTCCATCCGCTCATAAACCCAGTCATTTTTGCATACATTATTGATTTAAACCCAACTCTGCTGCCGAAATGAAGACTGACAAGTTATGTTTTGCGGTAGAAAAATGTTTGTCGATTGATAATGTTTGTGTTGGACCACAATATTGCATGGGGTACAAAACAATTTACCTCCCTTTCATGTAGAGAATGAGGAAACTGTAGCCTATACCACGGTCCTTGGCAGGGATTTCATTCTCACTCCCTCTCACATAAGAAACAGGAAGTCTACATGATATGTGATGGTGTCAGATATAAAATGATGATAAGGAGAATCGCAATTGGTCAAACATGCGTTAACGTTGCGATAATTGGATAAAATTGCAAATCGTGCAGAATTCATGAATTTGGCTGAATTTGCATTAATAGTTGAGATTGTAACATCGCGAAATCTTGGAGGGACTGTCATATGTACATTTGAACTGTCAGAAACATAATGTAAAAAAATCCAGGAAATCACATTGTATAATTTTTAAAAATAATTTATTTGTATAATTGTACAGAAAATAAGTATTTAGCACCTACAAACAAGCATAAATTTTAGTCCTCAAAGACCTGCTACTTGTTCTTTAAAAAGTTCCTCTATCCGCCACTCATTAAATGTATTATTGGCACCTGTGTGAACTCATTAAATGCTACATACACGACTAGGATGACTTTAACTGTAACTTTGTCACTATTGGTAATGGCTCCCATGTGGTTAAGATACTGTTATAAAAAAGAACCGTTAGCGTTAATCATTTTACTAAAGTTTTGGGTTGTTACATTGACCCGATGTTAGCCACTAACAAGAAGTAGCTTCTGCTCAATCAAGTTAAATAACTGAACCGAAATCATAATTTGCATAAACGATACATGAAAACAAAACTAAGCCTACCGCAGACTGTCCGCCATTCTAACGTTTGGTACGCCACATCAGAGGCAGGATGATACAATTGTTCACACCGACAGGGCCAAAAACAGAAGCTGTTCTAGGGTTAAATGGTGTCAACTTAATCTCTTTCACCCAATGCCAATCATGTTCTAGGTACCGAAGGGGCTCTAAGCGTAAAATTAGGTTAAACTCCAAAAACGAAAAGTCTGAACTGAAAGTGTAAACTGAGGACTGAAAGTGAAGGTGAAGAGAAACGTAAAAACTGTCACACATTCTGAAAATACTAAACAGCAGTTTTAACTAATAAACAAAGAAAAAATTATTACATGAAAACTTCTTAGCTTAGGCTTATTCAAGTTTCCAATATTTTTTTGAATTCATAATTTGTTTTATTCAGATTTACAATGTCTATTTTTTTTATTTAAAAGTGTTTTTAAATTTACCATTTTTATGTTTTCCAGTTTACAATCTGTTTTTTTTATTCACGATGAGCTGATCCTGTTTTGACCCTATACAGGACAACTGATCTGTAAAGGATGAACGGGGCCATGTATCGTGAAATTTTAGTCAAAAACCTCCTTCCATCAGTGAGAGCATTGAGGATGAAACGTGGCTGGATCTTCCAGCATGACAATGAACATAAACACACTGCCTGGGCAACGAAGCAGTGGCTACATGAAAAGATTTCAAGGTTCTGGAGGGGAAGAGAGAATCTGTGGAGGGAGTTGAAAGTTCATGTTGCCCAGCCACAACCCCAAAACATCACAGCTCTAGAGAAGATCTGCATGGAAGAATGGGCCAAAATACCAGCTACAATGTGTGGAAACCTGGTGAAGACCAACAGGAAACGTTTGACCTCCGCCATTGCCAACCAAGGTTACATCACAAAGTATTGAGGGAAACCTTTGTTATTGAACAAATACTTATTTTCTGCATCATTATACAAATAAATTCTTTAAAAATCAGACAAAAAGATTTCCTGGATTTTCTTTTTTTACATTCTGTTTCTCACAGTTGAAGTTAATGGTAAATGGATTGAACTTATAAAGCGCTTTTCTAGTCATGCTGACCACTCAAAGTGCTTTACACTCAATCAGTGGCTGCCAAATACTTTTCTGCCCCACTGTGTGTGGAAGCTACAGAGCACGTATCTGTATGTAGTTCAAAAAATGTGCTAAAAGCAACTCGCTTTTCCTCACATTTTTTCCATGTTTAATAGAAAATGGTAAAAAGATCCTTGTGGTAATAATCAAGAGAAAAATGAGAAAGTGGGGAGAGACGAGAGACGAGAGAGTGAAATCTAAGGAAAAAGCTTTAGAAGTGGGTTTGTTGTGAGCGAACTGTGTGATGTACCAGTAAAAGATGATGAACAATGTTTCATGTCAGCTGTTTACAGCCATGTTTCCAACACCAACACATCTGGCGAGCTCATCGGTTGTCAGTTTCTGTGGAGCATAAAAGAAACTTAAGAGATGTGTAAAATTCTCATAGTATTCTGTCACGTGCCTCCCAAATATCATTATTGCTGTTAACAATTAATATAAAATACAGAGACCATGTTTTTGGAATTTACACACAGTTTCTATGAATTTCTATTTAGTAACTGTTTTGCTGGAATGTAAACATGACAATATAGAGTGGCCTATTTATCTTTGCCACTCTGTAAAATGGGAAAAAACATTGTAACTTTCCATTTAAGTACGCATACGATTATTTGTCTTCATTGGGTACAATAAAATTGCCACTCACTGAAATACCATATTTGCAGTCAGATTGATAATTACAAAAGCCTAAAACAGCTGCAACCGTGACAAGTTTAAAAAAGAGCTGCAGTAAAAACCGGCATCTTGGGGTCACCAAATCTCCATAACAGGCATTAGACAGCATTTACCACCCAGTTTTTTTTAGATCCATGTAGGAAAAAAACAAAACCTTTTTTGTCCTACCATCACAAATGTAAACATGAGTTTGTTAAAAATTCCTCTGACTTTCACAGGAACTGTTTGGCTTGATCAATGATGATGAATCAATTTGTGAAAAAAAGCACTTCATGCCCACTGTTTGGTACATAGAAGGACATGTAATGCTATGGGCTTTATTTACTTCACAAGTTCCTGGAGATATTGACCTTTTCAGTAAAAATATTGTTGACTCTACCAGAAAGTTGAAGTTCGGTCAGCATTTGATCTGTTTGCGGGAACAGACATCTAAATCAATACAGAAATGATTCAGCGCACATAAGTCAACCTGAAAACAAGATTGATCCACAGCTCTTTTATTAAAGACCAAAAGTGCAACTGTACAGCACAAAGTAGTGAGGCTATTTTCACAAAATTCATGGTGCTGATAAGTTATATAAGATTTTTAAATATTAGCTCATCTTTGGATTGACCATCTTTAATTATATTCTTATATCCTTGACAGTAAATGTTAGTCCTGGGAGCTCTAGCATCCATGTTTATGGGGCACAGCAAAACTTTGTAAGAGGGAGTTCTATGTGATATGTAGATGAAGCAGGCATCAGTGCAGAGGTGTATACCTTTACTAGGGACAGAAATGATTATGATGACGACTTTGACTCATTTGCGAGTTGATTGCATTACATTTTCTAATATTGTGTGTTTACTACTTTAACTCAAAGAATCATTACACACAGGAGGATATATTTGATGCATGTATTTAGAGTAACTTTGACAATTATGGCTTCCAGCTAATGAAAAGCGAACAATACAGTTGTGTAGAAAATTTGAATAACAAATGAGAACAAAAAGGGAAAAAAAAATTTCATGCAGAAATCTGGGCCGAATGAGAAGTGTACACCTTCTCACCACACTTTTTCCCTCCGCTCAACTTTCAGTTGATAGGCTTGGATACCGAACAGCCAGCTTCTCAGTGACTTTATGCTGGACATTTGTCAAGTCAGCGTTTTCCCCAGAATGAAGAGGGCCATTACAGAAGACTTTTATTCAATTATTTTGGAATGACAGACAAATATTTGAGTCTTATTGCTGCACTGAGAAGAAAACTTCTGTTTCATTTTGTCTTGGTTGTATCTTTGACAAATGAATAAATAAAGGTGACAAGTAAAGATCCTGGTAATGCCTAAGCAAATGCAGCTGCCTTAGAGTCATTCCCCTGATGAAGCTAAATTATTCATTTATACTGTCCTGCATCTATGCCAGCATTCTTACTTATAACACACACCACTGCAGCAGAATCCCTTCCTGTTTCCTTTTTTGGATGATAGTGATGAAGTCCTGGCCAGCACCACCTTCATCATCTTCAGCTTCATTGCCGGTTCTGATTAGCTGCCTAATGGTTTCACACGTCATTATGTTCAATCATAGCGGGAGTCCCCATCATTCTGACTGCATCCTGCGGCCGCAGCTTCGACTGAGGAGGGTGAAACCATGCCCGGCTGTGCTGAAATGAAGGCTCAGAGAGGCAGTGAGACCACCAACAAGCCGAGCCCAGACTGATGTTGGCCTTTGTCCGTTTGTTTGCAAAGCTATTAGCTTTGAAACAGCAGGTGGAACGAGCAATAGGGGAAAAACAAGTATTCCAAATATTCCTTGTAAAGTCATATTCCTTGCGATGCAGCACTTTTCAAACATCATAACCTGGACTATATTGCCAAAAGTATTCGCTCACCCCTCCAAATCACTGAATTCAGGTGTCCCAGTCACTTCCATGCCCAATGAGGTCCAGCATGGAACACTGATAGGATGCCACTTCCCGATAGATGCACTCTGGAAATTTGCCACAGTCATCTGTTTGCTGTTCCAGATCAGGCTGGTCCCAATGAGTGGGTTGGGCTCACCCATTCAGGTATTGGACCCGCCCAAGACAGATTACAACGCCTGTGTAAATAAAGTTGCAACCATGCAATGCATTGACCCAAGACAACCAGCAAATTGTGCTTTAGGCTATTCATTGGGACTTTTAGAGGCAGTGAAGAAGATCATTTAATGCGGTTGTATGCCAAAATTGACATTAGAGCTTGGCTTAATGTAAACAAGAGCAAAGCTAGCGCAAGCAGGGACAATGCTAATACATCACTAGTGTTAGAGTGGCAAGTACAACCTTGAGTGACATTCTGATTCACACTCCCTACCAGTCGGTGGTGGTAATGCACCAATTTGTTGTTTGTAAGATCCTTGTTCGATCAGCTGCAGCAGAAGGTGTTATATCTGAGGACCCCATGCGAGCAAGACCGAAATGCATGAAATTATCCAGTCATATGCAGAACTGACTTAACTGTCAAGAAGCCAAAGAAATAAAAATGTACAGACATCTCCAGATTGCATTTTTTTCCCATTTGGTCTCAACTTTCTGTAAAACATAAATAAACCAAAAACATATTACCCATCTCAGTGATATGAAACAGAGGTAGCATATTAAAGCGTGAGCATTTTCACTCACAGGACTGAAGCCTGAGAGAAATCCACGTGTCTGGGTTTTCTCCCCTGGCTTTCTGTGCCAGAGAAGTGTCTGTTTGACGGAGAGTGGTAGCCTTGTATCAAGGCGTCGCGCTGCACCATCCTTTAGATCTCAATTTTCAAGATTTGTGAGCCAGAAAGTGAAAGAGGGAGAGAGAGGAGATAATCAGAATGAGGGGAGGCAAACACAGAAGATGAAGTGACTAGTGTAATTATATTAAGACGTGTGTGGAGCAGAATTTTCTGATTGATAATTTCTAATGTGTCAGAGATGAAGGGTAGGAGATAAGAGTCTTCTCAAACTGAAGCAAAATGGCTTATATTTTAATGTCTGGTCCTAGTTTTATTAAAAAAAAACAGTTTGGTTTCATACTTTCAGGGATGTTGAAATGAAATATTCAAGTTTTATTAGAGCTGATATTCATCTGTTAACTCGATTACCTTGCTTGCAAACAATCAACTGCATAAAATATTGGATTTAATGCTTTATTTAAAGTGTTACATGACTGTCCTACAGCGATTTGAAAAAGTAACAGATTTAAGAGATTTCCTCTGTTTTTGCTTTGTCAAACTTCAATGATTTAGGTCATATTGTTTATACCATACCATAGCAATTTATTTATAGAGCACCTTTAACATAGCATTACAACTGACCAAAGTGCTGTACAGTGGCAAAGACATAGAAAGGAAAAAAAAAGAATACAAAATTAGGAAAAGCAAACACAAGTTAAAAACAATTAGCTAAAATAAAGCTACCAATAAAAAAGGGCAGTTAAAATTGAAACAAAGACACAGTGAAAGAGAACCATAAATAAATAAAAAGTTATTCTCCTAAAAGATGCCAAGCACTGAAGAAATAAAAAGAAGGTTACTTAAAAGTGATATTAGGGATTTGGCGGGATTTAAAGACACCAAGGGAGGATGCCTGCCTAACCTGAAAGAGAAGTGAGTTCCAAAGCTTGGGGCCACTGACTGAGAACGCTCTCTCACCTCTAGCCTTGTAACGTGCCTTAGGGACAACCAGAAGCAGCTGATCGGTGGATCAGGAAGAAGCAACATTTCACCGAGTTGACCTGAGGATCCATCTTTAGGGCTGAGTCCATTTTCACTCCCAGGTTTGCAACAACGGATGTGACATGAGGGGAGAGAGAATGGAGCTCAGGTGATGGATTTTTAATAAGGTTTGGGGGTCTAAAGAGTATAACTTCGGTTTTGAATCATTAAATTGGAGAAAGTTTGCCGCCAGCCAATCCTTGATGTCCTGTAGACAATCAAAAAGAGGTTGGAGGGAATCACTGGGTTTAAAGGACAGAAAACTTTGACAGTCATATGTGTAGAAGTGGTAGTTGACAGCATGCTTTCTGAAGATAGCACCTAATGGCAAAATGTAAATGAAGAAGAGTAATGGCCCAAGAATGGAACCCAAGGAAGGTAAACTGATGGAGATGAACAGTGGTCCAGCATAACGCTAAGACTCCTATCATTAAAGTAAGAACTTAACCAATTAGGGGTTTTATCCCGTAATGCTGGCCCACTGCTCCAGTCTGGAAATCAAAATGTGATGGTTGACTGTATCAAAAACGGCGGATAATTCAAGGAGTACGAGAAGCACAGAAAACCCTGAGTCAGTAGCCAGCAGAATGTCATTAAATACACAGAGATGGCCAGATTTGATAGTATGGAAGCATCTGAATTTAGACTGAAAAACGTCCATGATATGATATTCATCCAGATGTGATAAATGCTCGTAGACAGTTTTTTCTAGTACCTTGGAGTAAAAAGTTAGTTTGGAGATGGGTCTAAAGTTTGAAAAAAGTGTGGAGTCAAAACCAGTTTTGTTCAAAATTGGTTGTACCACAGCGTGTTTGAAAGCATGAGGTTCTTCAGCCAGGATCAAACTAGTATTAAGACCACATCTTCAGGAGAACCAGAGGGTTTCATAGAGTTGACCAGTCAAGGTCAGACAGAGAAACAGGATTAAAATGGTCAATGAACCAGAGAAAATACTAAATACTAAATCCAAGTTATCTAAACCAACATGAGCCTGTATAGAAGAGGAATTGCCTTTTAAAGCTAATAACTGGTTGGTGGTAACAACTGCTATATCAAGCATTTAATAATAACTGGCATCACTGTGGAGGAACTATGAAATACCTTTAAGCATACCTTTAAGATGCACTGCATCTCAATCTGAGGTAAACCAGGGCTTTGACTAGGCCACTCCAAAACTTGCAGGTGTATTTAGCATCATTGTCCTGCTGCATAACTCAATTGCACTTCAAGAAATGATGGCCAGACATTCTCCTTCAGGATTTTCTGCTAGAGAGCAGAATTCAGGGTTATCGAGGTCCTGAAGCAGCAAACCACCTCCCAGATCATTAAAGTACCACCCCCATGTTTGACTGTTTCTAGAAACTACTGCATTCATGCCAGATATAACGAGATGCAAACCTTCCAAACGTTTCAGTTTTGTCTCATCAGACCACTGGAGTTCATCCAGGTTTGAAGCCTTTGTCTGTCTATTGTAAAGTAAGTCCATATTCTGGACTTACTTTGCTGCTCTGGTCTAGCCCCATCTAATTGTAGCATCAGTGATCTTCACATCTCAGATAACTTTTTTGTTTCCTTTACTATTTCATTGTTTTTCTCAGGTGAGGCCATCTCGACTTATCCATTTCCGCAATGTTAAGGACATGGATCTAGACATTTTTCCGCTTATCTTCTTCTATTAGTTTTACTGGTGATTCTCCCCTTCCATATGATCTTGTAAATTATTATAATCTCAGTGTCCATAATATTTTTAATACTCTTGCCCCAGTTAAAATCAGATCTGTTTTCTTTATTCGTTCCACTCCCTGGTTTACTCTGGAACTCCAGAAATTAAAAGCTGTCGGAAGACAACTGGAGAGGTTATTCAGGAGAAGCGGTTTAATAGTTCATAAAGATATGTATAGAGCCCATTTAGTTCATTATAAGGACACAATCACTTGCTCCAAATCACTTTATTATTCCAACCTTATAGATTCTTATGAAGAAAATTCTAAATCCTTGTTTTCATTGTTTATTAAAATTTTCTGTTCTCCAGATTCTCTGCCACCTCATTTCCATTCTTCTGATAACTGCAATGTGATTATGGCTTTCTTTAATCAAAAAGTTAAATTAGTCCTCCCTTACCAGTGGAATCTGTCCGGCGATGTTTAAATCAGCAGCTGTAACTCCTATATAAAAAAAACCCGGTTCTGATCCTAATGACTTTAGCAACCTTTGTCCTATCTCTAATCTCCCATTTCTCGCTAAGATTCTTGAGAAAGCTGTTGCTGCCCAACTTCATTCTCACCATCTCCTGGCTGCAGATGCTGGTTTTCTTTCAATTCTTATCCTTCTTGATTTAAGTGCAGCATTCGATTCCATTTCCCCACCTGATTCTCTTACATAGACTTGCGACTATTGGTATTACTCATACCCCACTAGCCTGGTTTAGATCATGTATCTCGGATCGCACTCAGTTTGATTAATTAAAATCTTTTCGATCCCATCCCTCCCTGGTCACTTCCGGCGTACCCCAGGGCTCAGTACTTGGACCTCTACTCTTCATTATCTATCTATTACCCAGTGGAAAATTTTTTCTTAAATTCCATGTTCAATTTCACTGCTATGCCGATGACACCCAGCTCTATCTTTTGACAAAACCATTTACTTCACTCCCCCCTCCTTCCCTAACAAACTGTCTCTCCGAAGTTAGAGCTTGGTTACTAACTTCCTTAAACTCAATAGTGATAAGACTGAATTAGTTCTCATTGGTACCAAATCCACCCTCTCTAAAGCCCCTTTCAAACAGGCCATGAAAAATTGGGATTTTCCGGACTTCGTCTGTTTCACTTTTGAGTCTGAAAGCAATCTTCCGGACTTTGTCCGGAAACCCTTTACCGATAATTTTACGGATGAAGACCTAGAAACAAGAGCGGACCTTTCGTTTGCGTTCAGATTATCAGGTAATGTTCCGGAAAAGCTTGAGGGGTGTGGGGCGGTGGGGAAAAGGGGAGGGGGGCAGGGAACACTGAAGACGCCATAGATCCAGAGCATCCTCTACATCAGACTGTCATACAACTACAGAGCGTCTTCAGTCAGAGGCTTTTTCAGATCTGCAGAGCACTACAAGAGATCATCCCTACCCACAGCCATCAGCATCTACAACAAATCTTTGAAGGAACTTGCATAATGAGTTACAACCCCATTTAATTTCCCTTTGAGATTAATAAAGTAATTTTGAATTGAATTGAATTGAAACACCGGACGGCATTTTCCCATATATTCCAGAACTTCTGCCCAAAAACGGCTAAAGATCAATAGTTTCACATTTAATATAGATAATTCCCTAGTTAGTCCTGTCCTTAAAGTAAAGAGTCTGGGTGTCATCTTGGACAATACTTTATCATCACTCCCGAATCATCTACAGAGCATCTCTAAGACGGCCTACTTTCATCTCCATAATATAAATCGTCTGCTGCAGCTTCACTGGTTACCGGTTAAATTCAGAATCCAGTTCAAACTACTGTTATACACTTTTAAAGCAATTCATAATCTTGCTCCACCTTACTTATCCGACCTGCTCCAGATTGCTTCATCCTCCCGTTCCCTCAGATCTTCATACTCTCTTAATTTAAAGGTTCCTGTTACACGACTTACCACGATGGGGGGCAGAGCTTTCAGCTTTCCTGCCCCAAATCTCTGGAACGCACTTCCTTCTGATATCAGAAACATTGATTCTCTTCCTGCTTTTAAATCTTGTCTTAAGACCCATTTGTTTACAGTGGCATTTGACTTATAGTAGTTGTTTTTACTTGTGTCATTTTTATCCCTGTATTTATTGCTGTATGTTTTGATTTGTTGTACAGTGTCCTTGAGAGTCTTGAAAGGCACTTCAAATAAAATGTAATATTATTATTATTATTATTATTGTTTTTACTAAATATTCTTTCAAAAGTCTTGGGTGTCATCAAGATATATTGTGACAAAGCTTTGGCCATTGATAAAAGTGAAGCCCAATCTCTTATTGTTGACCCATGAACTCTGACCGTAACTGAACAGCAGTGCTTTAGATGTTGTTGCGAGTTCTTTTTTGACCTCTTGAATTAGTTGTTGAGCCCTTGAATTGGTTTTGGTAGACTGCTTACTGCTGTGAAGGTTAATAACTATGACAACATTTAGACTACTTCATGTTGTTGTTCTATGTAAGTGATTTCTTGTTCATAGAGATCTCAGTTATCAGGTCTGTCTACTAAAAAGTGAACCAAGAGAGGCGGGGTACAACCTGGATAGATCGTCAGTCCATCGCAGGCCGTTTGGATGGCTCCGTTTTCTTAAATGATCCTTTTTTTGCATTTTGTTTTCACTGGGTTTATCTGTCTGATATGAAGATTTGTTTGATGATCTGCAGTATTTAAGCATGACAAAAAGTGAAAAGAAGTTTTTATAGGAGCACTTACTTTCACAACTATTCTGTGCTGTATTTGAAACATTCACTTATTCATTCATTATATCACTTTCCATATATAGACACATTCCACATGGGAATGCTTTTTTCTGAAATGCTAAAAGGGTTTCCCAATGACAAATTAAATGTTTGTCTTGTAGTTTTAGTTTTATAACCCAAGGTGAGATGGAGAAACAGCTCAAATTCGTTGTCACTCCACTCACCCTGTGTTATTTCCTATCATTTTCCGCTAACCTCTGCCGTATGCACATGTCTCACACTCCATGTTTAGCGCTATTTACAGGTCTGGTGGGAGTAAAAGTAGCATTTTAGGCAGTTCTTTGTATTTCCTTGTTGAAAAAAACATTCCTGGAAACGGTCGCATGTGGATGTGGGTGTTTCTGAAACCAACCAACCCTTTAAGAAAAAAAACATTCCTATTTGGACTCTGTATGGTAAGTATTGGCAGGGTGTTTTTTGCATATTTAACACTAAATTAGCACAGTAGCACTTCATAATGAAGTATTCTGAGATATGTGATGCATGAATAACTGCCAGTAGGATACAAGTCTACATCCATGGTGATGCAAAACAGGTTTTTGGGGGTTGTTTTTGACCAAAACAACATTCAGAGTCAACATTATGTTACTTTAAATACTTCATTCAATCACTTATTTGTGAACTCCTTCATTCAACACAACAAAACAATACTACCCATTTAAGGAAACTAAGAATTTTCCAACAACCATGTTTTTAGAGTTAAAATAAACTGTTAAAATGACAAAGCAAACTTGAAGTTTAGGGGAAAGAATGTTATTATGGTATTTTCTCTCAAAGTTGTAGTTGGTATTTGTACTTTTCTCTAGTCACTAAACTGCTTCTGTAGATCTCTGAGGCCTATTCTTTCAGAGCTGCATTTGTGTAATATTATAAACATAAATGATTGTGCCAACCCAGTCTTTGGGTTGTTTCTGCTTTTGCCATTTGAAATATATTATTTTGCTCGTTCTCTCCACTGTGACCTGCAGTTGTGGCTGGAATAAGTCATGTCAGTCCTGTTTTTCTTTGGTACGTGCTTCATGCAGACATTGTTTGTTTGTCTCTATGTATTTCAGTGGGGGCCGTAGCCTCAGGCTGTGGTGGAAGGTTAGAGGTTAGATGGAGCTGGCTTTTTAAACCCCCGGGATCAACTCTCCAATAACAGCCTCACCGGTTGTCTGTTCGGCTCAGTTGTCCAGCCCAGACGATGCCAAGCTCAGGGATCACTGGGCTTGGCACAGAATTTTACACAAATATTCAGCACACACATCCCTCAAGCTCCAGCTGCTTACTACATCCCTGAGTGACACCTCAGAGGGATCCAAGCTGTGCCAACACACTCTAACCAACATGCACCTTAGAGCATAAGGGACATCGACCTTGATTTTACAAAGCACACTTTATAAATGGTTTACTACTCTATTAAAATCTTTTTCATAGTAGTTGATTATCTTGTATTAAGTATTAAGCATCATGGTTCAACCTAAATACGTACTCAAGTTTTTAGAAACCAAGTTGTACTTGAGATAAGTTTGATTTCAATGTCTTTGTCTTTACCCACAGACTCATAGTTGCTAAAGAATACGGACGTATTCACATAGCATAGTTGTAACATGAACAGTGGCCCCACATAGTTTTCAGTAGACCACCGCGTATTCTTGGTTCACTCATAGCAGATTTTCTTCGTAGAGCATTCTAAAGAAAATGCAGCTTGGAAAGCTGAAATACCTAAGTGCATTGCTACTTGACACGCTATTGGCTGGCCAGTAGTAGCCAATCCAGGAACGTCATTCTTTTTCTTTGGCGCTTATTGGCTGTACCCTCAAGAGCGAAGATAAAGAAGACTGTGAATGCTAGCTTCTGTGCTATTGCGAAGACGGTTTCCATAGATGTGGGTATTGATTGAAATTTCAAGAATTGATTCGATTCAGAAGATTTAGAATCGAATATGACAGGTACAGGTTTGGGATGACATCTTCAGAAAGACGTCTGCGAGACATAAGGCAAGGCAAGGCAATTTTACTTGTATAGAACACTTTCAACAACTAGGTAATTCAAGGTGCTTTGCACGAGTAGAGGATAAAGTAAAATCAGCAATAATGTCAGGTGCGTGTGTCTCAAGGATGTAGTATGGACCCAAACGCAGATGTAGGTAGGTGCAAGGATGTTTATTAGGATGATGAGGATGATGAAGACAGGAATGACAAGCAGGAGGGAGAACACCAGGGTGAGACAGCAGGAGAAGACATCAGTGATCTGACCAGGAGTGAGAGGAAGTGAAGGGTTAAAATAGACATAAGGGAAGGAGGATCAGGTGAGACAGATTGGAGACAATGATTAGGAGAGGGAGTGAAAGGACAGGGTGTTGAGATTCTGACAAATAAAGCATAAAACACACACGTAAAAACATTACTCAAAGGCAGACATGAATTTAGGATGAAGTAAAAACAGCAATAAAGCATGAAACACACATAAAACATATAATACATGAAAACATTACTCAAAGGCAGCTCTAAACAGATGGGGTTTCAGCTCATCCACTGAACTCAGTGTTTCAGCAGCTTTGCAGTTGTCTAGAAGTTTGTTCCAGATTAGAGCATAGAAACTGAAAGCTGCTTCTCCATGTTTGGTTCTAATTCTAGGGATGTTGAGTAGGCTGGAATTAAAGGACCTGAGTGGTCAGGGGGGTTGGTATAGTAACAGTAGATCTTCAACATACTTTAGCCCTAGGTCATTCAATGATTTATAAAAAGGGCAAACAACGTTATAGGGGTAAATCAATCTTTGGACGTATGACTCAATCATTAGGAATTTTTATAAAAACAAATTTTGAATCAGAGAATCAATTTTTCCAACACAGCACTCGGTTTCCATTGTGTGTTTTAATCTATATTAAAGTATATCTGGTGTTTGAACTACTAAACTAGGCAGTTATAGGTGTTTTATAGGGGGTCTCAATCATTCTCAGATTACACCCATTTGTGGGCAGTTGTTGTCCCTAAGCCCCACAAAAACTGGTTGTCCACTGTAATGAGATTAATCTCTAAGTAGACTGCTTGTCTTAAGGCTGTCTGAAGTGGAAAGTCCCATAGCATGATGCTAATAAAAAGAACACACTTTGAGCATTGGATGTATGCATGCCGTGGAGGTGTTTTATTGGCGTCAATTACAAAAGCAAAAATTTTACATTATTGGTCTACTGATCCAGAACATTTTATTCAGTTTCTCCAACTCATTGGTTTTTGCAGTCACTATTAGGGCCTTTCCACCAAAAAAGAACTGGTGCTATTTCAGTGCAGGTGCCATAAAATAGGGCTTAGTTGGTTCTTAGGTGGATCTTTCAAAGAACTGGTTGCTTTTCCACTGATGTGAGGCCAAGTGGGTGCTGCATCACAACGTTATCTAAAGCATTGCTCTGCAACTGCATTCTCCCACATGGGGGAGAAGAAAACAAGCATGTTTACAGAGAGAGAGAGGTCTTAACACTACAGGAGTTCATCGTGCACTTACAAGTGTTGCTTTTGTGCTTCCACACTTTTAGACCAACTCTACTTATTTTTAGCTTCCATTGCTTCGAATGAAAATGGTGGTTGTGTGTTCTGCCTCACTATACTAAGCTTTTGTGATCCCCACACCTTGGTTGCATCACCATACGGGCGGGAAAGAAAGTGGTTCTTAGCAGGCACCAGCTCAGGCCCTGCAAGGAGTTGATGCAAGGTTACGGACTGGTTTGGAACCACGAAACTGGTGCTTTGGCGGTGGAAAAACAAAGAACCGGTTCCAAGTCAGGCACTAGCACAGAAATCAGCACTGGAACCAGCTCAGTGGAAAAAGGCTCTTTGTGTATAACAACACTTACTGCATAAAATTCTGCTTTGCCATATGACTTTCGTTATGAGGCTTTGCTTTTTGAATTGTACTCTGTTTAGTTTTGAGGTTGTTTTTCCCCCTACAAATATTCACAAACGTTTTTTTTTTCATATACATTTTCTCAGACATCTGACAACAACAAAGTTTTACTCCTTCAACTGCTTCAAAAGTCAAAGCTAGCTTTATAAAATTATTTTCTGCAGACAATTTGAATGAGTTTTGGTATGAATAATAACTGGGATTACAGAAATTAAGAATTGAACATTTAGCAACAATCAAAGAGCTGGTGCAGAGATGTAAATTCGTTGTCATAAAGTTGTTCTGAATGTTCAAGAATGAAGTCTTTACTCCCTAAGGTCAATCATCAACCAAAACTTAGATGTTCCTCTGATTGTGTACAGTAGGTGTGTACAGTAGGTAGTTCCTCTTTGCCAGCATAAAAATTATTTGTTTGAAATCAATCACTGGATTCACCAATACTTTGAAAATTGGTTCCTTCAACTATAGTCCGCTTCTTGCTTTTGGAGCGTTTGGCATTCACATATGCAATGGAACAGCACCAGAGTTCACTTCAACCGAGCCAAGACCTAGGTGTTTACGTGGACCAGAGTTAGCTTTTTTGGTCCACATCAGAATTCAATTGTGGATTCACACCACCCCAAAGTAACCAGACTTTCTGAGAAAACAAACTAGAATTTGATTAAAGGGGACTAAACAGGGCTGATGTGAACGCACCCTTACTCCCAATTCTTAAGCTTCACCTCTGATGAAAAACTAGATGGTTAAACATAGATACAGTTTGGTATTTTCACAGAACAATGGTTCCAAACACTTATCCTTGTCATGGAATGGATAGAGCAAGCCAACATTAGTCATCTGGACACACAGCCCTCAAAAGGCTATTTCCTCTACGCAATTCAAAATGAGAGATTATGCTTAATAGCTTGGTTTGTCAGGAAACCAATCAGTTTAAAGGACATCTAGAAATTATGTAAGGGAAAAGTGAACAAATATCCTTTCAGAAGGTTACTAATTGCTATTTCCATCTTGACTTGTCTGACTGGAACAGTTTGTAACGACCACATTGTCTGAGTTACAATATTTTTTTTTTTTTTAATCCATACGTTTTGTAAAGTTAGACTTGTTATACACAATGAAGACAGTAGACTTAGTTTTAAGATTTTGTGGCACTAGTGGCCTTTATTCACAGTAACTAGACAGGGAACGGGCAGAGACGAGGGATTAAGACATGCAGCAAAAGGTACCAAGGTTGGGATTTCTTGAATAAGGGTGGGTTTCGCATCAGAAATTTCATCTAAAAGGTGTATTTTTTATATTTTATTCAAGCCCCATCATAAAATTAAAAACCTTTATGCTTCAGCAACCATGTATCAAACTGATAAGGGGGGAATAAAGTTATAAATTCGTGCTTATTCTTTAATATAGTTTTATACTGACAGACTGAGAAAGTGGCTGGCAGAAGGAATAGGAGAAAAACTAACTCAAACCCCTTCTTTCTGTTCCCTCCTCTGACCTCCGTGTGAGGAGCTGACACTCTGCTCCACCCCACAGGGAGCAGCTGGAGGGCATTTCTAACAACCTAACCATCTGAGGATTGAGAGCAGAGGACTATTACATGCTGGCACCACCAGCAAGATTTCTGACCTTCGCTTTGAGTACTTTACAGTCTCACAGAGACCTGGCTGGAGAGGGAAAAATCACTGAGGACTGAGTGAACAAAAGGATATATGGTAGAGCAGCAAATTGAAAATACAGGGAACACAGAGTTCTGCTCAGAGATGCTTGGTTCCCAGATTCATGCAATCAAAATAATGTAAATATTTCAAAAAGGCTGAATGATTAAATTAATCCATTAGGGTAAAATGATTTATATGTTCTTACTAAAACACTGTAGAGTTAGGGGTTTATAGGTGGTTGTCATGTATAAAGGTGACCCAATCCTAATACATTATAATGTCACCAGGTGACTTTGAACCCCTCCAAACCCTAAGTAAATGCATCGAGCAAATCAATGGATGGATGTGCCATAACTTTCTCCATCTGAACATAAACAAAACAGAAGTACTTACTTTTGGACCTAAAGAGGAACGATCATAAGTCAGCACACAGCTTCAGTTAATACTGCTAGAAACTACTGATGAGGCCTGAAATCTAGGTGTAGTAATGAGCTCAGACCTGAACCTCCAGGGTCACATAAAGGCAATAACAAGGTCAGCCTTCTATCACTTGAAGAACATTTCTAGGATAAAATGACTGATGTCACAGCAGGACCTAGAAAAACTCATCCGTTTGTTTATCTTTATTCAGTACTTCCAAAGATTGATTTACCCCTTAAACATTGTTTGCCCTTTTTATAAATCATTGAATGACCTAGGGCTAGAATTAGAACCAAACATGGAGAAGCAGCTTTCAGTTTCTATGCTCCTCTGGAACAAACTTCCAGACAACTGCAAAGCTGCTGAGTTCTTTTAAATCACAACTAAAAACCCATCTGTTTAGAGCTGCTTTTGAGTAATGCTTTGATGTATCATATGTTTTGTGTGTGCCTCTTGCTTTATTGCTGTTTTTACTTTATATGCTTTGTCTGTGTTTCACTGCTATTTTTATTTTACCCCTTAATCATGTAAAGCACCTTGAATGACATTGTTGTTGAAAGTGTGCTATACAAATAAAAATGCCTTGGTAATGGTAGATTGTTTACTTTACACTTTTTTAAAGACAACAGCTGTCTAAATGTTGGCAAATTCAACACCTTGCCAAATTTCCACAACTGAAATGCACCATTAGAATGCCATCGCTATGCTGCCACTGTCATAAATGGATCTTGTGGTGGGTCCAAACGCAGGCACGAGCTAGGCAAGGTAATATTTTTGATATAAAAAATATATATATATGTATATAAAACAACTTCCTGTCAAGGAGACTGCCTGGATCGTTTGTAACAGTCTTTATTAAGGAGGACAACTCACACACAGAGACAGACAGCTTGAGAGGAGGCTGCGGATCAGGCTGGTAGAGGGGTCTGGAGGATCTTGAGAAGATACGGGGTGTTTAACGATAAGCAAGCTGAAGTGGCTAGCTCAGGAGTTCCGAGGCTGGAGACCAGATGACAGAACAGTGTTGTTGTGAGTGAAGCTGTCTTTTAACTGTGGTGAGAGCCAATGAGGTGGAGGTGAGTTAGTGTGCACAGGTGGAGGTCGTTGGTCTAGATGAGGTCCTGACAGAACCCCCCCTTCTAGGTCCGGCTCCTGAAGGGCCAGGGCGATCTGGGTGACGCCGATGGAAGTCGGCAACCAGGCTTGGGTCGATGATGCGCTGGGATGGAACCCAGGAGCGTTCCTCTGGTCCATAGCCCTTCCAGTCAATCAGGTACTGAAACCCGCGGCCCCGGGGTCTGGAGTCTAGGATCCGGCAAACTGTGTACACCAGGCCCCCATCCACGAGTCTGGGTGGGGGGGGTCGGGGTTCGGGGGGAGACAATGGTGAAGTGATCTTAGGTTTAAGCAGAGAGCAGTGGAAGACTGGGTGTACGTTCAGGCTGGCTGGCAGGCGAAGACGGTAGGTAACCGGGTTGATGCGATGAATGACTGGGAAGGGTCCTATGAAGCGGGGAGTGAGTTTCCGGGCCTCCGTGTTGAGTCGTGTGGTGTCGGGTGGACAACCAGACCAGGTCCCCTGGCTGGTAGGTTGGACTGGTAATCAGAGTTTGTTCTGGTGATGGAGGCTTTGGCCCGGATCCAACCCGCCTTCATGCGACGTGCAAACAGCTGAGCCTGGGGGAGGTCGACTTCGACCTCTTAGTGGGCGAAGATGGGGGGTTGGTACCCGAAACACGTCTCAAAGGGGGAGAGACTGGTGGCTGATGAGACCTGCAGGTTGATGGCGAGCTCTGCCCAGAGCAGCGTCCGTGGCCAGGAGGAGGGGAAAGAGGCGGCAAAGCACCAGAGATACTTCCCGATCTGTTGGTTGGCCCGTTCTGTCTGTCCGTTTGTCTCTGGATGAAAACCGGATGAGAGGCTGCTGGTCGCCCCAACGAGTTGACAGAAAGCCTTCCAAAACCCAGCAGTGAATTGGGGTCCCCAGTCGGTTACCACGTCACATGGAAATCCGTGAAGCCGGACTACATGTTCGAGAAGGAGTTCTGCCGTCCTCTTGGCGGTGGGCAGCCCAGGCAGAGCGACCAGGTGGACTGCCTTGGAAAAGCGGTCCATGAACGTGGCGATGGCAGACATGCCCCCGGCGGCCGGAAGTCCCGTGATGAAGTCCAACCCAATGTGGGACCATGGGCGAGATGGCACAGGCAGAGGTTGAAGGAGACCTGCTTGTTTCTGAGAGGAAGATTTTGATCGAGCACAAGTTGGGCAGGCCTTGGCGAACTCCTTCACATCCCGAGCCATGGAAGGCCACCACAAGGCTCGGGGCAGGAAAGAGAGACTCTTGGCCGGGCCTGCATGGCCGCCGATAGCAGAGGAGTGGCCCCAGACCAGGGGCTCCTGACGGCAACGAAGCGGCACATAGAGCCGGTTTGCTGGGGTCTCCGGGGGTGCTGGATCGGAAGGAAGCGCGGCTTGTATGGAGTCCTCCAGAGGCCAGCGCAGAGCGCCCACGACCTGGTGCGAAGCGATGATGTTAGTCGGCTTGGTGAGGGAGGTGAGGGGGGCCGCCAGCTTGCTAAAGTCCCTTATAAAGCGGCGATAAAAGTTGGAAAACCCCAGGATGGACTGGAGCTGGCGCAGCGTAGTGGGCTTCGGCCATTCCGCCACAGATGCGACCTTCAATTCAACTCAATTCAGTTTATTTATATAGCGCCAATTCCCAACAGATGTCATCTCAAGGCACTTAACAAGAAGACATTTCAATACATTTATGCAAACATTCCAATCAGTTAAAAAGTTCCCTATTTAAGGAATCCAAGGAGATTGCGTCAGTCATTGGCGTGAGGTTGGGCCCCGTTGATGCAGACTTTCCAAACACAGCAATCCTTCAGCAATCCCTCATACTGAGCAAGCATGTAGCGACGGTGGAGAGGAAAAAGTCTCATTTAACAGGAAGAAACCTCCAACAGAACCAGGCTCAGTAGGAGCGGCCATCTGCCACGACCGTCTGGGGGTTTGAGAAGACAGAGCAGAAACACAGATAGAACAGAAGATCTGATATAAGACAACTTTCTATGTTACAGAAAGTAAAAAGTTGATAACAGGACACAGTGGATGTTCAGTTACTGGGAGGATCATCCCAGTCGATGCCCCCCGTCCAACAGGGCATTGCAGCCAAGCAGGATACCAGACCAGGTATATCTTCTATGGAGAGAAAAACACTGAGAGAAAACAAAGTTAACAGTCGAAATAACATAATGTACTGTAATACAACTGGAGAGTCGTAGGAGAAAAGGAAGTAGCAGAGTGAAGAAAATTGGTAAGTCTGTCCTCCAGCAGGCTAAGCCTATAGCAGCATAACTACAAAGATAGCTCAGGATGACCTTAGCCACTCTAACTATAAGCTTTATCAAAAAGGAAAGTTTTAAGCCTGGCCTTAAAAGTAAACAGAGTGTCTGCCTCACGGACTAAAACTGGGAGCTGGTTCCACAGGAGAGCAGCCTGATAACTAAAAGATCTGCCTCCCATTCTACTTTTAGAAATCCTAGGAACTACAAGTAAACCTGCAGTCTGAGAGCTAAGGGCTCTGTTAGGAACATATGGAACAATTAGATCTCTGATGTATGATGGAGTTTGATTATTAAGGGCTTTGTATGTAAGAAGAAGGATCTTAAATTCTATTCTGGATTTAACAGGGAGCCAATGAAGGAAAGCTAAAACAGGAGAAATGTGATCTCTCTTTTTAATATTCATCAGAACTCTTGCTGCCGCATTTTGGATCAACCGAAGGCTTTTAATGGCATTTTGTGGACTACCTGATAGTAAAGAATTACAGTAGTCCAGCCTTGAGGTAACAAATGCATGGACTAGTTTCTCAGCATCACTCCTGGACAGGATGTTTCTAATTTTAGCAATATTCCGGAGGTGAAAGAAAGAAATCCTAGAAACCTGTTTAATATGGGATTTAAATGTCAAGTCTCGGTCAAAAATAACGCCGAGGTTCTTTACGTTATTACTGGGGGCCAATTTAATGCCATCCAGATGAAGTGATTGACTAATCAGTTTCTGTTTAAGAACTTCTGGTCCAAAGACAGCAACTTCTGTTTTGTCAGAATTTAAAAGCAAAAAGTTTAGGGTCATCCATGTTTTTATGTCTTCCAGACATGCCTGTAATCTACCTAACTGACTGGGTTCATCAGGATTTATGGATAAATATAGTTGTATATTTATCCAACTATAGCTGTGGAAATGTATCCCTTGCTGTCTAATGATTCTACCAATTGGGAGCATATATATGGTGAACAGAATTGGTCCAAGCACAGAACCCTGTGGAACTCCTCAAGTAACCCTTGAGAGTGAAGAAGATTTATCATTTAGATGAACAAACTGGAATCTATCAGACAAATATGATTTAAACCAGCCTAGTCCTGTTCCTTTGATCCCTGCAACATGTTCAAGCCTTTCTAAGAGAATATTATGATCGACTGTGTCAAAAGCAGCACTGAGATCTAACAAAACCAGAACAGACACAAGTCCATTATCTGAGGCCATGAGAATATCCTTAGTAACCTTCACCAGTGCTGTTTCAGTGATATGATGAGCTCTAAAACCTGACTGAAACTCTTCAAACAGCTCGTTACTGTTTAGATGCTCACAGACTTGATTGGCAACAATTTTCTCAAGGACTTTGGATAAGTAAGGAAGGTTAGATATAGGTCTGTAATTCACTAAGTCATCTTGATCAAGGGAAGGTTTCTTGAGTAAAGGTTTAATTACAGCTATTTAAAATTCCTGTGGTACGTATCCGTTTACTAATGATAGATTCATCATATCCAAAATGGGGCCAGGAACCAAATGGAACACTTCTTTAAATAATTTGGTTGGAATTGGGTCCAACATACAAGTTGAAGGTTTAGATGAGGCTAATATTTTTGATAATTCCGAAAACTCGACTGAATCAAAACAGCCTAAGCACCACTGAGGTTCTACAGTTCTTTCCGATACTGCCTCATTTACTTAGGAAGAAGTAATCATGTTTGGGAGGATGCCAATGATTTTATTTTTAATAGAATTAATTTTATTTATGAAGAATCCCATAAAATCATCACTGCTAAGAGCTGGGGGAATAGTTGGCTCAACAGAGCTATGACTCTGTGTAAGTTTGGCAACTGTACTAAAAAGAAACCTAGGATTCGCCTCTATTAATGATGAAAAATATGCTGTTCTGTGGGTCCATAGAGATGCCATGGGATGAGACGACGTAGCCCAGAAAGGTGGTGGAGGACTGGTGGAAGGAACGTTTCTCTAGTTTACAGTACAGTCTGTGTTGGAGCAGGCGCTGGAGGACGGCCCGGACATGGCGGACATGGTCCATCGTTGACCTGGAGTAGATGAGGATGTCATCCAGGTAGACGAAGGCCCAGCGCCCGAGCATGTCACGGAGCACGTCATTGAGGAAGCGCTGGAAGACCGCCGGACTGTTGCAAAGGCCAAACGGCATGACCAGGTACTCCCAGTGGCCATTTGGGGTGCTGAATGCCGTCTTCCACTCATCGCCCTCTCTTACGCGGATCAGGTTGTAGGCGTTCCGCAGATCCAGACGGGTGAAGATGGTGGCCTGAGACAGTGAGGGCATGATGGATCCGATGAGCAAAAGGGGGTGACGGTCCTTAACAGTGATTGAGTTGAGGCCCCGATAGTCAATACACGGCCGTAGGGTGCCGTCCTTCTTTTTGACAAAGAAGAATCCAGATGAGGCAGGAGAAGAGGATGGGCAGATGAAGCCGGTTTCCAGGGTTTCCACTATGTAGGCCTCCATTGATTTCACCTCGTCGGGGGACAGGGTATATTGGCGACTGTGGGGAAGCGTCGCCCCCGGCAGGAGGTTGATCGCCATGTCGTAATTCCTGTGGGGCGGTAAGGAGGAGGCTCGCTGTTTACTGAAGGCCTCGGCCAGGTCCCGATAAGGGGGTGGCAGGTCACTGGTGATGAGAGGCGTGGCTGGAGGGGCTCTGAGTATGGGGTCCGGTCGTTGGAGCAAACAGCTAGATGGGCAGTCGGGCCCCCACTGCAGGATCTGTTTGGTAGACCAGGAAATATGTGGATCGTGACGTTGAAACCAAGGGTAGCCGAGGATGAGCGGGGCAGCATCAGATGACATTATTAGGAAGTGGACGGTCTCTCGGTGGTCCCCAACCGCCATCTGGATTCCACGGTGCGTTGACGGATGGGACAGGGCTGGAGCGGGCGTCCGTCCACCGATGTGACTGACATGGGGTGGTCAAGTTCTTCCAGTGGGACCTTCAGGTTGGATGCCAAACGAGCAGACATGAAATTATCGATAGCGCCAGTGTCTAGAAGGGCCTGGCAAGGATGCTCGGGATGCAGTTGGTAGTGGAGTCGGACATCTAGAAGGAACAGTGTTTGTCTAATGGGACCAGGTGAGACTCCCCCGAGAATCACCTGGTCTGGCCATTTCCTGGACGAAGCGGGCAGTGAGCGCGTCTGTGGTCTTTTGCGGCACAGTAAGCGCAGAGTCCTTTGTCATGACGGCGCTGCCTCTCTTCTAGAGATAGGTGTCCCACCTGCATGGGTTCCTCCAAAGCCGGGAGTTCTCGATAGGGGGCAGTGGCGCCCTCCTCTGCAGGGCGAGGAAGATGACGAGGGCTGGGGGGAGAGTAGCGAGGCAGCGTGCGGGATGGGCGGGGCCGATTCAGCATCCGCCGGTCTATTTCGATGGCCAGGTTGACTGCATCATCCAGCGATTTGGGCGACTGTTTCCCCACCATCTCATCCCGAATATAGCTGCTCAAGCCCTCAATAAACAGAGTGCGCAGCATGGAATTGTCCCAGCGAAGCTGAGTAGCCAGGGTGCGGAAGTCGGTGGCGAACCGGTGAACAGGCTGCTGATGCTGGCGGAGCCTAAACAGCTGCACCTCAATGTCCACCTCGCAGGCTGGCGGCACGAAGGTGTTGCGTAGTTCTGCAACAAACTGAGCATAGTCGTTGCAGATCGGAGACCTCTGGTTGCATTGAGCCGCCGCCCATTCCTGCGCCTGTCCAGAGAGGAGGGACATTAGGAGCGCCATCCGCAAAGCTGAGGAGGAGTAGGTAGTCGGCTGAATCTCAAAAGTCATGTCCAGCGTGGCGAGGAGCCCATCAGGCTTCCCATCCACCCCGTTCCACTTTTCGGGTAGGCAGACCCGGGGTTCTGGAGCTGCCCGGCTGGGCAAAGTGTGGACGAGACCAGCAAGTCTGATGTGCGCCTTGGTTAAGGATTCCACCTTCTCCCGGAGAGCGTGCACCTCTGTCCGCAGAGCCTCAACCTCTGCTGAGTTGTTAGGACGAGGTTCTGTCATCCTGTCAAGGAGACTGCCTGGATCACAGTCTTTATTAAGGAGGACAACTCACACGCAGAGACAGACAGCTTGAGAGGAGGCTGCGGATCAGGCTGGTAGAGGGGTCTGGAGGATCTTGAGAAGATACAGGGTGTTTAACGATAAGCAAGCTGAAGTGGCTAGCTCAGGAGTTCCGAGGCTGGAGACCAGATGACAGAACAGTGTTGTGGTGAGTGAAGCTGTCTTTTAACAGTGGTGAGAGCCAATGAGGTGGAGGTGAGTTAGTGTGCACAGGTGGAGGTCGTTGGTCTAGATGAGGTCCTAACACTTCCAACCACTACAAATGATGTCATGTGTTTGAAATTTGTACATAGTCCTTCTTGGCATAACGATGACCTTTCTGAAGGCTCCTCGAAGATATTAATTTTTGCTCCCTCCAAAAGTTGTCAAGAGCCTGTTGAAGAATTTTTTCGACACTGACCGCTCTCAGCCGCAAGGCCACAAGGATAAAAAGACTTAGATTGGTCCAGGTGAGAGGTGATGAAAGCATAAAAAAACCCATCAAGGTTCCTAAGAGATAAAGACGGGGCTTTGTCTCAAAAGAAGATCCCCAGAAAACAAAGATGCACCAAGAAGACATCTGAATCATATGCTTGCACTGTCAAAACTGACTCTATCAATGTGGAGGAGCAGAGGCTCTACCCTGAGCTCCCTCAGGATAACAAACCTCCCCATCCCATCTCTAAGACTGAGCGCAGCCACCCTACAGAGAAAGCTCATTTAATCTGCTATATACCATGAATCTTCTGGTTCATTTGGTCATGATTCATATCTTATGATCATAGGTAATGGTTGGAACACTTACAGACCTGTAGATAAAGAACCTTTCTGTTTAGCTCATCTCGGGGAAGGGGGTCAAGCTGTCAAAATCTGGACTTGATCAGGGAGACCAGGTCAGCTTCCTTGAACCAGGCCAGGTGCACTAATTCACAGCAAGCACCGATTTACAACAAATGTCATCTGAAGGCATATGAATTCATAACCCATTATAATCTGCTTCATTTCAGTACAACTCATGCGGATACGATCAGAATCAGATTAAAAGCCATTTCCAGTAGATACACATTTTTCAAATGTATTAAGTTTTGCAATGAAATAAAAGTTATTGTAGGTAGAAAGCCTGTGGTGTTTGAGAAGAATCCCTGTGACAGAAATCTGAAAAGGTCGGTGTAAAAAAAAAGAGATTTTAGTCCAACCTGAAGCAATCTGAAACGCTGGTTTCAGCTTGCACCCTACACTGCTCACTGAACTGAGAAAGGCTCTGAGGAAAAAGGCCAAAAAAGACACAAAGAGGAAGGCAAATGTATTTCAAAGCCTTAAATAGCCTGCGAAAGGAAGAAATCATATATCTTTTTTCTGCATCAGCTACCTAGTAAATGATCAAATGAAGCCTATAAGGAATAGGACTGTCAAACATGCAGCTCTACGACAGTCGCCCTAGGTAAGCGATACTCTGTCTGGTACTGGACACCCTTAATATATAATTGGAGTGGTAAAATCAGGAGAATACAAAGGTAATATAAAGCTAAATGTGAAGAAATACCAGAACACGTATAGAAAGTTACCATTTGCCTTGGTGTCACTAATCCAGGTATTTATTCCTCTTTTAGTGAAAAAAGAAAAATATTTCAACATGGTCTCCAGGATTCCTTTTAACAACACTGTCTGTAATATCAAGGCTGGACCAGAAGGAGGCAGTAATGTAGACACCTGTTCATTTAGCTCTAGTTATTTCATGACAGGTAAACACCAGAACTTAACTTGTTTTTCTTGTTAAATAAAGGCTTTTACACACATTGAATTCAAACACAGGATAAAAGTTAGGACACCTTACCCCTTCATTGCAATTGCTCCCCTATATAGCTAAAATTCCTCTGTCACATACGTCTGCAGTTTTCTTGACGCATTTCCATTGAAAAGTATCAAAAGAGGATGTAAATAGATACCAAACTGCATAAATTTACATTTTAAAGCAAAATGGTGAAACTGGATAAACAGCAACAGAAGTGTATTTAAACAGCTACAATTCAATCAGGTTTTTTTTCCGTCTGACAATCAGCTTTTATTCTGGTGGGATATTCTCATGAAATGTTCACTGAGCTTCATTAACTTCCCTTCTGATTGTATCCATTTGGGTTGTACTGGAATGAGTCAGATTATAATGGGATAAGACCCGTTTGTCTTGTGAAGTGCCTTCAGATGACATGTATTGTAAATTAATCCACGTTGGCCCAATCTCTTTGATCACCAATAACCGTGGTCTTCTGTCGTCAAAGTTATTGAAATCAGTCGGACCCCCTCCCATGAGGCTAATTTCCCAACTGAGACACTCTCAGGGCCTGAGACTCTAAAAAGCAAAGCCTCCTGGATCTTTGGGGTACTCAAACCATTACGCTAGGTTGAGGTGGCTGTACCAAGGGAGTAAGTCTTGATCTCAAGCGGGGAAGTTACATTTTGTTGACGTCATGTTCATGACTGATGATGCTGGTGCTGCTCAGGTCCTGGGGACCAGAGACAAAACAGCCAAGCAGGTTTGTAAATGTTCGAACCATCACCTACGATCATGAGATATCAATGATGACAAAAAGAGTAAGATTCTCGGTGCAAGCATATAATATGAGCTTTTTCTGAAACGTCTCTGCTACTACAACTGAATTAAAAAATGGTTAAGGACCAGGCCTTTGCAAAACTTGCTGACAAGGAGGTAATTTAGCCCTTTGATTTCGGTGTGTTGAACCAGGAATGCATCCAAACGTTGCAGGGCAGTGGCACTTGAGAACTGGAGTTGCAGACCCCGGATTCAGTGCATCGGATTGATGATTCACCAAATACTGCAGTTAAAGCTCACATCTATCATTTTAACCTCCACAATGGATTTCTCAACAAAAAGCATTTATAAACTTCTTTCCTCAAAACAACTGTGGATTTCTTTTGCTGTATTTATGACTTTCCTTCTCCTAAAAGATGATTAAGTATTCAAAATGACTTAAAATAAAGAACCTTCATTTATTTCTCTCAACGACTGTGTATCTTTATCATCTCGGGTTCCTGAATGCTTTTTTTCCCCCTCCGTTCCTTTGCTGCTTTTGAAATGGAAACGTTTCCTCAGCTCCGAGAGCTCTCACCTACTCCAGAGTCATATCAAAATTACACGTCTTTGTCTCCTTTGAGCGCTGCTGGAATTACAATAAATACAACTATTGTACTCAACAATTCAACTCTTCAATCCAAGAGATTAGGCCCAGACAGTCATCCATCAACCATTTCCTCGCTGGAACATTTTGTTGGAATGGCTAAACCCAAAGAAACCAAAGAAAAACAAAAAGACTGTGCAGGAAATATAAAGGTGGATGTCTTTATGGAAATCTATAGATTACTTTGGCTGTGTTGATGCAAATGCTATACAATTTTGCCAAGTTGTATATGTTGAATAACCAACATAAAACACTCCAAAAAATGTCATGCCATTTTTTTGGCATTAATGACTGATTTGGATTTGTCGTTTCTGCCCATCATGTCACCCAACAAACTCATCTTACTCCTCCCTGTACTTCAGGCATTTGTGGCTAAAGATGATAAAAAAGCACAATTATGGTTTTTGTCAGGTTCTGTGGATTTTTGTTTGTTTTCTTTCCTTTGCATATCCTTCCCCTCTGTACCCCAAACTGCTCTCTTGTTTTGTCCCTCCTGTTGGGTTTAACTTGGTTCTTGTCCTCATCTTGTATTTTTCATGTTAGATTATTCCTTGTCTTTATTAGTTTATTCTGGCACTTCCTTGTTTCTGTTTCTTCTTCTTTGCTCTTAGATATTTTCACCTTTTGTTTGTATCTTCATTTGTTTCCTTAGGTTCTTCCCTCTAGATAGTTTACTATTTCTTTCTTTCTTCTGTTTTCCAGTGTTTCCTTTAGATTCCCTTCCAGACTTATTATGTTTAGTTTCTTAAGAGTCTTCTGTCTCCCAGCCTTTTTACCTCCTATCCCAGTTAATTATCTTCACCTGCTCACTCCCTCAGCTGCAACCGCTTCCCTTAATCAGTCCTCAGCTCTTTCTGCTCACATCCTCACACTCCCCTCAGAATAAATACAGTCCACACTCAGTCACAACTCGCTGGTTCGTTGTCTTTCCTCCCTTCCTGGTTCCCTGTTCATTCCTGGTCTGTTTTCCCGCGTTCCCTGGTCTCCAAGCTCTCTGGTTTCCCTGTGAATTTTGTAAGTTTTGGAAATTATTATTTTATTAAAACTGAGTTATTTAACGTTCTGCACTTTGGGTCCTACTTCAACACGCAACCTGACAGGTTTTTAAATATAGTTGCAGATTTGAGAAGTTTATCATTTTTTTCATGGAATAACTGCATTGAACTTACAAAACAAAATGACACTTAAAGTACCAGTAATATTTCTAGATTAATATTTCTTCTAATATGATTAGAAACTATGTGTCGTGGTTAGGATCTTAGACTCAAGAGCAAACAAGCAGGTCTTAAGTGAAGGCATTTCTTTAATAACGGAACTGGCAGGAAAAACTTACAGAAAGGTGTCAGGAAGACTGGGTACAAGGCTCAGGGAGGGATGAAAGGGAAAGGAGACGAGGAAGACGCGGGAATGATGACAACGAACTGACAAGGAATAGCAGGGACACTGAGGTATTAAAGAGCAGGGCAACAATGGGAAGACTTATGAAGGAAAACAGGAAACAACTGACAATAAACAACAGGCAAACGAGGGGAGGCACGGAGTGACACAGACAGGAAGGAAGTGAACATATAGAAGGAAGCTAACCAAAATAACACTAGGAACAACCTAACCAACAACCTAAAAATAGAAATAAAAGGGTAAGGGCAAAGCAAGGCAATTTCATTTGTATAGCACTCTTTCAACAACAAGGTAATTAAAGGTGCTTTACATGATTAAGGGGTAAAATAAAAATAGCAGGTAAACACAAAGCATACAGAGTAAAAACAGCAATAAAGCAAGAAGCACACAAAACATACAGTATGATACATGAAAACATTATTCAAAGGCAGCTCCAAACAGATAAGTTTTTAGTTGTGATTTAAAAGAACTCAGTGTTTCAGCAGCTTTGCAGTTGTCTGGACGTTTGCTGCAGATTAGAGGAGCACAGAAACTTAAAGCTGCTTCTCCATGTTTGGTTCTAATTCTAATTACCCTTGAATTACCCTGCTGTTGAAAGTGTGCTATACAAATAAAATTGCCTTGCCTTGCCTTGCCTTGCCTAGGGATGTTGAGCAGACTGGAATTAGAGCACCTGAGTGTTCTGGTGGGTTGGTATAGTAACAGCAGATTTTCAACATACTTTGGTGCTAAACCATTTAATGATTTATAAACTAGTAAAAGTATTTTGAAGTCTATTCTCTGAGCTACAGGGAGCCAGTGTAAGGACTTTAGAACTGGGGTGATGTGCTCTACTTTCCTGGTTCCAGTGATGAACACGAGCAGCAGCGTTCTGGATCAGCTGCTTAATTGACTTTTTAGGCAGGCCTGTGAGGACGCTGTTGCAGCAATCAATCCGACTAAAGATAAACGCATGGATGAATTTTTCTAGGTCCTGTTACGACATCAGTCCTTTAATCCTAGAAATGATCTTCAGGTGATAGAAGGCTGACCTTGTTATTGCCCATAACAAGGTCAGCCTGGCTAAGGGTGATTCTTTAAAGATCCCATTCACTCTTTTTTCCTAATAAATTTGCTGTGGTCTCTAGGCAAGGCAAGGCAAGTTTATTTGTATAGCACATTTCATGTTACAAGAGAATTCAAAGTGCTTTACATAAAACATCAAAAGCATTACAGCAGGGTGCAGAAAAGGCAAAAGGACAGGAATAAAAACCATGAATTAAAATGAGAAAAAAAAAATATCTTAAAAGAAGCCGTGGAGATTTAAAACTTAGAATAAAAATCTAATCAAATGCAGCTGAGATCAGGTGGGTCTTTAACCTGGATTTAAATAAATTGAGTGTTTCAGCTGATCTGAGGCTTTCTGGGAGTTTGTTCCAGACATGTGGAGCATAGAAGCTGAATGCAGCTTCTCCATGTCTGGTTCTGACTCTGGGAACTGATAAAAGACCGGATCCAGATGACATTAGGGTTCGAGTAGGTTGTATTTTGGTCCTAAACCATTCCGAGCTTTATAGACCAGCAGCAGAACTTTGAAGTCCATCCTCTGACAGACAGGCAGCCAGTGTAAAGACCTCAGAGCTGGACTGATGTGGTCCACTTTTTTGGTTTTAGTGAGAACTCGAACAGCAGAGTTCTGGATGAGCTGCAGTTTCCTAATTTATTTTTTAGGTAGACCTGTAAAGACGCTGTTACAATAATCAAGCCGACTAAAGATGAATGCATGGACTAGTTTTTCCAGGTCCTGCTGAGAAATCAGATCTTTTATCCTTGAGATATTCTTAAGGTGACAGTAGGCTGATTTTGTGATTGCCTTAATGTGTTTTTCAAAGTTTAGGTCTGAGTCCATCACTATACCCAGATTTCTGACGTGGTTGATGGTTTATAGGTGTATGGACTGAAGCCCTGTGGTGACCTTCAATCTTTTCTCTTTAGCTCCAAAGACAATTACCTCCGTTTTGTTTTTGTTCAACTGCAGAAAAATGTGGCACATCCAGTCATTAATTTCCTCAATGCATTTGCCAAGAGCCTGTACAGGCCCTTGGTCTTCTGGTGACATTCTAATATATATCTGTGTTTCATATGCATAGCTATGGTAACTTACATTGTTGTTATTTATTACCTGTGCCAGTGGGAGCATATAGATGTTAAACAGAAGAGGTCCCAGGATGGAACCCTGGGGAACCCCACATGTAATTCCCACATGTAAAGTTGCTTATTGACACAAAGTACTTCCTGTTCTCTAAGTACGTTTTGAACCAGTTTAGTATAGTGCCAGAGAGACCCACCCAGTTCTCCAGTCGTTTGAATAAAATAATGTGGTCAAATGCAGCACTGAGATCCAGTAAAACTAACACTGACATTTTTCCACTGTCAGTATTCAAACGGATGTCATTGATGACTTTGGTCAGAGCAGTCTCAGTGCTGTGGTGCTGTCTAAAACCTGACTGAAAGACATCATAGCAATTGCTTTGTCTTGAGAAGTCATTTAGCTGATGAAAAACAGCCTTTTCAATTATCTTACTTAAAAATGGAAGATTGGAGATGGGCCTGTAGTTGTTCATTTGTGTCTTGTCCAGATTGTCTCTTTTCAGCAGGGGTTTAATTACAGCTGTTTTCAGGGGCTCTGGGAAAACACCCGACATTAAAGATGAGTTCACAATCTGTAACAGATCTGACTCCTAGATCTTTGAGACCTTTTTGAAAAAGCCTGTGGGCTGTATGTCTAAGCAGCAAGAGGAGGAGTTCAGTTGACGTAAGATGTCCTCCAGATCTTTGCTGTTTATGAGATAAAACTGTTTCATGGTGTTTAAACTGATTTTCCGTGGACACTGTACATAACCTGAACCTCCCGTTAATGAACCAACTGCTTGTTTAATATTTTGGATTTTGTCTGTGAAGAATTTCGCAAAGTCATTGCAGGGCTTGGTGGAATAGAGTTCAGGTGCTACTGACACAGGAGAGTTTGTTAGCCTGTCGACAACAGCAAATAATGTGCAAGCACTATGACCATTTCTGGTGATGTCAGAAAAATATGACTTCCTTGCATTCCTCAGTTGTAAGTTATAAGAGTGAAGTTTCTCTTTATAGATGTTATAATGAACCTGAAGATTTGTTTTTCTCCATCTGCGCTCGGCTTTCCGACACTCCCTTTTTTCATTTCTCACCAGTGTGGAATTTCTCCATGGAGACTTTTTCCTTCCAGAGATAACCTTCACCTTTGTGGGAGCAATAGTATCCATAACATTTTATATTTTAGCATTAAATCTGTTGACAAGTTCATTGACTGAACCCCCTGACAGGGCAGGTGTTAGAGAGAAGACCTGGTTGAAGATGTCACTAGTGTTTTCAGTTATACATCGTTTTGTGATAACCTCCGTTAAAACATTTATGTGCCCCGATATTATACTCTCAAAGAAAACACAACAATGGTCAGACAAGCCCACATCATGCACATTAATCTTGGAAATGCCCAGACCCTTCGAGATCAGTAAGTCCAAAACATGACCCTTATTATGTGTGGGCTCTGTTATATGCTGAGTCAGTCCAAAGTTGTCCAGAATGTTACTCAGGTCTTTAGACCCTTTGTTCTGGGGATTGTCAACATGGATGTTAAAATCACCAACAATAATTATACAGTCAAAATCAACACAGATTACAGACAGCAGTTCACTAAAATCATCATTAAAGTCAGCACAGTAATTTGTAGGCCGATAAACGTTAAGAAACATGGCTCTAGATGAGGCCTTCAGCTGTACAGCAACATATTCAAAAGAAGGAAAACTTCCAAGAGATAACTGCTTACACTGGAATGATTCATTAAATAAAATAGCAACTCCTCCACCTCTCCTGTTCTGTCTGGCCTGGTTGACATAACTAAAGTTGGGAGGGGTTGATTCGATATGAGAAACACTGCTATTCTTATCTAACCAAGTCTCAGTTAAAAACATAAAATCAAGGCCATGCTCAGTGATAAGATCATTGATTAAAAATGTCTTCCCTACTATAGATCTGACATTTAATAAGGCCATCTGAACAGGTTTAAGAGTATCATTGTGCCCCTTGTGTGTTTTGGGGTGGGCTGTGTACAGCGTATTTTTACTTTACTTAAAAACCTTTTAGGATGCAGTGCTCTGTGTTTTGACATAACTACATTCCTTCTGTTACTTATAAGTACAGAAATGATCGAACCTTCTAATGCTTACGTGGTGGGGTAGGAGGGGGCCAGGCTTGTTGCCCTACCTTTAATTGTCCTGGTGTGGGGTTTATGGGTAAAGAAAACAGATTGGTCTGGGGGGTAGATCTGAGCCCAATGTTGACCCGCTCCATCATCTGCTCAGTGAATTTCAGATGGGGGGAGGGGGGGGTAGGGAAGACTGTGGGCTGTCAGGGGTTTGCGGGGGCGATGGAGGTCCGCTGTCCTGTTCTTTAGGGCTGTTGAGGGCTTTTGGGGCAAATAAAGATCCTTCTTCCTGCTTCTGTTCGAAGCTTCCCATGAGTGAGGGCAGAAGACGTTCCTCCCCCTCTGCACTCAGCTTTGTTTGGTCTTCCTTTTGAGATAAGTCTTTGTGTATCTCCTTTTTGGCTCCAAGCACAGAGGGATGACGCAGGAAGTAGAAAATATTGGAGTTAAACAGTCTTACACCTGACCTGTTCAAACTAAATCCATTTGCCTTAAAAAGATGTCTACGCTTCCAAAAAATCTGAAAGTTGTTAATAAATTGCAGTTTGTTGTCAGCACATGCAGATAAAATCCACTTATTTAATGCCAAAAGACGGCTATTTTTTTCTTCTCCTCATCTGATGGGTGGTAAAGGTCCACTGATGAATACTGCTGCATCCAACGAGCTCACGGTGTTCAATAATCCAGCGAAGTCCCGTTTTTGAACCTCCGATTGTTGCTTGGACACATCATTCGACCCGGTGTGGAGAACGATGTTTTTCACTGTTGGATATTTAGTCACAGTTTTCAGAATCCTCTTCTGCATGTCACTGACCATATCCTTTGGAAAGCAGAGGACTTTGGTGTTCTTTCCACACATCCACTGAATGTCCTTTACAGAGGAATCACCTACAATCAGAGTTTCAGGCCCAGTCTTTTGCTTTCTCTGTGGCCTCTCACTCTCTGACAGGTTATCAGTCCTCATCTCGCTGCCTTGGGGTGGATGGCCGTCAGATAAAGATTCAGGGTTCTCCAACAGTGGAGCAAATCTGTTCTGCAGCTTCACATTCGGATGTTTTGAAAGTTTGTGACTATCTTTCCAATTTGCAGCTGTTCTGTCCCGTGTCCTCTCATGTACGGGAATAGAAGAAGCCCTCTCTCTTGTAGGGAGTGCAGGCCAGTCGGTCTCAGATCTCACAGATTTCCGCTCGCTGTGTCCAGCCTGCACTACGTCCTCCCGTTTCCCAGAGACATGATTTAGTTTTTGGCTTAGCACCAAGACAGTTCCAGGGAGGATTATCACTCGGTGATTTAATGTAATGAGCAGAGGCTCCCTCTTTCTTGATCGTGTTATCTCTACCTCTTAGCCGTGTGTTAGCTTGCTCATTTCCACTGTTTTGAAAGAGTGATAAGGTTGTTTCATTTCCACACAATCCATTTACTTCCACATTAAGTTCTATCCGTTGAACTTTCCTCTCCAGTGCTGTTACCTTTTGTAGAAGGTCATGGTAGTCCATTGTGGAGACGGAAGGCATCTTGTTACTGTAGCTTAGCGTTAGCACCCTTATGAGCTATATCTAGCTTTAGCTGAATGCTAAGTACTTAGATGCTGTAGATCAGGCTTCAGCTGTGTGTAGGCCACGCACACAGAGCGCTGAAGATATAAGATCTATGAAATATTGCCGTTACTACAAAAAAAGGTTTTCCCCATAAATTTATATGTATTCAAAAGTCCTGCAGGTTGGATCATAAGGGGGAATAAAAATAAAAATAAGCAAAAAAATGCAGAAAAATGCAAGCAGAAGGGAGAGCAAAGTAGCGAAGCAGGAAGTATCAATCTAGTGTGAATAAATGCCTGCTGAGTCGTTTTCGGTGGAAAATAATGCGCTCGCTCTCCTGTTACAGGAGATTATAGTTTTTTGGAGGAGTGGGTGGGGGGAACCACAGGATTACAAATCTTACTCAATAATATTCATAATATGCAAACGTTCTAACTTAACTTACGTTGCTGGTGGTTTTTCAAAGACAAATTCCAACCATCTCCAGCCATAGGCAATAGCATAAGTTTCTAACATCCTTTTAGAAATTTTGGCTATTACCGTTGGCTACTAAAAACTCCTGACAAGCTATGGCCTGCGTCACGGTATACTGAAAATGTCTGGACAGTTGTTGTCTTTTTTAAAGGTTTTTTGGGCCTGGGTGGCCTTTATTGACAGTTTTTTTTTTTTGAAAGGGGAGATAGGTGGGGGAAGACATGCGGCAAAGGTTGCCCTGGATGGGACTCGAACCGTGAATGGCTGCGTCGAGGACTCAAGCCTCTGCACATGGGGCGCCCGCTCTAACCACTGCACCACGCAACGCCCCGATGTCTGGACAGTTTTGCCAGCAGCACTTTTCACGAGCATTCATCTAGCTGCTAAAGGTATGGGAAACCGTGCAGGGAGAATGGTTGTTAGCATTACCTTCCAGGAACCACTTCATATGTATAGCACAAGTCCAGAGTTTAAAAGAAAAATCACTGACTTTCTAAGCTATAATTCCAACTTCAATCCCACCTAATTTCACCTGTCTGGGAGCTCAGATGTTCTGACTTTTTAAAGTCACTATTCCAAAATGGATCTATTTGTAACCTATTGTCACTTGTTGGGCTCACAGGCTTAGATCATTTTGACTTAATTATAGAGAAGATTTGTAGCCTCTCTATGTCAGTAGTATTCTGCAACATACTAGTCATTGTATCTCAGTGGCAGCCTGCTAACATTAATGTGGTGGACAAATAAGTGCAGGCTCACTGAGGGCCAGAAGAATCATGGCCTGTTGGTAAAAGGAAAAAAGCAGCAGGTAACAGCAAGAGAGACTACATGATAAAAGCCATTTGATACACAAACAACCACAAATTGATTATAGTAATTTGAGTACTTCAGTCAGGATCTGACAGGAAGACAGACTCAATTTCATAAACATGCCCACATAATCATATGCCTAGTAAATTTAATTACGACGCTGACAAATAATGTTGTGTAAATTGGTTGGCTGAAAAAAATGGCCAGCTCTCAAACTTTGTTTTCTGGGACTGCTAGGTGATTTAATGTTACCACGGCAACGGTTCATCATTTGAATGTGGTTAAAAGAAACAAGCAGATTCACAACTAGCTTGGTAAAGAGAACTCTACAATTGCTAATGGAAAAAATAAGGGGAAATACAAAACTAAAAGGTCAATGGGTGCCTTCACAGTTATAAATATTGCATTTTGTAATAATAATAGCATCCCCATTAAATAATTACATTTTCGATTGGAATTTCAAAAGTTAAGTCCTCTCAGAAAGGTAAAAAGTTAAGTTTCATAATAATTTCTGGATTTTCTTTTGCCACATACTATAATATTGGATTACTGGCTGATCTACTCACATCTAACAATATTTATGCTGATAATATTCAACAGCAGCAATACATAAACTCTCTAACCTGATTGTTAGTTACGTAATTGCCAAGATATAATTCGAGTCATGGTTCTACAAATTCGGCAACATACAGTATTGGACTTTAACTTTCGGGTTTTTTACAGACCTTTTTGTTTTCCATGATTTTGATCAACGAGGTCAAAAAAATCTGGTCATAATCTATTTTTACCCAGCAACATACAGTCAAAAGTCAATTAAAAGAGAGATTAACCTTCTCACCTGATTATTTCCATATTAGCATATTCAACAGTATTTATTATTTATTTATTCCCCTGGATGGGGCGCAGAGTCATTGCAGGGGGGAGGGGGGTATGAATGGATAAAATGTAAAAGCTAATATAACTGACAGGTTTTTGACGAGGCTCGCACATAAACGCAAAGCAGAAGATAAAACATCACCAAATAAGCTTCTAAACCAACTTCCATCCGGGCCAAAGAGTTGCCTTTGGTTTTGTTACACCAAACATCTGCAAATGCTTAACTGAGCTGAAGCCTAAATTAAGTACAAATAAAAAACTAAATACTTGAAATTGTTTAAGTTGTGGGCCCTGGATCTATAATCTTTGGAAGTTTAAGGTTTTGAATGGAATTCTGGAATTAAATAAACTTTTCCATGATATTCAAATTTTTTGGAAAAGGTCTGTGGTCTCCCTCCAATATTGCAGTTCATGCGCTGCATTATACATCATGCACTGGCATTTAAACAGCCGAGTCCCGACCTGAAAGATGTAATGATCGATGTCTTTGGCACAGTCAAGTACATCAGAACACAACCTGTCAAAGTCCTGATTTTTGCTGTACTGTTTGTGAAAATGGGCTCTGACAGACAGCCGTTCTGTTTCACAGCGAGTCCCGATAACTGTCATGTGGGAATGTGAGGTCCAGGGTCTTTAAACTGCCAGATGAGATTAGCATCTTTTTGAAGAAAGATGGCAGTGATCTTGGCCACAAATTTTACTGTAAGTTACCGTACACGTTTTTAATAAAACTGTCATATAGTGGCATATTTCTGAACGCATTGTTCAATGAACCAAATTCAGTGATGCAGGGCACAAACGCCTCCCCTGGCGGCTAATGTGACATCACAGCAGGCTCACACCAGATACTGAAAAGTTGTGATGATTGAAGACCTCAGATTTGCAAAACTCTTTACAATTGTTTTGTTTTTTCCTCTCAGAGTTCTTAATGCTTTAAACCAATTGTCCACAGAGAAGAATTAAAATGTATTGAAAGCAATGTAATATAATACTACACAGTAAAACTAATAAAAAAATTAAATAATAAAAGAGTAACAACTACACTGGGGAGGGGCGGCATGAACATTTTCTTATTAACCAAAGGGGGCCACGTCACCTAAAGTTTCTAAATCAGGTAACTTTTCTCCAATTTCAGTGATAAGTCAAAAAGACTACTCTGAACGAGTCGTATCCTGACCAGCAAGCTATCACTTCAGCTGGAGGAAATCACACTGTATGCGCCACTTCTGTGCCGGTAGTTGGCACAACAGTGGGCTCTTTGGAGTCATGGTCTAAAGCCTCCGAAACTCTTCTAAGTGCTGTAATCTCCCCGTTAACGAGATGTATTGAATACAGTCTGAGATGAAGCTCAGATTATCTCATGCAAATCTTTTTTTTTTTTTTTTTTTTGATTGATTGATTTAGTTAGCCTACCTGTACTCCATGCGTAAAGTAGAAATTGCCTATCTGTCTTGATCAGGTGGTCAGGGGTGTAAAATAAAACCTGTCAAAGTTAAAAATGGCCTTCAGATTTTGTTGTCACCGTTCTAAAAAAAACGTTAAAATACGGAAAACATGTTTGGTTAACGTGACCCCTGGTAGAGGGATTGTAAACCCAAAGTTTTAACATTTTATTAATTACATTTTATGTTAGCAATTATTTATATCATTCTCACAATTCAGCGGAACAGTTTTTACTACGGTAATAAAACCCTTTTTATAATAGCTGAATAGCTTTTCACATGTTTCCACTGGTTATCGTTTGTGATAAGCTGCATTTCTTTGAGGTTGGAAGGCATCCTTACCATCACTCTGATCTTAAGCTCCCTCCTTCGATCTAGATGGAAGTCAAGACTTTGGCTTCACCATTTCACAATGTTAATATTGCCTTCAGTCAGAAGAAAACTCCTGGTAATATTAGTTTAAACCCAAATCCATAAATTTTGGGGTTTAACTGTACCAAATCTGTTAAAGGTTTAAATGTAAGTACAAATTGATAACATTTTTTTTTTCATTTTACTATTACAAATCTTCGGTTCTTTTCTTCAAGGTCGTTAGAAAGTAAAACTTCTCTGCTATTGAGTCCCAACCATGTTTCGCTTCTACATTTTACAGATTTTAGTCTGGATCTAAAGTTTTCCACGGTGGTATGTGTTTGCCACATGCAGCGGCTCCAGATGGTTGAGTGTTTCATGAATAAAAGATGCCTTTAAGCGGAGACTGATGTGACCTGTCAGGTCAGTCAGACAGACAATCGAAAGAAAACACCTGTAACCTTGGGTTTGTCTTTGTTGGTTTTCCTATTGCTTTACAAGTGATCAGACAACTAACAGAATTGCTGACAAATTTCACTCGACACCAGTCATCTTCCGACTGCTGAAACAGTTACGAAGGACACGGCATGTTTTTCCACCTGCGCACCTACAAATATCCATCTCTCAGGTTAAGTCGGATCATGCTTTTTTATTCCTGTCCCACTTCCTGCTTTTTTTTTTCTTTTAGCTGTGAAGTGTTTGAAGACATCAGTCTTCCTGAGGTTTAAAGGTCCTCGGTCATTACAGCTTCAGCAGCGGTGGCTGGGGCAAGGGCCAGCTCTGCAGCTCGGCATGAGAAGGAGGCAGAGCCAGCCAACTGTCTGAAGTTATCACCATGTTCGAGTGTGCAGACGGACCGCTCGACTGGGACTTCATCTGCTCGGATACACAGGAGCGTAATGGCGACGAGCTATTTTAAGGTGGCGGTTAGCAAAAGGCCACCGACTTGAAAAGAGGAGCGACAGGCTGTTTGAGAGACGGAGTTGATCTGAGCAAGGCGGCAAACTGAAGCTGTTCTCTGCTGCTCCAACATTCAGGGTACACTAATTCTATGGGTTAGCTTATCCAGTTTAATTGACCATTTTCAAGTAGTTACAGCACATTTATTGGCACCCGGGTAAAGATATAGGATCTAAAAAGGATTAAAATAAAATATTTTGTTGCACAACAATGATTTCACCTTGAAAAACCAAAGCAAAATTGTTAATTTGAGCACATTTGTTCATTAGGGTGAAGATGTCAGTCAATCATTTTTACTAAATGCGACAACTATTGGCACCCCCTCCCAAATAATTTTTATACCATTTAACGTATCCAATACTTTTTATTATTTCATTACAAGGAATCCCATTAGCCTTCATCACTCTTCAAAATATGAAAGAGAATAGAATATGCCATTCAGATAAGGCAGATGTGTGTTGAACTTGCCCATATCTGTAGTCAGAGCAACAGAGGTGGGTATAGGATACCCAAAAATTGTACTCAAGTAGTAGTCGCTGTCCTTCAGCATTTTTCTACTTGAGTAAAAGTACAAAGTAGCTCTGGAAGAAATTGCTATGATAAAAGTAAAAAAAGTACTTGATTAAAATGCTACTTAAAAGGGCTGTGTGGAGTTTGACAGTTGTGTACTCGCGATTGCCCCTTCAGGCCAAATGCGCAACTGCAGCCTCAATGGAAAGGTTGTGCATGAGGCGCGCAGGCTGTTCAGGAACGAACGATCAGAAAAAACAGCTGAGTCAGTCCCATCCCGGACAATTGGCAGATCTGCAGGCAAGACTTCAACTGAGGTAAGAGATGTTACTGTTGTGTAATATATTTAGACCCAATCAATTAGAGTGCATATTTTCCAGGATGTGATACTTGGGCCAATGCATAGCAAAGTGAAGAAGCCAAATAATAAACAAATAAATCACGTTTGAAGGTGGAAAAACAAATACTCGTATACTTTGTATGCATAAACGTAAGCCTAATCGTAATAATAAGATAGTTCCACTGGTAGATACTAGGAAAAACCAAGATTGTCTCTTCAATTCCGTTTTTTTCTTTTGGTTGGGGTCTGGGCTGGTGTTTTGCCGATGCCTGAAGCAGGTCTCTTCTTATTCTTCGCTGAATCCATCCTTCGAAAGTTACCTCTTGCTCGGCGGCTTCAGTATTTATTATGGAGATAGCGAACGCCACACTTCAGCGTGAACACCAATGAATTCTTTATGCATTATGTTCTCCCGTGGGAAGTAGGCGTGAAATCTGCTTGTTCGACCCGAGTCGCTCTCTATTTTAGAGAATTTAAGTGAATTTAGAGGCATAAAGAGGCAACCACGGTGAAAAGGCCAGGGCTCATTCTACTGACCAGGGCATTGCTGGAGAATGTATGAGGAAGAAATTTTGAATGTGCATATTAAATTGTGGTTAAACTTACATATAGTCCCTTTAAGTACTGGGTAATAGGGCTGTAGGAAAATATAGATACGCCCATATATCGCGATAATTTACATCACGATATTGTATCGACATTCAAAAGCAATGCATCGATTTTGATTTCATTTTCTTAGAATTTGAATGTAGCCATTAATGATGAAAGTAATTTTTGTAGTACAATTAAAATCAACTAGATCTAAATATAAAAGTGGATGCATTATGTATGAAACAGGCTGGAGTGTTTAGAACAGTTAAGTTTTAAAAATCGCAATATATAGTCTAACTCATGGTATCGCAATATATTGGACCCCCCCCCTGTATTGTGATACATCCCTGCTGGGTAAGTATTTAATCATCACATTTGATGTAATATTTAAACATGATGACATCATTCTGGTATGCTAAATACTAAATTAACACAAATAAATAACATATTTACAAAATAGCACATTCAAGCATGAGAAACATGAAATTAAAAAAATTTTCAATAAAATTTTTATTAACAATTCTTACAGTATTGTATGTTAGAACAGAGTGATGACTTTTGACTGTATGTTGCTGGGTAAAAATAGATTATGACCAGAGTGATGTACTTCTATCGACAAGGTCTGGTGTTTACCATATATTCACGATCTCCAAATATCTCCAAACAATAGGCTCAGCAGATAGAAAATAACATTAGAACAAACCTTATTTAAAAATAAGAGGTCTCACTTTAACATAAACTGTAGGTTCTGTGTCACATGCATTTTAGATTTAAATATGTTTGTTCTTCATTCACTGAAGTTACTCATGTTGGGTAGAGTATATAAAAAATTTACTCAGGTAAGAGTAGTGATACTTCATAATAACATTTATTTCCACAAAGTTAATCAAGTAAATGTAACTAGTTACCACCCACCTCTGCACAGCAACAAAATATGGCTTGACGAGGACCCAGGTTTATCATGCCACCACCACAGTGTGCAGGGCGGAAAGGGAGGTGAAGCATTTCCAGTCAGTCAGCAAGTCTTCCTAAAAACTATTAGATGCTATCTACATACCAACCAAGTTGTTTGTGAAGCATGGTAGAAAAAACCCTGAAAATGTATGCGCTACGATTACAAAAAAAAAGGGTTTTGCCAAAATCTAATGTGGCTTTAATTAGAACCATCCCCTCTAACAAGGCACCTGTACTTAACGAGCAAAAGCTCTCATCTGACCAGAGAACGGATCAACTTTCTGATACATTCAGCTAAACGGATAAAACTGAGTTTTTAAAGAAGGAACATAATACAAAACACATGGTCAAAAAGAGACAGAATGGTTCAGATACAAAGTTGAACCTTTTCCATGGTCGTCTCAGTCCTCACACCTTGATCTAATATAAAATGTGAGGTGAGCGGCTGAGAAAGAGTAGACCCAGGACTCTTCAATCGGATTCAGACTTGGCTGCACCAGCAGGATTATGTCTGTTTTAGTCTGTGAGGCAGACACACTGTCTACTTCTTAGACCAGGATTAAAACTTTCCTTTTTGATAAAGCTTTTAGTTAGAGTGGCTAAGGTCATCCTGAGCTATCTCTGTACTTACGCTGCTATAGGCTTAGGCTGTTGGAGGACAGACTGAAAATGTTTCTTCTTTCTGCTACTTTTCTCTTAGGGTGCATTCAGACCCCCACTGTTTGGTCCACTTTAAACGGACCAGGGTTTGTTTCGAATGCTGGTCCGGACCTTTTATGCAGGTGTGAATACACACAAGTGAATCCTGGTGCGGATCAGAGAACCGGACCCACTTCTTTAGCTGGTCTCGGTCTGCTTCCAAACTGACTCTTGTGCGGTTCGCTTCAGGTGTGAATACAAACCAGTGTCGATCCGAACCAACTCTAGGATAAATGTGCCTTTTTGGACTAAACAAGCCACCGTAGCAAGGTAAGTTCATACCTGATCCTTCGTCTTTTGTTTTGCCACGGTGCTGCGAGCATGTTATGGGTCAGGGCACGCAGAGCACATCGTCTCCTTCGGGTTACTGCACGCATTCACCGATGCTTTTCCAAAATATGAAAAAGAGCGTCGTGAAACCTGCGTTGAATGAGCTGCTCTTGACACTCAATGTGATTTTGCAGCTCCGATAACAGCAGAAATATGCAGAGCAGCGTAGGGCTTTCATGTTTTCCTCCATTTCCGGGTCTGCGCTCTGTGTGCCGCCCTAGTCATTGCTGTCCAATGGCCGCACCGATCGTCACACGCGTGGAGGTGTTTATAAAATATAGTTCACTTGCAAAATGTACAATGTGAATGCAAACGGCACCAAACAAAAAAAATTACGTCCGCTTTTGGTTCGGACCAAACAATCGGACCAAAAGACTTTTCTGGTCTGAATACACTTAGTGTTTTTCGCTCCATAGAAGGTACACCTGGTTTGGTATCCTGCTTAGCTGCAATGCCCTGTTGGACGGGGGGCAGCAGGCCCTGGGTGAGGGTTGGGGTCAGGCCCTGGGGATCCTAGTAACTGAGCATCCCTACTGTCCTGTTATCAACTTTTTATTTTCTTTAATATTGAAAGTTCTTTTGTTCTGTGTTTCTGCTCTGTCTCCTCGAACCCCCAGACAGTCGTAGCAGATGGTCGCTCATACTGAGCCAGGTTCTGCTGGAGGTTTCTTTCTGTTAAACGGGAGTTTTTCCCTCTCCACGCTACATGCTTGCTCAGTATGAGGGATTGATGTGGTTGGAGTCTGGATCAACAGGGCGCAACTGCCAGTCAATGACTCAATGCGATCTGCTGGTATTCCCGAAATTGAATTGAATTAAACAGTGTGCAATTATTTCTTAAAGAGGGCTTTATTTTCCACAACCAAATAAATGTACTCATAAAGTTTGGATTTTTCATAATTTCACATTTATTTTTAAACACATTTTTATTTAGGGAGGCCAATCATGAAAGGTGTTCGAAATAACCTAATATTTAAATCTTAAAAGAAGAAAATACCACAAGTTCAGACATAAAACAGTCATTTTTTTTCTATTCATGGCTCACTGAACCGAATTTAAAAAAGTACATTTTAGATTAACAGTTTTAAAAAGCTTGATTTTTTACATTCGCACCATTCCTTTTCTGGTCCACCTGCTGCAATACGAAATAGCCAATATAGCGATAAAAAAAAAAAAGGAATAATATAGCATCAATATTTGGAAATGCTTTGAACAGGAAGTTGTGAAACAATTGCCACGTTGTATACTGCTTTTTTCCAGTGTTTGCCACTCCTTCACAAAGTATGGAAAAATCTATTCAAATATACAATAAACGTATTTTGATTTCTTGGTACGGACCGCTTGGTGCAGCACAGAGGCGTACAGAGTTTCCACACTATGTTGCACTTTACCCAGCAACACATGCAACTCTGTTAACAAATACAGTGCAGTCCAGTCCCCTGCTAGCAGATGTTATGGCCTACAACTCCTCTAAGGTAGAGTAGGAGCTTGAATGGCTGCTTCCATTGTCAGAACTCGCTGTTTGGGAACACTTCGGAGTCCCGGTGTTACGGAATGGGTTTTCATGTAAACTGGCTACCAACTTCCGGTACCGTTAGTGGTTGCTGTTAGATACCTCAGATGTTACTGAGCCGAAGGACAGCGCTTAGCTCCACTTGGTGCTGTTTTCTTAACGTAGCAATAAAGTATACACTTAACTGTAATAAAATGTGTTAAAAATGTTTCTTTCAGGAAATAGTCAATGACATTTACGTTGTCTAAATGGAAGGAGCAACACCCCCATCATAGTGTCCCACATAAACACAAAAATAAAGTTATTCATCTAATATCATCTTTTATTTTCAGTTCACACACCAAAAAAAGGGAGAGTAGGAACTTTCCCAAATCAAAATGGAACACATGAAACCAAGAGAAACTTCGGGGTTAGAAACCGCGGTTCCTCTGGAAAAGGGAACTCTGCAGCGGTGATTAAACCATTAGACTAGAGGTGTACTGTAATGTCTCCCACCTCACCTGTATAACTCATGTAACATCCTGTCAGCTGGCTCAGGTAACATTTTAACCCCCGATTAACTTGTTACTACTGTTGACAGTCAGTAGGACAGTCTAAAATATTCATTTCATATCGCAGATAGTCTTGACTTGAAGTATTGATGTTGCAGATTCCTAAAGAGAAAATATTTTAACAGTTTTAAATTGATAAAAAAAATTATTTTAAATTGTATTATATATGTTTTTATATTATCTGAGAATAATTTGTCGGAAAACTTACTGCAAGTACAGTTTGATTTTAAATGTAAACAAAAATTTTTATTGTTTTCTTTTTTTTTTACTTTGTACACTGTTGTACCGAACATTAACTGAACTGTGAAATTGAAACCAAGGTACATATCGAACTGGAATTTTTTGCCGTACCATTACACTCCTAATTCACGTCTATACATGTCATACATCATAATGTGGGTATTGTTCTCTACTTTCCCCCAGTGTGTCTCTCCCTGCGATAGGCCAATGAGTTTTCTGTCAAATCATCAAGCAGTGTAACGTGTGCACATTTTTCCTTCAAAACCAGAACAGAAGTGTTGTTTTTCCTGATAAAACATTGCAAAAACCGAAAACGTAAGTGGTAACGAGAGGGTTTTGCTACTCTTTCTATAACAATTTGGTTTCCCCCAGCGCCTCAGAAGGGTCCCATAAGAAAAGAAACAGGAAAGATAGGAAATAAATGAGAATACAGCAAAATAAAATCCTTCAAATGACTAGCTAATGACAGCTAATCCGTAGCACAGACTTTTCTTTCAGGTGACTTGATTTTTAACTTTCCAGCTCGACATGACTTTGTGCCTCTAGACTTTATCAAAATGAAAGCGGAGGCCTGTGGAGTCAGGTTTTTGCCTCCATTCATCATTTCACCCTCAGACTTTGATTGACTGCTACGTTAAACCTCTTTGATCTATCGTCTATCAGAAAAATTGTCATCTTGTCAGCCGTAACCCTGGTATCAGAGAAGCTCCTGTGCTCATATGTAAGACTCAAACCAAAACCCATCAACAACAAAGGGAAAAGGAAATTGTTCAAGTGTTGCAACAGTATTGCAAAGAACTTTGCTCTTCAGGAGATTTTTCTTTCCATTCATTGTCTGGCCTTACATCTCTGCTTGAGTCTTTCTTAGTAAAATTCTCTGTATCTTTCTTCTTCTTCTTCTTCTTCTTCTTCTTCTTCTTCTTCTATTGTCTTGAAGGAAAAAAACCTTACTTAAAACGAAACTCAACTTTAAAATCGTTAAGACAATTTCATGTACAAAGAATGATCAAATGTAAATAAGAGCCTCAGTCAGCAGATTAAATGTTAAAGTTTCTGACAGTACAATTAGAACATGACTGAACAAGTATGCCTTGTAGGATGCAAAGTTACATCTGCATTAACCACAAGAAACAATGTCCTTTGAATACTTAAGACCAAAGTAGAGATGCTTGATCAAGGAAAAAACTGTATATCTGTGGGTTTGCATCCTTTACATTCTGGGAACCTTGCAATCATTATGTCAACCATGAACTCCTCCGTTTACCAAGGTATTCTAGAGTCAAATGTGAGGTCATATGTCTCCAAAAGCTGAAGTTTGGCCCAAACTGGATCATCAAGAGCCCAGGTCCACAACTCCTAGACAGGTACCGGGCCACACAGAAAGAATAAATAACACACAGTATATCTGTTTTATGCATTATTATCAGTCTAAATAATATTTAATTTTTTTTAAATGACTGTATTCTCTCCATTACATCTGGCTTTGAATACCTCTTGACACGTCAAGACACTTGCTTCGTTCAAGTGATATGTCACTGCTAAAAACAAACCCACGAGCTAGCAAAATTGATAAAAAACCAGAGGTTTCTGAAAAGTTTCTTTCCGAAAACGGAGATGTCCAGTGAAGAGACAGAAGAAGAGCTTATGACTTCCAAGAATAAGAAAGCAATTTTGAACTCTTTAACACCTAAGCCTCAAAATGTCCGCCTGGCATTTAAAAAAAAAAATTTTTAACTATAAAATGGGCTGAACGTGTCACATGAGGAAATGCTTTGGCTTCTTTTTCCAGAACATTTGGAAATTTCATAATATGGCATTATTTTTCAATATACTGTATATTAAACCAGTGTAAAAACAATTTGAAATTAAGAAACACAAAATCGAAATGAGATTTGAGACTTATAGTGATAAGAAAACACTGTGAAAGAACATGAAGTACAGCGTTTTCATCATGAATTAACAATTTCAACAGTATAAAACATAATTACATTTTTTTTTTCTCTCTCTTTTGAAAAAAAAAACAATTTACTGACATTTTTTCCACTCCATTTCCTCATACTTCCAAGTCCTAATGGTACAGCCAGTGACAGTTCCTGTCTAACTGCAAGCACAGGCCCACAGTTACCTCAACCGCCTCCCAAAGATCAGCGACTTTTGGCATACTGGAATAGTTTTCCATGTAGAACTACCTGCCACCATCATTGCCTGAGAGCGGTTCTTGCGCTCCTCTTCCTCTCCCAGTTCTTCCACAGGAGACCAGCTGATCCTTATCACAATAGACTAAAAGTAGTGCAAAAAAAAAAAAAAAATCACCTGGTCTCAAACCCACACTATATTATACAGAAAAAGAGTGGTAAGCTATGCAGACATACATTCAGAGTTTGGTAAACTGTACTAAAAGTGACATATGACATCATTTATGCATAAAAAGTACAAATATATGTACATTGTACAAACTTACAAACTTGGTACACTGTTCTAGAAGAATAAAATCAAAACATATTGTGTATCAAGGCATCCAATTGTGTGTACATAGTAAAAACTTTTCTACATACTTGCAAGCTTCATTAATCCAGAAATTCAGATCAAAACACATTATTCAGTTGGTCAAATGTTATCTTTTTTCCCAACAAATTGCTGCTTCAGCTTCTTCTTCAAACTCAAAACCATCCATGTACCTCTGATGGTTTTTTAATTCGGGAAGGTCGTTTTTGAGACAATCTCCTGTGCTCCTGTCTGTTTCTCTCTGTCTCTGTCTCATTTTCTGCTCTTTACTCTGCACGGTTCGCGTGTGTACTGCTTCCTGCAACCGCGGGAGGCAAATTACCGTAATAACACTATGCAGACTTGAAAGCGCAAATCGTTTTCTTTCTAAATCCGTTTCAGTTTTTCCGATAGCACATACCTTTGCGAGTTATGGTAATGCAAAGGGCGCAAGCAAAAATGTGTCGGCGACAACACGTTCGGTGTTAAACGTTACCATAGAGACCAGAGAGTGTTGAGGTCCAGAAAGAATGATACTCGTGTTACGGGAATTGGATTTACATTTATTATCATATTTAAAAATAACCAAGTTTTTGATGCTGGGTCCAGTTAATTTTGTCCAGTAAAACAGCTACTTCACAACAAGTCCTACATCTACAATCCAACATAATCTGCCGATCAAAATCTTTGTAATTCACTTCCTTGTGTGTTTTTCTAATTATAACTACCGTTAGCACGATCATATTAGCCTAATAACCCACCCTTCTCCTTTGTGATGTTTATTGGCAGCTGGCAAACAACAAATTGGTGCATTATCGCCACCAACTGGTATGGAGTGTGGACCAGAATGTAACTCAAGGTTGCACTTGCTACTCTAATGCCCCTTTTCTACTAGGGTCGGGTCAGCCCAAAACGGGTAAGGTCAGCACAGCCCAGAACAGGCTGGTTGTGTTTCCATTACTATCCCAGGAATGCGGATGTATCTGAGGATATGGGCGGGGTCAGCTAAAAGTGGGGCGAAAGGTCTGTGATGTCTTTTGTAATCACCGCAAGAGTAAACAAATGTGGAGGTGCGCCTTGAGAGCGGGATATGGCAGAGAAACAACAATGGAAGACGTTGAGGTATTTTTGTACTTTGTACTCGGACTGTGGCTCTTTCTGAAGAAGAAGTGGCTACCACTAGGTAGGTAGGCGTGTGACTGACATCACTTTACCGGACCAATAAGTCCATAGGTGTTCGTGTTGGGTCGCTTCGGCCCGCTTCGGACCAAGGCAGAGCTAGTCCAAAAAAAGGGGTCAGCTCGGCCCCGACAAAGGTAATGGAAACGCGGCAAATCGGGGCTGAGTCTACCCGTTCCAGACCAAACCGACCCTAGTGGAAAAGGGGCATAAGGGTGGTGATATATTAGCATCGTCCCTGCTCGTGCTAGTTTTGGTCTTGTTTGTATTAAACAAAGCTCTAATGTCCATTTTTGTATACAGTACAACCGTATCAAAGGATCTTTTTTTTTTACTGCCTACTCCCGATTAATAGCCTACAGCACCCTCTACTGGTTGTCTTGGGTCAAGACATTGCATGGTTGCATCTTAACTGTTTTTTTATTTTTTATTTACACATGTCCTGTCTGGCAGTGTGGAGCTCAGAATTGGTGTCGGAGTACCAAGCAGAAACCTGACAGATTTACTATCACAAGTGGAGAACTACAGCTTTTGCTATAATCCGCTTGATATATATGTGTAACACCAGCAGGACGGCAGGGAGAGGGAAAAAAAACGACAAAACAAATCAAACAAGGCAAACTGAGAACTACACAACCACAGCCCACAAATAGATATATGAATACAATAACAGCGTCACTGAAAACCTCATGGTACCGATTATTACAAGATTTAGTAATAACCTAAGCCCAAGAATGTATCTGTAAACACCAGAATTCCCACACCTTGCATCTTTTTTTTTTTCCCAAAAAATTACTTGTTTTGAATGTAAATGCACCTTACTGTGGCAGCTGTCCTTTTTATATCTCGTCATGCCTTTGGCATGATGACAATTAAGAATTCAACTCAATTCAATTAATTTACAAGGGTGTTGTAATCTGTCTTGGGAAGGCCTGATACCTGAATGAGCGGGACCCCCCTCTCAACTCACATCCAACAGATGCAGAAGAGCAGCCGATCACCCTACGTAAAAACACAAGACAACACATTACCAAATCCACCAGCACTACGCACGTCACAGCGCCAAAAGGCCAGTTCACATAGTGCGGCTCCATGAAAGACCCTAACAGAACACACCCTTGTAATCTGTTATATCTGTTCCCCATACTCCTGAGGATCCCTGGGGACGATGCAGACAACAAGGAAGCCATGCACCAAGAAACACCTGGATCAACCATCCATCCAACCAACCAACACAGGACAGCAGCCCTAATAACAGAGATGGGCAAAGGGTGCCTCTACCGATGTAGAGACATCTTCAGCGAGCCACCACATCCACCCTGCCCCCAATTATTGCCCAAGTTCTCTCCACAAAAGTATCCCAAACAGGATGGTAGAACCATGCCCAACAAGACGAGGCAGCGCCAATTTCCCTACAACTAATAAAGGTAACTTAATCTTCAGAAGAAAATAAAATTAAACATGTTAAACTCCAAATCTGTGGTCTTAATCAAACTCATCCTTTCGTGTTCACTGTTTTTACTCTTCACTATATTTTTATGTTTTCTCATACTCCCTTGAGGAGTCTGCTATGAAATAGGATAGAGACGGAGAAAAAGAAGTTTGGTCTGCTTCACAAGAGTAAAAAAAAAGTTCTTTGCTTTCAGTTTTCTCTCCTTATCAAAGAAACAAATCTAAAAAAGAGGAAATAATAAAGGTCATAGACATAAAGGCACAAAATGATTAGAACAATCAAACAGATTTATAAAGAAAAGAAAAGAAGCAACGAGTAATTTAAGCACCAGCACTGACTCCAATCCTCCCCTCTGGGAGTGAACCAACACCCACAGCAGCATCCAAAAGCCCAGCTGATGTCAGAACTATTCAGGCATTCGTCACTTCCTTCTGCATCATTTTGTAGATAGACATAACAACACAGAGTTATTACACAAAAGAAGATATGAATCCCCAAAAACAGATTTTCTTTCGCCTTGTCAGCATCACTTCTGTGCCAGAAACTCAGTCATTTAACGAACACTATCTGGTAAAGAAGAATGTGAAAAGTACAAACATGATGAGGATTTTGAGTGAGGAAAAAGTTTATAAAGTTCCTCTGCTGACTGATTTTCCCCCTGCGTCAGAAGTATCTTCCCTGAGAAGTAGTGAGGAGAATTGGCTGGAAGAAGCAAACAAAAAAGTCAGCATGTCTTTGCCTGCCCCTCTTTTCTCTTCCTGTATCTCCCCTCCTTCTGCAAACCTCGGGGGACAAAAATGACTCTGCCACGAAGATGGAGTTAAGACTGTTTGACCTTGATAACAAACCTGCATTCCTAAATATTTAGTGGCTGTGGAGTGATTGTGCACGCCTTTACTCCTGCAGATAGCAAGTTACGCACGAGGTGGATGACACAATTTTCGGCCAACTTAATGTCTTGCTGCTGAGGAGAGCTTATAGGATTTATAGGAAATAATGATGATCTATTCTTTGCAGATAACAGAAAATGTTGAAATCTTGGTAAACACAAAGGACCTCAGTTGCTTTAGCGAATGGATTTGTCACATGCAACAATTTAGAGCTAGAAACCAAAATCCACATAAATGTTGTACTTTATCTGGACTTAGTGTTTAAAAGTCACTTTCTGTCATGATGTACATGGTATAGAGGACCAAAATGCAGAACGAGGGCTGCAGAAACTGAAATTAAATACACTACCGTTCAAAAGTTTGGGGTCACCCAAACAATTTTGTGTTTTCCATGAAAAGTCACACTTATTCACCACCATACGTTGTGAAATGAATAGAAAATAGAGTCAAGAAATTGACAAGGTTAGAAATAATGATTTGTATTTGAAATAAGATTTTTTTTACATCAAACTTTGCTTTCGTCAAAGAATCCTCCATTTGCAGCAATTACAGCATTGCAGACCTTTGGCATTCTAGCTGTTAATTTGTTGAGGTAATCTGGAGAAATTGCACCCCACGCTTCTAGAAGCAGCTCCCACAATTTGGATTGGTTGGATGGGCACTTCTTGCGTACCATATGGTCAAGCTGCTCCCACACCAGCTCAATGGGGTTCAAATCTGGTGACTGCGCTGGCCACTCCATTACCGATAGAATACCAGCTGCCTGCTTCTTCTCTAAATAGTTCTTGCACAATTTGGAGGTGTGTTTTGGGTCATTGTCCTGTTGTAGGATGAAATTGGCTCCAATCAAGCGCTGTCCACTGGGTATGGCATGGCGTTGCAAAATGGAGTGATAGCCTTCCTTATTCAGAATCCCTTTTACCCTGTACAAATCTCCCACCTTACCAGCACCAAAGCAACCCCAGACCATCACATTACCTCCACCATGCTTAACAGATGGCGTCAGGCATTCTTCCAGCATCTTTTCAGTTGTTCTGCGTCTCACAAACGTTCTTCTTTGTGATCCAAACACCTCAAACTTGGATTCATCCATCCACAACACTTTTTTCCAGTCTTCCTCTGTCCAATGTCTGTGTTCTTTTGCCCATCTTAATCTTTTTCTTTTATTGGCCAGTCTCAGATATGGCTTTTTCTTTGCCACTCTGCCCTGAAGCCCAGAATCCCGCAGCCGCCTCTTCACTGTAGATGTTGACACTGGTGTTTTGCGGGTACTATTTAATGAAGATGCCAGTTGGGGACCTGTGAGGCGTCTGTTTCTCAAACTAGAGACTCTAATGTACTTATCTTCTTGCTCAGTTGTGCAACGCGGCCTCCCACTTCTTTTTCTACTCTGGTTAGAGCCTGTTTGTGCTGTCCTCTGAAGGGAGTAGTACACACCGTTGTAGGAAATCTTCAATTTCTTAGCAATTTCTCGCATGGAATAGCCTTCATTTCTAAGAACAAGAATAGACTGTCGAGTTTCAGATGAAAGTTCTCTTTTTCTGGCCATTTTGAGCGTTTAATTGACCCCACAAATGTGATGCTCCAGAAACTCAATCTGCTCAAAGGAAGGTCAGTTTTGTAGCTTCTGTACCGAGCTAAACTGTTTTCAGATGTGTGAACATGATTGCACAAGGGTTTTCTAATCATCAATTAGACTTCTGAGCCAATGAGCAAACACATTGTACCATTAGAACACTGGAGTGATAGTTGCTGGAAATGGGCCTCTATACACCTATGTAGATATTGCACCAAAAACCAGACATTTGCAGCTAGAATAGTCATTTACCACATTAGCAATGTATAGAGTGTATTTCTTTAAAGTTAAGACTAGTTTAAAGTTATCTTCATTGAAAAGTACAGTGCTTTTCCTTCAAAAATAAGGACATTTCAATGTGACCCCAAACTTTTGAACGGTAGTGTATATAAATAAAAACAAACAAAAAATCCCCCATCAGTAATGCTATAAAAAGAGGATAGGAGAAGCACAAACCCCTGTAAACAGTGGAAGGTGCATGCTAGCAGAATTGATTAGGTGAGTGGAAACAGATGAGGGATGAGTGATCAGTGACAGGTGAAGGGCACGGGTAACAAACAACCTGAGTGGGCAGAGACGACCAAACCCCCAAAATAGACTGGAGCCAGAACTAGAAGTAACACATAATGCATGCAGTGGCTTGCAAAAGTATTCACATCCCTTGAACTTATTCCCATGCTGTCATGTTACAGCTGTAAACCTTCAAAGTTTCTTTTAGAAATAAAAATCTGTAAAGTGTATTTGTATTCAGTTCTTCTGAAATAAATTCATTCATTCACTCACTCACTCATTCAGAATCACCTTTTGCTGCAGGTACAGCTGCAGGTCTTTTGAGGTATCTTACTATTAGCTTATCACCTTTGCACATCTAGAGCCTGAAATGTTTGTCTATTCGTCTTTGCAAAATAGCTCAAGCCCAGTAACACTGGATAGAGGTCTTCTGTGAATATCAAATCTTGCCACAGACTCTCAATTGACTTTTTGGACTCATTAAGCTTTTACTGTACAGACCCTTTCCAAAAAATTTGAATATCATGAAAAGGTTTATTTATTTCTATAATTCCATTCAAAACATTAAACTTCCATAGATTATAGATTCAGGGCCCACAACTTAAACGATTTCAAGTATTTGGTTGTTTATTTGTACATAATTTGGGCTTCTAGCTTATAAAACCCACAAAAACAGGAATTCAAAAAAGTAGAATACTGTGAAGAAATCAGCTCAAATTTTACAGGGTATGAATGTTTTAAACTGGGAGTCACACACTACTCATCTACTAAACTCAAAGCACCTGCACAGGTTTTCCTGGGTGTCATTAAATTGCTTCACTTTGGGAGCACGGTGGCGCAGGTGGTAGAGTAGCTCACCTCACAGCTAGAAGGTCCGGGGTTTGATTACCGCCGGGGACGCTGTGGGTGCTGAGGGTGTGTTTGTTCCCTCACATCATCGGCACCCACACCCTGGGTGGGGTTGGCAAAAAGGGCCTTTCTGTGTGGAGTTTGCATGTTCTCCATGTGTTCCCTTGAGCAGCTCATCTGAGCTACTTCCACAAAAACATGCACTAGTCCTGGGGCTATATACTGCCTCCTCCTGGACGGCCGGGGCACCTGAATGGTTGAGGAGGATCTGGCTGGAATAACGTGATCCTTCCACACGCTACATCCAGCCGGAGAAACCCCACCCAGTCAGGTGAAAAGAAGGGCCTTCTTACTCCCCAAGCATGAAGGAGGCTTGGGTTTCAGTGCTGGGCCCTCCCGGGGCTGGCAGAGGGAGAGCGGAACCCCAGAACTAAGGTAGGAGCACTGGGGTGATAAATAATGGGAATAAACCGTGAGATGAAGAAAAAAGAATTGCTTCACTTTGGTTCAATTGTCTCATTTAGGTTCAAAATGGAGAAGACTGCAGACTTGACAACTGGCCAGAAGACCATCATTGATACCTTTCATAGGATGGGTAAGCCGCAAAAGTTCATAGCTAAGGAGGCTGGCTGTTCACAGAGTGCTGTGTCCAAGCATATCAATGGAAAGTGGAAGGGCAAAATGAGGCAGAAGAAGATGCATCAGCAGAAGAGCTGACCGTGGGCTTCAGTGGATTATCAAACAGAAACGATTGATCAATGCAGCAAAGATCCAGAAAGAGTTGAATAAGGCAGGAGTCACAGCTTCAAAAACCATCACATTCCGACGCGTCTCAACTGGGCCAAGGAGAAGACGAACTGGAATTTTGGCCAGTGGTCCAAGGTCCTCTTTTCTGATGAAAGTAAAGTGTGCCTTTTATTTGGGAATCAAGGTCCAAGGGTTTGAAGGAAGACTGGGGAGGAACAGAACCCAAGCTGCTTGAGGTCCAGTGTGAAATATTCAGCTAGTCATGATTTGGGGTGCAATGTCCGGAGCAGGTGTTTGTAAACTCTGCTTTCTTAGATCCAAGGTCACCGCATCAGTCTACCAGAATGCTTTAGAGGACTTCTTGATTCCTTCTTCTGAGGATCTTTATGGAGAGGACCAGGTCCCTGCCAATACCGCCAGAAGCACCAAAACCTGGTTTAATGCCCATGCTATCACAGTGCTTGACTGGCCAGCCAACCGGACCTAAACTACATTGAGAATCTATGGGGTATTATAATAAGGAAAATGAGGGGCACCAGATTCAAAAACAATGAAGAGCTGACAGCAAGCATCAAGGAAATCTGGGCTTCCATAACTCCCAGCCAATGCCACAGGCTTATTGCCTCAATGCCACAACGCGTCAAGGCAGTGATTAAGGCAAAGGGATTCCCTACCAAGTATTGAAGATTGACATATCATTTTGAAAGTACCATATTTTGATTGATTTGATCCTATTTGTTTTCTTTTTTGTGTGTGCAAAAACTGACAAGTAAATGATGATTTCTTCACAGTATTCAAATTCCTGTTTAAGTGGTGTTTATGACCTGGAAGCCCAAATTATGTACAACTAAATACTTGAAATCGTTTAAGTTGTGGGTCCTGAATCTATAATCTATGAAAGTTTATCATTTCTAATGGAATTATGGAAATAAACTCTTCCATGGTATTCAAATTTTTTGCAAAGGGTCTGTATGTTTAGGGTTGTTGTCCTGGGAGAAGATAAACCTCTGGAACAGTCTCAAGTCTTTTGCTGCCGCTAACAGGTTTTCTTCCAAGAATGCCCTGCATCTATCTCTATCCATCTTTACATCAAGTTTGTCCAGCCTGCCTCTCCCTTTTGAAGAAAATCTTCCCCATATCATGATGCTGTCACTACCTGGTTTACTGTAAAGACCGTGTGCTGATTGTGCAGCAATGTACTGTTTTGTTATAGTAAATGTTCTTTATTTGTATAGCGCTAGTCCAAAGGACCCCAAAGCGCTCTACACTACATAAGCGCTCTACACTACATTCAGTCATTCGCCTATTCACACACACATTCACACTAGTCAGCTACCTTTAAGCCACAGCTGCCCTGGGGCAAAAGCAAGGCTGACAAACAATTTGCGCCATTGGGCACTCTGACCACCACCAGCAGGCAAGGAGGGTGAAGTGTCTTGCCAAAGGACACAATGACTGAGACGGACGGAGAGGGGGTTCGAATCAACAAAGTTTTAGTTTCATTGGACCAAAGCACTTTCTACCACATGTTTACACAAATAAACATAGACCTATCTAAGTACACATTGTTAATGTCTTCTAGTTTGGGTTCATTGCAAACACATATTCCACATAGTAAACCGTTTATTCAGCAACAGGGATTTTTAAAAAAATCTTTAACTTGGTTTTATGGAAAAAGTTGCCTCTGGTAGAGGTCTGCTGTTTTTGACAATAAAACAACTTAGATGTAGTTTCTTAATAACTTTACAAACTTTCCGCCTCTTTAGCAACAAGTGTCAAATGTATAACAGGAATTGAGGGCCTGAATGCATATCACTTAAATAATTGCCTCAAATTTATTGCAGTCCAAGAAGTTCTTCACCATATGTATACTGCGTCAAGTGATATTGTGATATTATACCCTGACATGTACCTTGAGATTACATGATCAAGTTAATGCTTCCGCAGCAGAGTAAACTCAGTACATAAAATATGTAGAACTAAGTTCATACTGTTCAATGAATTAGATTAACAGCAGACTGTTTGCACTGAATTGTTTGTCTTGAACTCTATAGGGAAAAGTAATTCTAAACGATAAATCTGATTTGTTGTGCTGCTATACCTTACAGGTGCATAATTAAAACATTTGTTTTCTCATATCTGCCCATGCAGGCAGGAGAAACTCATGAGTGTGGTGTTGCCTGAATGGAAGTAAGTGAGAACTTTACCAACTGCTTATCTGCAGCAAGCCCACACTTTTTGTTTGTTTGCTTTTAATCAATATGTGTAAGTCACCTAATTTCTCAGAAAGACAAAACTTTGGAACAAACTTTTCTGCTCTTCTCCTTTTTAAGAAGAATAGAGTTCACCACATAAAACGTAGTAATTACCAACCTATCTTGCAGCAAATGTTTTAAATTAAAATATATAAAAAATGGTACTGGTCTATATTAAAAGAAACAAAGTCCCAAAAAGGTAATTACTGTTACTAACCATTGCTATCATAGCTAACTAACCCTAAACCAAAACCAATTGTGAACCAACTGATTGTTGGGAATAAATTCAACCAGATGGAAATACAAAGCAGCTAACATCAATGTTACAAAAGAGGGTAGGCTACTTGTTTCCGCACTGATTCAAATTGTAAACACCTATGTGAAGTGGTTTAAAGCTGTAAGAAAACAGGACTAGTTTGGAACATCCCAGGGAAATGCTCATGGAAGAGTCGAGCATACTCAGAAACAAGCTAATAACTAGTGGAGGTAACAGTTATTCAGAGTTAGGCTAATAGTATGTTCCATTTTCCAAGTTCCCTGTTGGGAAAACAACAAGAATGTCACTTAAAGAGCATATTGCAGGTTAAATATTTTTCAAAATTGCATGTAAAATGTTAAATTTCACAATAAATAATGGCACAAATTTTAATTAAAAAGTTTCATAATCTTGACATGTGATGTAAGAGGGGGGAGTCATATGCTATGTGCTACCTTATTTCAGTAGTTAGTCATCGGGTTGAGCAGTCGTGTTATCGAGACTGTGTTCACTAGCTTTGGATTGGATTTTTTTTTTTTTTATACTGTAAATTCTTGTGTTTGTGGCTGTACAAACACCAGCCTGTCAGGACATCGAGTCCGCGGGTTTCCATGAAAAGAAACAAACAAAAACAACAAAAACAGCTTTGGCTATGAGTAACGTGATAATTAGTGGCACTCATCTCCGACTGGAGGATTAAAATCCCAGCAATGTGATGGAGTTTAACATGGTATACCGAAGCAAAGATCAGGTGTGATTCACAGCAGGCGCAGTGCCTTTGGTACACAGCTTTATCAGTGCGCTGTCAGCAGCTGCTTCTGGGCCTGAAGCAGACAGGAGACAATCACAGACCGGTCAGAAGTTTAGTTCTACGCTGACGGGATCTGTGCAGTGTTGTCTTGTTGTCTAACATCTGCTAATTACCAGCATTGTTGAAAGAATATCAAATCTGAGAGTCCATGTGATAAGTGGGTTGTTAAAAAAACAGTAAAGCTAGCTTGCAGACCCTAGGCTAATAATGTTAGGTTCGCTTAGCAAGGTTTTGTTTTGGCCATTAATCCGCCATATGGTCTCTCTCTGCTCTCTGGGCTGTGCAAAAGGCTCATAGCTGTATGCTTGTGGTCCATCATATGTGTAGCTGTAAACATTTAAAGTTTCTTTTGTGTCAGAGTCGGCATTCAAATCCATAGTTTTCAAATTGATGGAGCTGACAGGACTCACTTCTGCTACGTCACTTCCGGTCTGGCGGAGGCTAAATCTTCTCACAAAAACGACTCCAAAAGCGAAAATAATTTATGTAAAGTGTACATTTTTATTTAGAAACAGTTCCTGATCTATTTCTCTAAACGGTGGGTTAAGGGGGACTCTAACCTGTATCTCTATTCTTTCTTTAGACTCTGGGATCTTGGCTTCTAAATGAGATTCAACATTTGCAGTTCCTTTAGCCCAGGTAAGACGCTTCTGACATTTGTTGTTCAGGAGCGGTTTGACAAGAAGAATCCGACATTTGAAGGCCATGTCCAGGATGTGTGTGGTGGCTCTTGATCCACTAACTTCAGCCTTAGTCCACTCCTTGTGACGGTCCCCGACACTTTTCAGTGGCTTTTTCCTAACAATCCTCTCCAGGCTGCAGTCATTCCTGCTGCCTGTGCACCTTTTTCTTCCACACTTTTCCCTTTCACATAACTTTCTATTAATATGCTTTGATACAGCACTTTGGGAACATCCAACTTCTTTTGCAATTGCCTTTTGAGGCTTTCCCTCCTTATGGAGGGTGTCAGTGATGGTTTTCTGTTCAACTGTCAGGTCAGCAGTCTTCCCCATGATTGTGATTCCTACCGAACAAGACAGAGATACTATTTAAAAAGACTCAGTAACCCTTTGTAGGTGTTTTGGATTAATTAGCTGATTAGAGTGTGACACTTTAAGCCTAAAATACTTAACCTTTTCACATTAATCAAATTTTCTGAGACGTTGAATTTGGGGTTTTCATAAGCTTTAAGCCATAATCATCAACATTATAACAAATAAAGGCTGGAAATATCCTGCTTTGCATGTAATGTGACTATCTTATAAATTAGTTTGTAATTAGCACCCCCCCAAAAAATTAATGCAACACTAAAGCAAATCTGGCAAACATCTACTCAGAGTCAAGACAAAAGTTGCTTAAAGATTATTACATAGTTAATCAGGCTAATAGCCACCTACACTCAAGCCATCAGGTACTTTAGATTAACAGCTTCTATAGCAAACAGCTAATCAAAATCAAGCTAAAAGCTACTCACTGTCAAGTGAGAAGCTATTCAGTGTCCAGCTAAAAATGTCCAAGTGTCAAGTCAAAGCAAATAAGTGCAACATCAACTAAGAGTCAAGCTAACAGCTATAGTGTCAAACTAAATGTTATTTAGTGTAAACAATCATGGCTATCAACAACTCATATCAACAGACTAACAGCTAACCTAAAGCTATAAAGATTCAAGCTACCCAAGCTACCAGTTAATCAAAGCCAAACTAACAGCTTCCAGGAGTTAAGCCACAACTCCAGCTACAAGCTAATCCAGCCTAAAGCTAATACAATTCAGAGTCAGGCTAACTGCAACCTAGAGTCAACCTACAAACTTACAGCCATTCAAGGTAACGCTAACACCTGCTTAAGCTAATACCTAATTGAGCTAAAGGTTCTTCAATTTAACAGCAACAGTTACTCAAGCTAATAGCTACTTAGAGCCTAGGTAACAGCTTAGCAAAACTGAATCAATTCCAGAAAGAATTTGTGGCATCCAAAACAAAGTTTTCCAAGAGTCCATGCTGATGTTAAATATTTTAAACCTCATCACTTTATGCGGAAACAGTTTATATATCTTTGTTTACTCAACTTTACAACCACCATGCTGGTGAGCTAACTTTAGGCTATGCACTATGGTTCCTATAACCACCCAACTATGAGCTTTGTTTAATAGAAAGGTACATTCTTTCTGCTTCTAGTATCTTTATTTTATTCCCTTCAGTTTTTGTCTTTCACTTAAGGCCTATAAACTGAGACTCATACCTAATAAAGAGAAGAGTAACGTCAGTATCCCCAGTGTACACGGGATAGCGAAACAGAAAACTCTGAGATACAAGATTGCTTATGAATAATTACAGTTAGTCCACAATAATCAGTTGATTTCATTTAATTACTAATTAAAGGTGTTGCTTTCATTATTTTCAAAACATATCTGGCTAATGATCCATCCACTGAACTTTAATCGGGTTATGAATTGCTGCATTGCAAACCCCAAAGATGTGAAGTCACATCCCCACAAAAACAAGGGAAACTGAGGACATTCAGGAGGTGTGAGCTGGTGGCAGATATTGTTAAAAAAAGAAACAGCTGAATGCATTACTCCTTCACTTCGTATTATTTCACCTGTAGCATAGCACACACCTGGGAACCTGTAATTCTCATTTTCAGTAACTAGGTAAGGAAGGTTGACAGATAAGATAGATTCGACGCTCCCTAAGGAAATTTGTCACAGACACATCCAGCCTTTGAATTAATATGAAAATACAAAGCGACACCGCCTTTATTGCCCGCTGACTCACACGCTGCTGTTTTACCACCGTCCATCCGTCAACATACACAAAACAACAAGTTTTTCATTGCAGTAACTGCACTCAGAGGAAGGGCGGTGGTTTCTGTTGTCTTCAGGCAAACAAGTGGTGGCAATGAGGGATTGTTCGGCTGTGATTAATGCAAGTATGGGAAATATGAAGTGATGACTTATGTAATGTGAGAGGAAATATACCACACAGCCTGTGAAGGCAAATAATTTTTTTTGGTTTAATGTGACATGATGATAGAGACAGATGCAATCATATCTTGCCTTTTTGAACAAAAAAGTACTTTATAGTCTCCTTGGGAGCCTGCATATAAAAATAGTAAAGCAATGTTGTATTGATGAGAAGATACACTACCCAACACTGTCCACTAAACTTAACAACAAAGGTGTGAAATGCTGTTTTTTCCCGAAGTTTGGCTGCATATCATCTACTTACAGATTTATCTGAAAATCAGGCATAAAACCACAAGACTTTTACATACATTTTAGTGAGTGTAAATACAGGCTGTTTTTTTAATAATTTAGTTTTAGACATACCAAATAACACTGACCAAGTCATATTCAGTGGGGCAAAAAAGTATTTGGCACCCACCGATTTGTGCAAGTGGTTCCACTTAAAAAGATGAGAGAGGTCTGTAATTTTCATCATACAGTTGAAGTACACTTCAACTGTACGAGACAGAATGTAAAAGAAAAATCAAGAAAATCACATTGTATGATTAAAGAATTTATTTATATAATGGTGCAGAAAATAAATATTTAGCACCTACAACCAAGCAAGAATTATGGCCTGTTACTTCTTCTATAAGAACCTCTTCTATCCTCCACTTGTTACCTGTATTAATGGCACCTGTTTGAACTCGTTACCTGTATGAAATACACCTGTCCACACCTTTAAACAGTCAGACTCCAACCTCCACCATGCCAAAGACTAGAGAGCTATCTAAGGACACCAGGGAAAAGACCGTACACCTGCACAAGACTGGGATGAACCATTCTACAGAAGGCAATCATCTTGGTGAGAAGAGATCAACTGTTGGAGGAATTATTAGAAAATGGAATAAATACAAGATTACTGATAATCTCCCACGACCTAGGTCTCCATGGAAGATCGCCGCTGGTGGGGTACACATGATCTTGAGAACGGTGAGGAAACAGCCCAGAAATACATGGGTGGAACTGGTCAATGACCTGAAGAGAGCCGGGACCGCAGTAACAAAGGTTACTATTAGTAACACACTACGTCGGCATGGATTAACATCTTGCAGGTCCCCCTGTCTAAGCCAGCATATGTCCAGGCCCATCTAGAGTTTGCCAGAGACCATCTGGGTAATCCAGAGGAGGATTAGGAGAATGTCCTGTGGTCAGATGAGACCAAAATAGAACTCTTTGGTATAAACGCCACTCGCCGTGTTTGGAGAGGGAAGAATGCTGAGCTGCATCCCAAGACCACCATACCCACTGTGAAGCATGGGAGTGGAAACATTATGGTCTGGGGCTACTTTTCTGCAAAGGTGACAGGACGACTGATCCATACCAAGGAAAGGATGAATTGGCCCATGTACCTTGAGATTTTGGGCCAAAACCTCCTTCCATCAGTGAGAGCATTGAAGATGAAACGTGGCTGGATCTTCCAACATGACATTGATCCCAAACACATCGCCCAGGCAACGAAGGAGTGGCTACATAAAAAGCATTTCAAGGTTATGGAGTGGCCTAGTCAGTCTCCATATCTCAATTCAATAGAAAATATGTGGAGGGAGTTGAAAGTCTGTGTTGCCCAGTGCCAGAACATCACAGTTCCGGAGAAGATCTGCATGAAAGAATGGGCTTGTCTGGTGAAGACCTACAGGAAATGTTTGACCTCTGTCATTGCCAACCAAGGTTAAATAACAAAGGGTCGAAAATAACTTTTGTCATGGGCCAAATACCTATTTTCTGCACCATTATAGAAATAAACTATGTAAAAAAAAATCATACAATGTGAAATATTGGATTTTTTTTTTTTACATTCTGTTTCCCACAGTTTAAGTGTTCCTATGATGAAAGTTACAGACCTCTCTCATCTTTTTAAGTGGGACAACTTGCACAAATTGTTGGCTGCCAAATACTTTTTGCAACTACTGTAAATCTCTATTGTCTATGTTTGCTTACACTTTCAGGGCCACAGGGTGGGTTGTCTCCAGCGTTTTTTGATTGTTTGGTATGTTTACTATTTTTTGGGGGCCTGCCAAACCAATGTAGGGAAAAGCAGTGCTGTGAATGCACAGCTTCTCCCTGCATTGCTTTGCCAGGCACCTATTACTCTAGCTCTAAACTGGTCTCTTTATTTTTTTTTCTTACGTCTCCCTTAATGCGGGTCGTAACATAGCGTGCAGCCCCACAATATACATATCAAAACGCGCGGCTCGATCTTGAGATGAATGCAATTACTTTTATTGGCAATTGGAGTTACCATTGCGACGTAAATAGCCAAAAATCATGCCTAAAAATCCCACAGGAATAAATGGCGTCTGGTGTCGGCGCCAGGTTTAGCTCTGATGCTAAACCTGGCTAGATAAGCTAAAGGCTAATTTCTATAGTTCAATGCTCCCGGTCATTGACTATAGAGTTCATTCTTCTGCAGCCATCTGTGCGCCTCCGACGGCTCTCTTTCCCCCCCCAATCTCATTAGGTAAGAACTCATAACTTAAAATAATCCTTAAAATGTAGTGTTACTATAATTAAAGTCGAACGAAATACAGCAATTTAAACTGAATTATCACAACGTGATATCAAAGACAATTGGATACAAAAAAAAAGTCTCGAGACAGATTGCTGTCAAAATTTTTGTAAACCCGAGTGGAGGATGTTTATTAGCCTAGTCTAATCTGCAATATGTTTACGTGTGTAATAATGTGTCAAGTATTAAATTCCCTGTATGAAAAGTGCTGCATGCGCTAGCGAAACGATTCGGAAAACCACAGTCATATAAACCTAAATAACTAATAAACTAATGCAGGTCATACGTGGATAATATAGAAAATATTTTCAATTGATCATTTCGTATTTTTCAGGGTTAGCGTCAGCACATTTCGGGTTACAATTACTAAGAGAAAATTATTTGATTTAAAAAACAATGAAGTACTTTACCGGAAAAAACTTATGGCACAGTTTTTGTGGGCTTTATTAATACATCCATCAGCTCAGCAAAAAGGCATTTTTCATGAAAAGTTGAAGTTCTAGTTGAAATCAGCCAAGGTCGATGACTGCACATTGAGCTCAGCTCCACAGCCAGATAGCCTCTGCTAGCATCATGCAGCTGCGCAGCCAACTATTAGCCAAGCCGATTGGCCAGGCAGCGACGTGAACAACCTGTCAATCAAACTCCGGCCCTCATTAATTATGCAAGATTTAGAAAATGTATCCTACGTTAACCAGCCTGGTGCCTCTGGGGTTTTTTAAACCAGCGTAATCACATGAGTATTATGTAGCTGTAGACAGTTTTAAAAAAAATAGGCACCGGGCATTAAAATTGTTTTTAACGTGTCTAAAGTGCAATGTATTCCAATGGGGGACTAGCGGCTGTATGGTGGTACTACAGCAATGGTGGAGCAATGGCGGCCCCCAGTGTCGTAGTCAAAAATCAGAGCAGCCAGAGGCCATTGGGTCAAACACAGACTAATGACAGCCTTGTTACCAGGCAAGTCTCTGTGGAGAAGAGCTAATTTAAAATATTCACAGGATCCACAGTTTACAGCCTGATTTGAGCTTTTCTCTAAGCGAATAGTGCCTTTCTCCTTCACACTCACTCACACACGCACGCACACACACACACACACACACACACACACAAACGGCTGTGGAGAGGAAAGGAAGGAGTTAAGGTAGGAAAAGATAGTACCTGGTTTCAAAGATAATCGTTTTTTGGTGTCCTAAAAATGCCTTGTGGATGAGACACCAATTCGATTAAATAGTTAGCACTAGCATGCTAGCTCATGTTAGCATTTTAGGTAATTAATGCATTTTGACTAACTCATTGTAGTGATTGCTCTAATGGTAATGAAAAAATGCTAGTTAGCATTAGCATGCTAGTTAGCATTACTTATAACTAATTGACTTATGACTTGCTTCTTTAGCTATTTAAAGTGGAACTGAACCCCATAAAAAATCATAACCCCGCCCCCAGACCACATTTGAACAATTCTACCAAAGTGGGCGGAGCCAAGATGCACGGAGGGGCGTGGCCAAGTTTGGAGGATGAGCGGAGGGGGGAACGTGGGAGTGTGGTCAGCAGGACAGTGACAGCTCGCTTAATCTGACACTGAAACATGGACAGTGAACAAAGCGGCGTTGGCAGTTTTGCGACTGATCGCTCTGATGTTCATCTGTTTTGAGCGTTAGCCTATGTTAGCATTACCACTTAGTTACTGGACCCATCCTGTCTCCCTCTGCCTCAGCAGCACCGGCCTCAGGCAGATATACCGCTCTGCGCCAATCACAAAATTCAAATGCAGTAGCCACACTTCAACAGTAAGGGGTCAGCACTAAGACGTTTTTAGACCAAAAAGGGTTGAATTAAACAAGTTTACACGAAAATGTAAAAAAAAAAATCCCAGAAACTGAAAGATTGCATTGGTAAATACCCATTTATACAGTTTAGAAGCAAAGGGTTTAGTTACTCTTTAAGCTTTGAAGCTCAGTCCATTAACTGATACGCACCATGTGGTAGGCGCCTTTTAAATTTCTTGAAATGTTTTCATTGTAATCATGTAAAGCACTTTGAATTGTCTTGTTGCTGAAAATATGCTATAAAAAATAAACTTGCCTTGTCTGTCTCCACTGGTCATTGGGCAAGAGGCAAGTCACACCCTGAACAGGTTGCCAGTCCATCACAGGGCAGCACAGAGATATACAGGACAAACAATCATGCACAAGGACAATTTAGAGAGACCAGTTAACCCTAATATTCATGGATTTGGACTATGGGAGGAACTCGGAGAAGCTGGAAAAACAAGCAATCTCCATACAGAAAGATCCCTGGATTTGAACCCATGATCTTCTTGCTGCAAAGCAACAGTCCTACCAACTGTGCCACTATGCAGCCAGTGGGTTTACCACGTATGTGATATAGAAATATATACATGTCATATAAATATTTGTTTGAGGTCTCCAATGAAACAACCAAAAAAAAAAAACTATACATCACCTTAACAACTGTGAGTTTATGCCTAAATATGGACTTAATGCCACTTTAATTATTTCAATCATTAGGTAGTTTGTAGCCCTACCAGCCATCTTTTATATAAAATTTATAGTCTGGCCACGACCCATAAACAAAGTCCTAATCTACAGTTGTCTTTTAAACGGTCCCTGCACGCAACTGGACAGCACTAGGACCGATCAGAGCTACGAACAATGTGCTGTATTCATAGCAAAGGAAATCAGTCAACGGGGCAATCCGCCTTACACTGTTCAAACAAAGGACCTAAGGGCCTCTGTCTGCTCATCGCTCAAAGAAAAGCTCAAGTCTAAATCATCCAAAGTTAATGCCAAAGCCGTTTCAAACGAGCGCCGTTCCTGAGCCGCTGCCATCTTTGTTGTTTTGCTGTGTCGCAGCTCTGCCATCATTGTAAAAATAGAAACCCAAAACAAAACTCTGCCGTAAAGGTCCTAAGCCTGCCCAACGTCTCTGCTAACATAGATCACTGTGATAGACCTACAATTAGCCGAGCCAATGGTAGACCTGCTGAGGCTACAATGGAGCGTGGCTAGACCAACCTGCAGAGCAAAATCACTTGCTGCTGCTACGGTGTGACTAGAGTTTTTTTTTTTTTTTTCATAATTTGTGTATATAATCAAATACTGTGCCACCAATGTTGGTTGCAAAAATGTAACTAGTTTGTCAACTGTTCAGCACTTTAAGAATGCGAGCTTCATTAACTTTCCATTTTCAGTTTCAATATCAAACAAAAACATGGAAAACAGAAGTTTGTTGACACAAAACAAATGTCTCTTGTTATTAGACGTAGGTTAAATTAAATGAACATATTGAAGCTGATTTTATTTGGTCATTAAAGTTACCAGGTAAGATTCTTTCCCAATCTGTAAGTACTTTTTTTTATACACTCTTACATTTAAAGTATAAAACGTGCTTGATATTTATTTTAACTTCTGAAGGAAATCTCTTGACTCCTCAATTACTGATTCTTCATCCCCAATGAGGTCCTGACCCCAACTTTATAAGTTATTGTATTAACTGTATTAGGTATTAAGGGCTCACTGCTGTTTAATTTCTCTACATGTACGTTTTCTGTAGGTCATAATAAACTAGCCATTATTATTCAAATATTTTAACTAGGGCCGGGACTGTAACGCGTTAATTAAGATTAATTAATTACACAAAAATAACGCGTAAATGTTTTTTTACGCATTTTAATTGCACTTATTTTTGCACCGCGGAACATTTCTCACTGGATGAGTTTCGGCAGACCGATTATACGGGAGCACCAACTAGTGTTCATTAGACCGTTAGCAACAAACCACAGTGAACATAGACAAAGAAGCTGATGAGACTGCTTTGGTTGGCCCTGTGGATGGGAAATTTTCTTAAATGGTACACTTTATGTTGAACTATGTATTATGTTGTTGGTGCAACTGGCACTTTATGTTGAACTCTATTGTTTTGGCCAGAGTTGGACTGAAATTATTATTATTTTTTTTAAACCAGCTGTTGGTAAATCAACAAAGTCTGTTATGGCCTCTGAAGCAACACAGACATGTTTTCTGTAGTAATAGTCAGGGTTTCCAATGTTCTGAATGTACTTGAATGTACTTGAATGTACTTGTATTGTGTTTTACTTAAAAAACAGTTTACAGAAGGTCTACCTACCTGAAGGGTACCTGAATTTCTGAAATGTAGGCTACTATATTTCTAAATATGCTGTTGCTACACTTAATGGCAAAATTGCACTGGTCTGTTGGACTTGGTTGAACAAAAATAAACAATATTTTGTTGCTTAAGCTTATGTATTCAGTCATTATTCAGTGGTATACTAAAAATCCATATGAAAAAAGTACTTCTCATTGTTCTCAGGTCAAATAAAATATGCGATTAAAATGCGATTAAATTCGATTAATTAATTACAAAGCCTCTAAAAATTAGATTATTTTTTTTAATTTGGTCCCGGCCCTAATTTTAACCAATAGAGGTTAAATTTCACTATAAATAAATTTATAAACAAAACAGATTGCAAAAACACAAGTTCCTTTATCAAATCCATTTTTTTTCAATAATTAAACTGCATTTTGACAACTTCATTTGAGCCAAGCTTATTGAAGTTTTTTATTCTTTTTTAAAATTTACATAACACATTTCAATTGAAACCTTTTAAATGACATTGGACACATGGTAATTTGTTTTTATCTTTACTCTGGGTTTTTGATGTCCGTTTCCTCTGGGGACATATGTGCTCTTTGAAAGCCCTGAGTGATTGCAACGCTGTTTCACCTCTGGTTGCTCAGCGCCCCATGGCCTTCTCTAATTTGTTTTCTCACCATGCAATTAAAAATGCACCATGGGAGGAGAAGGCTGATCAATGGCACCTGGTTGCGACTGAAAAAAACTATCTTTCTGTACATCCATCTGTGGACACTTACTGTCCATATATCTGTCGATCCACATACACATCAGCCCCTTGGCTAACTTGCTTACCTTCACCCACTCCTGATCTTGGGCCAGCTGCATGCTTCTGTGAGTACCGGTAGGTGTGTTTGAGTCACTGGCAGGTCAAGGTGATTCAGTTGTTTATGCAGGTTTGTCTTTAGAGATGGAGGCCGTTGCAGGATATTTAAACACACAGAGGTACACAGATCAGAATATATCACCCATGAAGGACTTCAGAACAAATGAGCCTGGTTTCACACCTTGAACAGTTGTTTAGATTCCTTCACATCACCTTACAACCTATTGGAAAACAGAAAGAAAGTTATCGATGTTCACAAGAAATGTAGAAAGGAATACATAAAGTCAGATAATTTTTATTTTCTAAACTCAACCACATAGTTTTCCATGAACTCTGCAAAAAACAAAGCCGAATTATAAGGAATGTAGAAATGCATCTCTTGCATGAAGGTCACTTGACTGAAACCCCTTTCTGTTTCCACTTCCTCTCCTATAAATCAGCTGTGCTAACACTTGGTTGCACAGCAAGCCTCAGGATCATTATGTAGTGAGACACAGTGATAAGTAAAGCCTAACGTTATCACTTATTGAGATCCATCAGAGTTTCTGATGCTATTTCATCAGGCAACAACACGTAAGCTCCCTCAGCATAGGGAAATGGATGAAGAAAAATGCTCTCTCATTATATAATTTTTGAGTATTTAAGTCAATAACTGCAGGGTTTTTGTGCTGCTGGCCGTAATAGATACAGCTGATTTTACCTTTACCTCCACTAATGGATAATAACCCATATACTGTAATCATCAACAACACTCCACCATCAATGAAAGCCCATTGTTCTAATTCTCTATTAGGGAAAATTGGTTCACATCATTCCCTGACTACTTGATGCAGACGGGCAGATATTTTCAACTTTACGCATGGAGTACAGTTAATTAAAACAGTTAATAAAAATAAAGATTCCCATGAGGGCATCTGTGTGTCGTCTCAGACTTGGACACCGTACTCAATACATCTCGCTATCTGGGACCTGACAGTGCATCTGTGAGCGGTGCAGCTGACCGACACGCTCCAAAGAGGTGTTGTGCCAACTATAGTGCAAAAGCGGGATGCTGTAGGATGTAGGCTATAATAATATTAATGAGTTGCATTTATATAGTGCTTTTTGAGACCATCAAAGTGCTTTACAACTCCATTATTCATTCACTCTCACATTCACACACTGGTGGAAGCAAGCTATGATTGTAGCCACAGATGCCCTTGGGCAGACTAACGTATTATGCCACCGTCCCTTCTCGAATCGAATCCCCGATTTCTGGGTCGCAGGCCGACAACTCTACCACTGAACTACAGTCGCCCCACAGGCTACCTCCTGCTGAAGTGATAGCTTGTGTGTCAGGAAACGACTTGTTCAGAAAGTTTTTCTGACTTCTGATCTCTTCAATTGGAAATACGTTTCCTCATTTCAAAACTGTGGCTGAAGTGGCGCTCGTCAGTCTCCAGTTCAACAGTGGAGCGCGGATTCAGCCTCCAGAACAACATCAAATTCAGACACTTTCCATTCAGGTTACAGCAAGTGAACTCTTCGTATTACAAATGCGATCGTTTGATTTAGTTTTTTTTAAATATAGTTACTGAGGCCACAATCAGTGATTTTTGTCACTGCAGGGAAAAAACTACATATATTCATCTGGTTCAATGGTTCCCAAAGTGGGCGGAACGAAGAAGGTGAAAACAGCCACCAAGTACCAGTCATACTTTTAATTTTACTACAAAAATAAATGTCATCATTAATGGTTCCATTCAAATTCTAAAAAAATTTAATCGATACATTGCTTTTGAATATCGATACAATATTGTGACAAAATATCGCAATATAGCGGCATATCGATATTTTCTTGCATTCGTATCTAACATGCATTGCCATCTCTGAAAGTCCCATGTTATGGTTCTTCATTGTTCTCTACCCTAATTGGGAAGCCACAGTTTCCTGCCTCTGCTTTCCCATGCCATCATTGGAGTTCTACATTCAATTTCTCTACTGTTCTTCACCAGTGCTAGAAATTCCAACTATTCTCTAACAATAAAGGAAATATTAGTCCTGTTCTATTCACCCTTCATTCTTCATTTTCAACTAGGGGTGTAATGGTACATGTATTCACATTTTTCAGTACGGGCCTGTCAGTTCTGTACCCACGAGTACCGAACAAATACAGCTGTTTTCTACCTGAACACATGCAGAATGTTCGTGTGTGGAACTCAGAGCAGTGCAACTTTAAAAAGATGACACCAAAACAAAACAGAAAGGACTCCCAGCTATCAATAAACTCTGTTTTTTGGGAACATTAATGGTTTCTCATACGGACACAGTAGAAATATATTGACCGAACCAAAACTTTGTCAGTGAATGAATCTTTCAACAGCAATGAGGTCAATAATAGGCTTTGCACTGAACTGAATGATTCACCTGAAACAATATCAAGCTGAATGTAAACATTACTGATATTAGAGAAAAACCAGCTGACGTCCACATGGCTACTAGTAGCATCTAATCAGCCCAAACTCCTTATTTTGTTTAAAACTCAAGTTGGCGGGATAACCATAGATGAGAAGGGATTTTCTGAACAGCTGCCCATTCTGCATTCAAGTACAGCCGGAAGACAAGGCAGTTCAAATATAATAATGGCTCCAAAATAATTTAAGCATCTGTCTAAAATCAAGAACCTTAAAATCTAATGTTACAAACAACACAGAATGAACATTATAACGCTAATTTAAGCATGTTTTATTCTCAAATATGGGCAACGTATTATTTAAGCATATCTAAACATTAACACTGACCTGTTTTTAAGTGGTAATACTGTTTTCTACTCTGGCTATGTCTGCTTTAAGGGTACTTTCACACCTGTTATGGTGCATTCACACCGCACACTTTGTCTGCGTCAGGCAACGGTCTCAACGCATCTAGTTTGCCGCATGTACGTTGAAGCTTGCAACGCAGCAACACTTGCTTCACACCGCACTGCATCAGGCAACGCTCCCAACGCATCTAATTTGACGCATGTACGTTGAGCAAAAAAAGAGTGCGAAGAAGATACGTGTGGTGACGTCGCTACAGTGAGGCGCTCTGATTGGTTGGCGCACTGCGTCAAGTGCGTCAAGTCCGTCAAAAGTTCAGCTAGCTGAACTTCTGCGTTGCTTGCGTTTGCTGCGTTGCCACTTGAAAAGCGGGTAACGCTTGAGAATTTGACGGAGCCAATGCACACAACGCACCGTAGACGGACCTCTGACGGACCTCTGACGGACTCAACCGTAGACTTTACATGTAATCTTGCCGCAACTGACGCTGACGTTTGGGGCGGTGTGAACGCAACATTAGTCCGCTGGACTCTGTAAGATTGGGGACCAATTTTGCAACATTGTTGCAACTTTGAGCTGGTGCGGTTCGTGTTCACATTGCACTTTTGACAAACGAACTAAACCTTTTACATGTTGTATATCGCCCTTGCGTGTGGTGGCGCTGTAGCAAAAATTGCCGAAAGAAAAAAATCAAAGGAAAAGACAAACAGGAAACGGATGCATGATGTCAGTCTTTCCGTATCAGTCCAGGAGCAGACGCGGTAAAACTCCCGGAAATAAACAGACTAGCTCTGCATACACAGATGGATTGCGCTTGTTTTCTTGTTGTGGTGGTCGTAATATATTATATTTACATCATTCATTGACTAAATCTCGATGAAGCACTGGACTTCCTCCTGACTCCATGTTTGACCACGATTCATTGTTGGTGCTAATGCTAACAAGTTACAACACAGAAACGGTGCCTTCCACAGTGCAAAGCGCAGTGCACTATGAATACCTACATTGAACAAAAAGGCCTTTTATCAGGAAGTTGGACCGAACCGCGGCTGGTTTGTATTTACACGTTAAGTGAACCGCATGGGAAGCGGACCGAGACCACCTCAGAATGTGGGTCTCGGTCCGGTTTGTTAGTACGGACCAAATATCACTGGTCCGGATTCACACCAGCTCAAACGAACCGTACTAGCAAACGAACCGTACTGGAGTTTGTTTTAATCGAACCAAATGCTGCAGGAGTGAAAGCACCCTAAGTTATAGAACATGATAAAAAATATAATTAATTTCAGGAATTGAAAGGAAGTAGGCTAATTCAGGGAGAAAAAAGGTTTTGGCTTAATGTTGATCGAAGTAAAAAAAAAGAAAGTCAAATGCATATTTGTATTTTTTTTTCTTGATTAAAATGTACCCCCATTTTTCAACCCCCATTGAAACTCCCATGTACTACAAACTTACAATGGAGAAAAATCCAATTTAAACATGTACATTATGACCATTTTTCATTGACTGAACAGAGCAAAATGTTACAGGTGAACGTTTACGTCTGTCACCTAGGACTTAAGTGAGTTTTGAAAGTGAAAAGATGAAGAAATGAACTGACTCACAAAAGACAAGTCTGTTGGATGGTATGATCAAAGTCTTTACTGGCGCCGTTAATCAGATTCCTCAGGGAAACACCATCACCAACATCTGCTTGGGAAAAAAAAAACAGTTTGCACATGAGCCACCATATGCCGAGCCTGCAGCGTCTATGGGTGTGTGGCAGTGATGGTATGGATGGTTGTTTACACTTCGGTATTTGTGAGTATGTTCATCTGTGTCATTAGTGCAATTAACGGCTCATGTGGAAGAACTGAAGACTTGAATATGTCCCCCGAGTGCTGTGATCATGTTTGAGCTGATGAAGCAGATGCTGCACATGCAGATAACTATGTTTGTTAAATGTGTGCCCTGAAAACATGACAACAATTTATCAGCTTGTTTAAATAAATAAATGTTAAAATCAAGTCTTCCAGCATATCTGATTTCAGGCTTTCTTATTTCACAATTAAACTGGTAAATGTTAGAAGCTAAACAAAATTTGACTTTCACTAGGGCTGGAGGATATCTCGAGTTTTTAAAAATATATAGCCATTTTACGATACAAGAATGACCCAATATCGTTCATATCAATATAAATAGACCAGTTAGTTTTCTGCCCTCCCGCCCCTCCATATGTCTCTCGCGTTACTTCACTGCTACACCTCCCGTCCCCACTGGACGTGAATCTCACCGTAACTGAATCACCACTGCTGCATTTAGTGGAAGTCACAGCAGGATGGAGACAGAAGATGGGACAAGAGAGAGTGTTGAAGAGGAACCACTGATTAGGACTGCTTTAAGTGGGCCGGTATGCAAAGGTACTCAGTACCACCACTTCTAAAAACAGCTCTTTGGAGTTCTACCACTTCTCCGAGCGCTGAGAACGTTCTCACAGAGTCCCGGTACGCTCATTAGTGCGTCTGTTGTAATCCTTTCGCAAGCTCCCCTCTCGAATTTTCAGAACCCTTCACAACGTGCAGAAAGGTATGGAAGCAAATGTGTAACATAAATCAAATTAAAATGGGTTACCAGAAATGCTTTTTCATTTTCAAAATCTAGCTTCTATTTTTGACTCATAAAAAAAATAAAAAAATAATAATCCAAACTGTTTTTTCATTTTACAATTCAACAGTGCTCATTCTGTAACTTAATTGAAATTAAATAGAAAAGGACATTTTAAATAAAATTTTCAAATTGCATCCCAGCAAAATCTTTACAAAATTCAATTTGAAATGTCAAAGGTGAAAATTAATATGAAGAAATGCGTTTTCATTTTCAGAATACAAATGCCCTTTTTGACTCTTAAATAAAATTAAAAATCTTCCAAACTGCTTTTTCATTTTGCAATTCAGGAGAATGACGTCAGGGCATTACGAGAAGATTTCTGTTCCAGCAACAATGGTGGACGAAGCGGGAGACGGAGCAATAGAAGAGTACAGTTTTAAATGTAAGTTTATTAAAAAATGATGGTACAAAAATTAAAAACTTAGCGTGGTTGGGTTGTTTGGGTTTTGTTGTTGGTATAGACATGTATTTTAATATTATTTTGTTAACTATCGCTCATAAACGATCTAATGGTTCTCTGTGTATTGTCCCACTTATGTACAGCTAATTTTGGTTTTTGCAAAGGGAAAATAACGACTCCTTTTAGGAGAAATTATTGCCTCTTTACCGGGGCAAAATTAGGCCACAGTGGCATGGAGGTAGAAGAATAAATCCAATTACACACCTAATGCTTAGAGGAGTCTTATTAAGCCTCAAACACCTCAGAACTTGTGTTCTTAGTATGTGATCTCTTGTGTTCTGGTGTAAAAACTATCGTTTTGAATTCACAAATTAAAATAGTTGCCATGTTCCTCATCTGCACTTCTTTTCTATCTATTTTATGAGTACAATTATGGTAAATCTGGAGGGGAATGTCACCCATTGTTGGCCAAAAACAAATTAGAATTTATTTTTGAAATGAAAAAGTACTGTATGTCCATGTGCAACAGTGGATCAATACATAACTTATGGCTGATCATATTAATAAATAGAGATTTCCTAAAAGTTTTTATAGACAAGGGGCCACAATGTCATCAGCACTGAGGCAGATGTGAAGAAATAGCTCATGCTGTTATGACCCGCAATGGTGTTAAAAACATAAAAATGTTAAGTTATTGTCATGCTGCCCTAATCACCCTCTCCTTATCATTGTCGTCACCTGTCTCTCCAATCATCCACACCTGATGCTCCCTACCCTTTGGCCTTAAAACCTGTCACTTCCCTTCACTCAGTGCCGGATCTTTATTATTAATGTCTCGTGTGCCTACCTTGCTGTCCTCCTTCCTGGTCGTCCGATTCCCTGTGTCTCCAATTCCTCATCACAAGCATCCTCCCCTTCTCCACAAACAGCCCTTTAATAAACATCCTGCACCTTTCCTCGGCTTCTGCGTTTGAGTCCATGCACCACACCGCACACATCCCTGACAGAATGATCCGGCCCAAAGAATGGACCCAGCGGAGGCCAAAGACCCAGAAGTCTTGGATAAGATCGCCGGCTTCACCCGTCCCTTGGCTCGCCTCAGTTCCTCCTGAAGACTCTCCCCTGGTTCAGCTCCCTCGATGTGGAGGAACTGGAGGAAGCAGCGGAGGATGTCCTCCAACAGCTGAGGAGCAGACGTCTCGAGCTGGGAGGTGATCCGCTCCCTCAGCTGGAGACGACGGATATCCCACCAACGTTGGCTGCATCTCCGCGCTGCATGCACCACCGGTTCTCTCCCACGACGTCCTCGCCCCTCCTCCAGCTGGCTCTCCAGGGGCTCCTCACATCAACAAAGACGAGCTGTTCGCGATTTTTTATGGGGACAAAATGGCCTACCTCTGCTCCAGGGGGAATCCAGCGCCTCGCAGCAGAAGCCGACGAGGCAGAGCCACTCCGGGGTGGAAGTCCGAGCTGTCTGCTCGCCTCTGCTCCTCCCTGCAGAGGTGTGGACTTGAGTCACATGACTTGGACTCGAGTCAGATTCGAGTAATTAATTTTATGACTCGAGACTTGACTTAAAAAAATATTCAACGACTTTGACTTGGACTTCCACACCAATGACTTGGGACTTGACTCGGACTTTAACCTATTTACTTGAGAAGACTTGATATTTGACCCAATAATTAAAGTTTAAAACACCTATTATTTCAAAATTCCGCAATGTTAACTAATCTCGCTGATCCCATGTCAACAAGCGAAGACCGTTTCTATGTGTGCGAGAGCCGCAGAAGAGCCAATCAAATTTATTTTTAAATACTTAAAAACCAGTCGTCCATCTATCTATACAGCGCTCCAGCCAACGAGAACTATGCTCCCAAATGATTCTATTCGGATATATAAATTACGAAGTAGTAGAAAAAAAGCGCAGGGCAGCATGTAAAACATGCAAAAAGAAAATCACGGATGGAGATGGAACAACATCCGACTTTGTCATTTAAAGCTGCATAAAGAATGGTAGGTGCTGCTTTTTTTGCTACGTTGTAGCTGACTTTAGCTAACTTCATTTTATGAGCAAATGTTCTCCTGGGTATGTTGATTTTACTGTTTGGCTTTAACATGTGGGCTATGCTATTTTTTCATGTAATCGAAGCATAATGGGCAGTTAATTAGCTCAAGATTGTCGGTGGACGGTTAATGGAGGTGTGTTTAAGAAAGCAGATTATTTCTCTAAACTCAGGGAAGAGAAACACTCTCTTTCTCCTCTCGATGTCATGTTTAGGTATTGAGGACCCAAATGCAGCACGGTTCAAACAAAATTATTTAATGAAAACAAGGAACTTACAGAACTCGGGAGGGTAAAAGGCAGCAAGCGGGGAAACAGGAACCAGACGGGCAACAGGGAAGACGGGAACCAGGCAGGGAAATACGACGACGAACCAGCGAGTTGTGACTGAGTGAGAACCGAATATATACTGAGAGGAGAGTGAGGAAGTGAACAGAGAAGGAGCAGGAGAACAATTAGTGAAAGCAGATGCAGGTGAGGGCAATGAGTGAAACTGGGTAAGGAGCAGAGTGACAGGGAGACAAGAAAGGTTAGAACAGAAAACTCTTAAGAAACTAGAAACTATCTAAAGATAAGACTAAGGAGAATTCTAAGGGAAACTTGAGGAAACACTGGAGAACAGAAGGAAGAAGGAGCGGGAACCTGGGAGGCCGACGATGAAGGAGCGGGAACCTGGGAGGCCGACGACGAAGGAGCGGGAACCTGGGAGGCCGACGACGAAGGAGCGGGAACCTGGGAGGCCGGCGACGAAGGAGCGGGAACCTGGGAGGCCGGCGACGAGGAACCAGGAGACGAGGAGGCTGGCGACGAGGAACCAGGAGATGAGGAACCTTGTGGCATGGAGGCCTGCGGCGGAGAACCTTGTGGCGTGGAGGCCTGCGGCGGAGAACCTTGTGGCGTGGAGGCCTGCGGCGGAGAACCTTGTGTCTTGGGAACCGCCTGCAGAGAACCTTGTGTCTTGGGAACCGGCTGCAGAGAACCTTGTGGCTTGGGAACCGGCTGCAGAGAACCTTGTGGCTTGGGAACCGGCTGCAGAGAACCTTGTGGCTTGGGAACCGGCTGCAGAGAACCTTGTGTCTTGGGAACCGGCTGCAGAGAACCTTGTGGCTTGGGAACCGGCTGCAGAGAACCTTGTGGCTTGGGAACCGGCTGCAGAGAACCTTGTGGCTTGGGAACCGGCTGCAGAGAACCTTGAGGCTTAGGACCCGGCTGCAGAGAGCCTTGAGGCTTGGGAAACAGCGTCGACTTAGGAGACCTTGGTAGGATGCTGGGAACCCTCAAGAGGACGGAGTGGAAGACCCTCGAGAGGATGGAGTGGAGAACTCTCGGGGAGGAGTAGAAGACCTTCGGAGAGGAGTAGAGAACCCACGACATGGCGTTGAGGACCGACGACAAGGCGCTGAGACCCTCTGCAGAGTCAGGAGTCAGAGGCGTGTCTTCCGGAACACCCCCTGCAGAGTCAAGAGCCAGAGGCGTGTTTTTCGGAACACCCTCTGCGGAGTCAGGAACTAGAGGCGTGCCCTCCGGAACAACCTCTGCGAAGTCAGGAACCAGAGGCGTGTCCTCCGGAACACCCTCTGCGGAGTCAGGAACCAGAGGCGTGTCCTCCGGAACACCCTCTGCGGAGTCAGAAACCAGAGGCATGTCCTCCGGAACACCCTCTGCAGAGTCAGGAGTCCGAGGCGTGTCCTTTTGGACCCCCTCGTGGAGTCAGGAGCCAGGGGCGTGTCCTCTTGGGAACCCCCTGAGGAAACAGGAATCAGGGGCGTGTTCACCCAGGCACCCCCTGTGGAAACAGGAGTCAGGGGCGTGTTCACCCAGGCACCCCCTGTGGAAACAGGAGTCATGGGCGTGTTCACCCGGGCAACCCCTGTGGAAACAGGAGTCTGCTGGGAGGCCGCCAAGGCCGGCTTCAGTCGCCTTTAACGGCATGACTCGGGGGAGGCGGAAGCAGCTGGTTGGAGTTCCTCTTGGGCTGGTCCTGAGCTGCAGGGGTGAAACTGGGGTCGAGGCGGAGGAGGTCTTCCCAAAGCTTGGGCAAAGGCTGCCTCCTGGTTCCACTCTGCCTCGGCCCAGAAAGCAGTCAAGCCTAGCTCTGAAAATAGAAGCTTCCAGGGACGGAGGAAACACTGGAGAACAGAAGGAAGAATTAAATAAAGAGATAAACTAAGGAAACACAAATGAGAAGGTGGACATAGACAGAGGTGAATACTAAAGATGAATTAAATATAACAAAACTATTTTCCCAAGTTCCTATTAATACTTATCCTTTATTAGTCCCAGTTAAAGAGATTAACACAGACAAGGGCAACCAAACAAGACCACCAGAGGGAGACAAAAACGCAGTGGAAGGAAAAAAACTCAAGCCCAAAACCCAAGGAACCCAACACTCCATCATAACGCTGAAACGGGTCTGTTCCATCAGAGGATGGATTTTATGTTTGGCGAGATCTGCGTCTGAAAAGAATAATGGAGAAGAAATCAATTGTTTGCAGCAGTCAATACATTAGGCATTAAGTCTTGGGTTTTGCATTTTGCACAGTTACAATATCCTTCGTTATGTGCAATAGCTCCCATTAGCACGCCCAAATCTAAAATAATCTAAAATTGTATGCACAACTTAAGGTGCATTACCACCACCTGCTGGACCAGAATAATTTTATGAAGTAAACATATTAATAAATACTTCTGACTCTTAAAATTCTGTATATCATCTTAAAAATACATCACCCGTTCTTTTGAATGGATTTGGAGACTTTATACCTTACAATAGCTTTATAAAGTAATGTAATATATTCTAGGATTTATTATAATTTAATCAGTTAATTTCAGCAATTCCTAACCTATGGAAAGTTAAACTGTGTAACGCGAAAAAGAATAAATAATGAGTTTGTCTCCCACATTTGAAATGTTGCAAATGGCTTAAATCAGGTTTTAAGATAAATAAAACAATATATAGATGGAATTCTGTTACTACAGGAGTATTGCTTTTTCCTCATAGACCCTGTTTGATCTGGGAGGATGAATTTAATGAGTCAATTATGTGGAAATATTAATTTAAAACATATAATACCTCAGTAGTTTCATATTCAAGAGTATTTCAACTTAAAATTGTCTATAAAATTATATTATTATTTAAATGGAAAATTGGAAATGATCCCAACTGTAGGTTTTCTGAGGAAGAAGAAAACTTGATGCATTTGTTTTACTATTCTCCTTTGTTGTGAAATTTTGGACATCTGTTCAGATTTGGCTGAAAACAATGGGTATTAATTTTGAAATTTCACCAATGAATATTGTTTTAAGTGTTTTTGATAAGAGTGGTATACCACTTGTAAATACTATGATATTATTGGGTAAAATCTTTATCTTTAAAGCTCCAAAAATATCAATTTTAAGTTTAAATCATTTCAAGAATAGGGTTCATTATCAATATAGTTTAGAAAAAAATATTGCTACCAGTAATAATAAATTAACTGAACACAATAGGAAATGGATTATTTGCTTTTCAGAATTGGATTAAGAATTCCAGTATGTTTCTCAATACGATGGTGCTTGTATTCCTATATTTTCCTTTGTGTACATGTGATTTAATCAAGTTATTATTTGTTTTATCACCTCATTATTGTTATTGTTTTCTTTTCTGTTTGGTGAATAATGCAGATGGAGAAAAGAAGGGAATGATCAGCAAACCTGTATGAATTGAGAAGAGAATGTTATCTCTACATTTGTGGGAGGTTGGGATTGGGTGTTTATTTTATCCTTTTGCTCTTGATTATTTGTACAATTTATAAATTTAAATAAAGAAAAAAATATATATCTTTGAATTAATTTTAATTAGGGCAGTGTCTTTACCTCTGCAGTGTCCGCAGTTTGAGAGTCGTCTTCCTTGACTCTCGGTTTCAAGACCATTTAATGGTAATGTTATCATGATGGGCAGCAAATGAGAAGTTTCTCTAGGAAATTACTCTGCAGGCAAATTAAGCTGGGCTACCTTTTAGCCTGAATAGTGCACCAGTTTGAATTATGATGCAGTTGCCTCATACCCTTTCAATGACCTCTTCTTTTTTGCTTTTTCATCTCTTTTCATTTTGCCTCACACCGTCTCATTCTTTTTAACTCTGTAATTCGCATGGGCGTAATTAAAACATTGGAGACGAGATTTCTAAATTGGAGGTGGCAGACTGTAGGAAATCTGATTGTTGCTCCCATCAGGGATTTTATGTTGGAAAATAAATCTAAGGATGCTGTTGGAAATCTGGCTTTTGCTATTGAGGATTTCCAAATAATAATTTATTACCTAATTCAACATTGCCTTTGAATAGACAAGGCTTGGCTGTAGCTGTTCTGATGTGCTGTTATTTCCCTAATAATTTAGTTGCAAAATTTGTAAATAATTGCACCTTATTTCCATTGGAGTCTGATCCGTTTGACCCAGCTTGCTCCAGTGATATAAGGCAAGTTTAAGTTGCATCTCCAATTCAAGACAATTTAAATTGTTCATATCTTACATGTAATGATAATTCAGTTAGTATTATAAATAGAACAGTCAAAGTCTACAACAGTCTAAATGGGAGGGGAGTTAGTCTAGATTTATAGGAACTCAACATTTAGGGAGCTTTGCAGTTTTTTTTTTCCAGATTAGAGGAGTATAAAAACTGAATGCTGATTCTCCATGTTTGGTTCTGACTCTTGGATGCAGGGTAGACTCGAACCAGGAGACCCGAGTGGTCTGGAAGGTTGATACAACAACAGATCTTTAATGTGTTTTGGTGCTAAGCCATTCAATGATTTATAAACTAGAAAAAAATATTTTAAAGTCTATCCTCTGAGCTACAGGGAGTCAGTGTAAGGACTTTAGAACTGGGGTTATGTGCTCTACTTTCCTAGTTCTAGTGAATACACGAGCGGCAGTGTTCTGGATCACCTGCAGCTGTCTGGTTTTTTAGGCAGACCTGTGAAGACACTGTTGCAGTAATCGATTTGACTAAAGATATACACATGGACGAGTTTCTCTAGATCTTGTTGTGCCATTAAACCTTTAATCCTATAGATGTTTTTCAGGTGATAGAAGGCTGACCTTGTGATTTTCTTTATGCATCTCTGGAAGTTCAGGTCTGAGTCCATCACTACACCTAGATTTCTGGCCTGATCAGTAGTTTCTACCTGTAATAGCTAAAGCTGTGTGCCGACTCTTGATCATCCTCTTTAGGTCCAAAAGTAATTCAGTTTGGTTTCTGTTCAGCTGGAGAAAGTTATGGCACATCCATGCATGAATTTGTTCTATGCATCTGCCCTGCGCTTGAATGGGTTCATAGTCATCTGGTGGCATTGTAACATAGAGCTGTGTATCATCTGCATAGTTACAGTAACTTATCTTGTCATTTGTTATAATCTGAGCTAGCTGGAGCATGTAGATATTGAATAGGATAAGATGGATCCTTGGGAACTCTGCATGGGATTTTTGTCATCACCGACCTGAAGTTACCAATTGACACAAAGAAGTCCCTAAGGAGCAGTCAGTATGTTAACACAAATTTTTTTTATGTTAATGTTAACCATTGCATCCTTCAAGTTTAGACTAGTTGGAAATACGCAAGGTCACCAGAATGTTATCGTGTTGTTGGGAATCCATTTCCTACAAATGAACTGAACAGATCCTAGCTGTGTCCCCAACACATTCCCATTGGCCGTGGCCAACGATGACATCACAAAGTATATAAAAGGAGTCGACAGCGACCGACCCCTGTCTTTTCCCAGCGTTGCTTAGCAATGCAAAGAGACACGATATTCATTGATAAATCCATGTGACTTCTGACCTGCGGGGCGGGAAAAAAAACACTTTTATAACTATCGAATTACAACTGTCCACCCAGCGTCTGTTTGCGGAGCCAGCCTGGGCGAGATTAGGATTGTTCCAACACAATTCTTCACAACGTTGATTTACAGGCGCTCTGCCCCATTTTAGCCAAAGCTAGTTTTGTGACCCTTTGTCTCCTTACATGCCGTGTGCCTTCTCCATCTTGGCCCACATATGGGTTTAGTTTATGGCCCTTGTCCTACAGGCTGTCTCTTACTTGAGCCCCCTGGAGTGAGGGATCAGCCACCTCCCTTTCTGAACAAACCCTCACCTCCCCTTCCCTGCTGAAAGGGGAGCCGTCTGTTTGTCCTTGATCCCCTTGGTGTTCATTGTGTTGATTAATTTTCACATATTATTCGTTTTCTAAGATCTGTAGTAGTTAGTTGCATGCTTTAGAATAGAATAGATGGGAATCATTGAGGAAATGTTTTGGCTGTAAGGTTGATCTATTTTCTTAATAAATTCCTCTTAGCTTAAAGAGAAGTTTTCTGAGATTACTTGGTGTATGCATACAATTATTGTCTACGGTGTTATACCTTATACCTTTCAGAAGAGACTGGGTGTCTGGGATTACAAGTGCTTCGGGACGAAGGTGGTGCCCCTAACATTAATTAATAGATCAAAACTTTAACTTGATCAATAATAATATTAATAATAAATTATTGATGGTAATGTAAATCAGACATAAATTTGCTCACTCTGTGTCACAACCATGTGATACCATGAAACAGGTATACAGAAGTTTTAGTTTAAAAAAAAGATAACGCTGTATGATCCGAACCAAAAGAATATGTTCAAGCTAACCGTAGCATGCAAATGATAATCTTTGTTTCCAAAGTTAATTACTATCAGTTTTAGACTTGTTGAAAATAGGCAAGACCACTTGCAATTGATCACATGATACAATAAAATTAGTGCAGGGAGTTTTTAAACATTCGTGTTCAGACCTACGAGTGTGTTACCTTTAACCTTATAGGATCTCGGCAACTTTCTCTTTCACTTCAATGTAATAAAGACAAATTAGTCAACAGAGATCAAAATGCAGTCCCTGAAGCTAAGAGTGTTATGGCTAACCTTTGCCTGCTTTTGCTAAACCTTGCATTCAAAAGGTAATCACTGTAATTTTTTAATTTTCTGAAAGTTTATATCTTTAAAATTGCGTACAGAGGGTTAAAACACAGGTAATAATTGTACTTATGTAATCAAGTTGAGTTTGAGCATTTTCAACAGGTCTTAGGATGTTAATGCTAACATTAACATCAACAGCTAATTATTGTAAAACAATTCAACTACATCATATGGTACAGTAAAAGCAGATAATATGGATTGTGCAAAAGCCCCTAACACATTTGAAATAATTCAATGTGTGCGCTGAACAGAACCTTACAAAACTATTTCTTAGTTTATTACTTAAAAATAGACAGGCGTTATTAAACAATTCTGTAATCCAACTTGCACATTATGTTTAAATGTGGCTTTATATTTTGGTCTTACCCCAGAACGCACTTACCATATCAAATCATTTTACTGTTTAACTGAAGGTTTAAAAAAAATTACATATTTCTTATAGATCATGAACAGATTAGTGTGAATAATAATTTTGTGTCTGAAAATTTGCAGGTTTATTTTGAAATACATCAGTTTTTTTGTTTGATGCAGTCCTTAATTTGTTCCAAAAACACTAAAAGCAGATCTGTCCAACATTAAATTTCACCACAGGCATCTGAATATAATCTTGTGTTTACTAAATATGTTTTAAAAATTATGTTTTGAACCATTAGTCAGCAGTACTGAAGCAGGCACGTACACTCTGAACCACATACTGGTTTTTGTTTTTAGCTTGTTTCAAGATGAAATTATTTCCTCAAAACAACTCTTTCTTTTTTCCTGCTGGGCTTTAATTTACTATAATTTTCCAAACTGTCATTCTTGTTGTGAAATAACGTTCTATATGGTTCTGTCAGTCCGATGAAAAAGATAAATGATATTTCTGAAATGAGTAATGTCCAGAAACTAACAAACTTCTGTAACTTTTCCTTTGACTGAGCAGAGCTTGTTGGTGCCTCCCTCCTGATCCATCATCCTCCTCAGCATCATGACCTCCGCTTTTCACCCTCCTCAGACTCTGTCAATAACTGATTTGACCATTTGTGTGAGCAATTAACCCAGACTATTAGCTCTGATTAAATGTTTATTGAGCCTTTTGGAAAAGAAATTCCTGTGGGAAAACTATTAAGAGGTATGAATATTTATTTGTGGCATGAGCAAAGAGATCTGTCATCAGGTGAAGACAGTATCTAAATCTGTTTGATGCAATTATGCGTGCATTGATTGGCTGCATTGACAGCCCTGCGGTAACAACTGAAGCTAAATTAAAGAGGTTAATTAATATATATAGGTTGAAGCACATGCCAATATGTAATGATATAGTTTAGAAGGAGTTATTTTAGTGTCTGCAATTATACTCTGCAAAGAAAAAAAAATTCCTTCTGTTTTTGCTTTTTCACACAAATATTATAGATCAAAATTAACCTAAGTAAAATACAAAAGGCAGTGTTTAGGTGATGCAAAAATCTATCCAGATCAACTTGACACTATGTTAAAAAGTAATGGCACCCCTGATACCACAGCTTTTCATTTCACTAGCTAAACCTAGGCCTGATTACTACTGATGCATGGAATCATCACTTAAATAGAACTTGTCTTACAACATGAAGTAGGCTAATACACATGCCCAATTCTTAGGGGCTGTTTACGCGACAACGTTTTTCAGCAAAAAACGATGACGTCACTGCCAGCCACCTACGGACATGTTGCACTTGCGCACTCCGCCTTTATTCAGAAAAACAACAACAATGGCAGATCCAGGTATGCGGTTACTGCTGATTCAGCTTCTGAAGTTATTTGGTCTCTGTAAGCAAAACTTAGAGATCATCAGGCTTCTATGCGATCGCCAACGGAAACGCATACAGTACGTGTCAAATAATCAATATGCCTTTATTTGAGCGGAGGAGAACTACAAGAAGACCGCCATTGTTAGTTATCATGAAATGTTTCTTTTCCGGGTTGTGAGGGGGAAACCTTGGAACACTGCATACACGGGGCACACTGCCATCTAAAGGCTGGGCATATGATATACATCGTTTTCCATCGTGTGCCCTGTCGTGTAAACGCAGTGCGTTTTCACCCGCGTATTCAAACAAAAACGGCAATGTTGTCGTGTAAACAGCCCCTAAGAATTTCAAAAACAGATGAAAAACAAAGCCGTTTGGATCTATCAGTCTGGAAAGGGTTACAAAGCCATTTCTTGGCAAAGTCTTTGGGAGTGAATCACAGTGAGAGCCACAAATTGACAAATCCCCCGGAACAGTGGTGAACCTTCCCAGGAGTGACCAGCCTCCCGAAATTAGTCCAAGAGTGCATTAGAGGTCACAAAAGAACCCAAAACAACATTTACAACCCTGCAGGCATCACTTAGCTTAGTTGAAATCAGTGCTCATGCGAAGGAGGAAGAATAAAAAAGAGCCTGCATGGGAAAAAATGGCATCAATGTGAGAGCTCCGAGGCCAAAACCACTACCACATTAAAAAAGCAAAACACATTTTGATGTTCCAAGTTTTTTGGAAAAATATTCCGTAGACTGAGATCAAAGTGGATATTTTTTGTTTCACATTACATCTGCTGTATAACTAATCCACTACATAAATGTAAACCTATACGCGGTTCAGTATTCATGGATTCACATATCGGTGGACTTTTCTGTAGAATGTAACTCCAAATTAATCAGCAACATTTTATTTTGTGGGGCGTATTTAAAATAAGAAAATACAGCTTGGGAAGCTGAGATACCTAGGGACAATGTCAGTTGACATGCTATTGACTAGCGTTTGCAAAGCTGCCAGTCCAGGAGTTCCATTCATTTTCCTTTTTAGAGGGTGTCTCAAGTATTCGTGGATTTCACCTATTCACAGGGAATTGTGGTTCCTATAACCCGCGCAAATACAAGCATTTTAGTTAAATGCTGTGCAGCATTACAGTAAAAAAGTCAAACATGGTGATTTTGTGATCAATGGACTTGGTGTATGATTTCTTTAGCAGAAAGAGAATGTCTGGCCATCAGTTTGTGACATTTGGGTGAAGCAGCAGTACAATGATCCAAAGGACACCAGCAGGTCTACCTCAGAATGGCTCAAAAAACAATATGACAGTTTTAGAAAGCTGTAGCCAAAGTCTGGACCTCAAAAACGATTGAAAACAAGTTTGCAAATAGTAGTGCGGCAAAACTCCTTCATGGTGATGTAAAACACTCATTGAAAGTAATTGGTGGCTTCTTCCAAGGCACAACCACTTATTAAGTTTGGGGTAATTGCTTTTTTCGCATTGGGCCAAGTTGGTTTGGAGAGCTTTTCCCCTTGATAAAAGAAATCATTAAAAAAAATACACATTTTGTTTTTACTCATAATAACTTTGATATAAAAATTTGTTGCATTATCTGAAACATTTAAGAATGACTATAACAGCAAAAACAGGCAGTGAGGAGGCAAATCCGTTTTCACAGCTTCTTCTGTACGTTTCCATTTCTTTTCCCTCGCTTTCGGCTGTGTTACTGCATTCTATCCTCTAATTTAGTCCACCATTTTCCATTTTCCCTCGCTCTGTCATTATACGTTTGTAGCCTGAAGTGCTCATTCTTTGTCCTTTAAAGAGAGGCCACAGTGGCTCAATTAGATGGACACTTTAATCTGATGTGAGGCGGGGGCATTGATAGTTTCTGCAGAGATTGCATGCTTTATCATTATAGGAGCACCACTGAAAACCATACTCCCCCCCACCTCTTCCCGGCGGCTGCGGGAGCTTAAACACGACATGCTGTATTATGTACCATCTCAGTTTAATTTCAGCAAACAACATTTAGGCTGTGCAGCTGTGATTGGAGCTGTCAGTCACTTCTAAACTGGTTGAATGATGTGGAAATATGGAGAATTAAAATTCCTCAACAGCCATATATATATCCAGCTGGTACTGGTACTTATTCAAGCATGTATCATAGCATGCACTAATCTGAACAACTTTCAGTTTCAGTACCAAACATCCTTCTAAAAAATTCTTAAATTTAGAACCGAAATCATTCTAATTTCTGGTCAAACTTCAGTTGGATTTATTTTAAACCCATTTTGTTTGATGTGCAGGGTCTTTAAACTTCTCCATGGCACACTTTAGGATGATTCCCCCTTCCAATGAGGACAATCTTGGCAAAGCTCTTCTTAATGAAACGTATTTAAATTTAGACATGCCAGGTGTTAACCCTAAAAAATGGACACCGGGGAAATCTGTTCATTCAAAATGAAGTTACTGTTTTGAAAGGCTTTACTTCTTCATGAACCTCCACACTCCAAACACGAAGGCAGCTTTTAGGAATTTGTTTCATATGGTTTTATCATAACCAGACAGCCAAAGCTGATAAGAAGGTAAAAATAACCTCCCCCAAGTAGAGTGATTATGAAAGATAAGGCCACACAAGATTGAATTTATTTAAATACAGGCTTAAATATAGGAAAATATGTCTAAATGTCTCCTAAGGAGTTGCACCTTGACCTTTTAGGCTCCAACAAGCTTCATGCAAAATACTCTCCAAATTTCTGACCATCCATCATGGAAGAACTGGTTGGTTTCCTGGCTCCGATCACCCTTTTAGACAGTCCACAACATCCCGAGAGGGATGACTTTGGAAAGCCACTCTGGTAGCAGCTTTCACCATACCAAACATACCAAAACCAGTTCTGATGGATGTTTGGTATCATTGCCCTGTTGGAACGGCCACACTATGATGCTACCACCACCATGCTCGGTGGTTAGTAATTTTAGGTTTGAAAAGTTATTTTTCCCATAGTACACCAGGCCTGGAAAATACTAAAAGTAAGGATGCCCGATATTATCGGCTGATATTGGCGTTAAAATGTAATATTGGAAATTTTCGGTTTTGGTTTTTACTTTGATGACAACTTTTAAACCTTACTTTCATACCACACACCTATACATCAAACTCTTACTTCTCCTCTCACTCAAAATGTCAAAACATGACAGATCTGAGGTGTAGTTTTGCAATATTTTTGTTTGGCAAAACTTGTAATATATCCTGTGGCTTCTGCATTTCTGAGCCAACCTCGACCGTTTAGGTAGACATCCATCTGTCGTATTGGTTTATATTGATAAAAAAGCCAATATCAAACATCCCCTAGCTAAAAGCAAATCCGAAATCTGCTCATAACGTAAAGAACCCTTCCTTTAAATCCGTTGTATTGAGGCACTCTGAAACACCTGTGATTAGACTAAAACAGATGGGCTCGCCAGCTAAAGCCTTTCCAGCCAGTTTGCTTATATGTTTGAAATTATTTGGGGAGCAGAGGACCAGTGAGAAAGATCCACAGTGGCAGTGGGCCTGAGCTGGGTGTCCCTAGCCACCCACCACATTGCAAAGCAGTAAACAGATATGACAGCTCTCGGCAAGACGGGGCCCTCAGTCGCAGATTTCCATCTCCCCAGGCGAGCTCTGTCCTGCCTGCTCACCTCACTGTGTTTGCTCAGAGAAAAGCCCCAGCAGCTCAGCTTAACACCAGAGGAAAGCTTAATATAATTCTCCCACTTTCACAGATCTCATCTTCTTAAATCTCTGCTAAGTGGGAAGAGGAGGGAACGGAGGAACATGCCAGTCAGAATTCCTCAGCCTTTCCCCACCCGCCATCCCCCTATATGTCCCTCTTTTCCGTGAATTTCACCCCCCCTGTCTTCATCCTCTTCTATGTGTCTACAGTAATGAGCAGAGCAGTGCAGAGGCTTTAGCTCTTCTTCCTCCTTCTCCTCTTCCCTTTGCTCAGACCTAGCCTCTGTGGGAGAGGGGTAAAGCAGAAAGCTGTTTACTTGGTTTTCACTCATTATCTGCAGCAGCGAAGGTCAGTCTGTCGATACACCCGGGCGTGCTGCTCTTTAAGACAACGGGTCTTTCAGAGGTAGTGAGTAAAATAATCAAAAATTAGGAGCACTTCTGCCGTAATTGTTAATGTCAAGCTGCAAGCTCAACAGGTCGTCTCGCTTTAAAGGTGCTGGGTTGGAAGCGCTGAGGAAAGGGTAGGAATACATGCTGATATGGTATTCATCCACAATTGGCAAAGCTTTGCATTGTTTTCCCCAAGTATAAACTTTTGCATATTTATGGAAAAACAGTAGATTCAGTTGCATTTAATGGTATCATATGTGATAGACCAACAAAAATAGCACATAATTGTGAAATGGAAGAAAAACAATTTTAGTTTTCTGATGTTTTGTATGATTTACATTTTTTCAGCCCTCTGTAATCTAACAGCGCTTAATACAATCTACTGTAGAGTGGTATTAAAACTTTGCCATGTGGGCCAAAATGTTAAGATCAAAAGACACCTTTCCACTATCGGAACTTCAGGGTAATTTTGCGGTACTGCGTTATGTCCTTGCACCTTGCAGCGATGGCTTACAGCACTGCTATGTCATAATGTAGTCCCAAGTTTAAATCGCCTCCTGTAATTCCTACGTCTTACTTATTATTTTCATTTGCAAACAATAAGATTATTGAAGTCACCAGGAATAATTAGGATCGTTATTGAGTCATTTTCATGAATTTTGCACACAGAATCCTAGCTGTTACTATTCACTTCCATAGTTTATGCTAAGCTAAAGCAAACTGACTGCTGCCAGGTTAGGAGATTGACTGGGCTGGTTACAAAATTCTTTTTCTCACTTATCTAAACTCTGGAGAAAATGGCAACAGACTAAAATTCACTTAGTGGTGGAATATCCCTTTAGGGAATTAACTAAGATGTCTTCATATCTGCAGTGAGTCCATCACTGATCTTTGGCAAAAGGCAGCCACGGTAGCAGAGAATAACGAGATCAACTTAGAAAAGGACAGGGCTTGTTGTTTCAGTTTGGTGTTATAAACTGCTTCACCAGCAACTTTACTTATTTTACAAAGCTGGTCTCTTGGCGACATCTGCTCATTTCCCTCTGAATTACAACCAATCAGCGTGACTTAACCGCAGATCCCGCCCAGTGACTCTACCGGTTCATTTCCGAGTACATTCCCCAAGACTGGTACTCTGTTCAAATTCAAATTCAAATTCAAAAATACTTTATTGATCCCAGAGGGAAATTAAGTTTGGTTCCGAAAGAGTGGAGACACATGCATACAAAGTTCCAGAAACATTACCCTGAGGTTCTGATAGTGGAAACGCGCCTAAAGTCCCAGAGAGCCAAAAAATTAAAAATAAACAAATTCATTAAGGGGGTCTGAAAAGTTGTTAGAAATAGCGACAAAGTCGCCAAGTTGGCAACACTGCTAACATCTACAGTATTTCTTATACCTGCTTTTGGGGGTATAGCCAATCAAAAGCAAAATGAATGGTGCTCCTGGATTGGCTGCTTTGCAAATACCAGCTAATGTGTCAAGTAGCGTTGTTGTTAGGTATTAGAGCTTCTCAAGATGATTTTTTTCCAGAATATTTCAGATATGGTTTACAAAAAATATCTTAACAAAATTATGTAAAAGTATGTTCCACAGAAAAATTCAAATATTTTAATATTTTAATCAAATATTGAACTGCAAATAGGCAGGGATCCAACAATGACTGGATATGACTCATTCTTTCTTCTATTTAGCGAAGTTTAATAAAACCATGTGCCCTGTGTTGCTTTTCAGTAAAAGTCGCTTAATGTTTGCTAAGAAATTAAAGGGAAAGCAAAAAGTGTGCTTAATAAATAGAAAATACAAAAAAAAAACTAAAATCATTCACTTCAGGAAGATTTTCATTTGCAATAAAAATCTTTTCCTAAAAAATTGAAAAGTGTCCATCTGTATCATCCGCTGTTGTAGCGGGCCAACCGTTCATCATGATTAACCATGGGTTCAGTCCCTGGTCATAAATAGACTCCAGGCTGTAATTTGGGCATCCCCGAGTTAGAGGAAGTGATTTTTTTCAGAAGTCAACAAGTAAATACAGTCATTACTGGATGTAATTTCTTCTCAGTTTAAATCAAGCTGATCTGTGAAGGCCACAGAGGTTTGTCAGAACATTAGAGAACAAAACATCATAAAGACCAGTGAACACAGCAGACAAGTCAGGGAGTTGTTAGGTTATAAAACAATATCTCAAGCTGTTAAAGCACCAAAACATCTAATCTGTCTGAAAAAAATGTACTTAGCTTGATAAAAATGTTCAAAAAGTTTCTGGATTGTTGAATGGAAAAAACCCAGAAGTCAAAGGAAACACAAAAGACACGTCAATGTGAAAAAACTACACTCCAGAGCTTTATATGGCCACAAACAGGCAGACCAACGCAGGGCTGACCGCACCCCCCAAGAGAGGAGCAGAGGAAACCCCCGGAGGAACAATCAGCAGGTACAATGCAGGGGCCCGGGGGTCCACAGCGACGAGCCCATAGGCTCGCCAGCAAGGGCGCCCCACCTCCCCACCTCCAGGGCAACGGGGGCCACGGCCAGTTGATGGCAGTCATGCGCCGCCACCACCCCGGGCCAATCCCCACAGCAGACACCCCTATGCAACCCCCCCCGCCACATGTTGGGGCAGCACACCATTAGCCCCCAGGCCAAGACCAGCCAGCACCCAGACACCAAGCTCAATCAGCTCCTGAATCTCAATCCCGCACACCGCAGAGCACCAAGACCAAGCATCCAACCAAGGTCAGTCAAACCCACCAATGAACCAACCAAGTGCAAAACATACAGCACATGAGTTTAAGTGGGCCCCTCATTTGGTTGGGGCCCTGAGATGCACCAGGCAAGAAGGCTGCCTCAGACTCAATCTGACGGATGCACAGGAACACACAGACAGTCATACGTTCCCTCTCTCTTACACACATACACTCTCACCTGCACACCAAGACACACAAGAAAGGACGCTGTACACTCACTCAAACTCCCCATACACACTGTATAATCCCAGGTCCAGATACCGATACCGCAGCAGAGCAACCACCCCTGGACCCAGGAGGTGGTCCCTCTACCCTCTATGGTGGAGACAAGCAGACCGCCAAAGCCAACAAAGCCTCCCTCTTCCCGCTTAAGTATGGTGTTGATGCGGGTTGTTGAACCCCCAGTTGGTCGTGGCAGATGGCCGTTCGTACTGAGCCAGGTTCTGGTTCTGCTGGAGGTTTCTTCCTGTTAAAAGGCGCATCTTTCCTCTCCACTGTCGCTACAGTGGCTTGCAAAAGTATTCGGCCCCCTTGAACTTTTCCACATTTTGTCACATTACAGCCACAAACGTGAATCATTTTTATTGGAATTCCACGTGAAAGACCAATACAAAGTGGTGTACACGTGAGAAGTGGAACGAAAATCATACATGATTCCAAACATTTTTTACAAATAAATAACTGAAAAGTGGGATGTGCGTAATTATTCGAGGGGGCCGAATACTTTTGCAAGCCACTGTACATGTTTGCTCAGTATGAGGGATTGCTGTGAAGTCAGCGACAACACAGGCAACTGTCTACTGTCACTATATGTTACTTCAGGAGGAGTGAATGCTGCAAATCAATAACTCGATGCACTCTGCTAGGATACCTTAAATAAAAAACAACGTTTGAACTGATTGGAGTAATGAACTGTAGGGTTAATTGGAATGTATGCATAACTAATTTGAGGTGACATTTCTTGTAAAGTGCCTTGAGATGTGTCAAAGGTTGAGGAACTGACCTAAATGCAGTACGGCATTTAAAGCGAGGAATGCTCATATTTATTAATAAATCCACACATGGGGCAGAAGGAGGACACGACTAGGGAACACGACGGACTGTGACTTCACCTGATGAACATCTGACGACGAACCAATGAAGACATGAGGACAATGGGAAACATATATACTGGGATGAGTGATTGGGAGATGATGGACAGCTGGGTACAGGGAATGACCAAGACAAGAAACAGCTGACTTCAATAACACAAACAGAGAGAAGCAGACAGGGAGAGAGTCACACTGTGACAGTAACCCCCCCCCCCTTCAAAATGTGCGCTACCTGGCACACACACCAGGAATTACAAGCCAGGGCAGGAGGATGGGGTCCAGGACGGCAGTAAAGACCAAAGCAAAATAAGTCCAAAGATGTGAGACCGGTGACAAGGAGTCCAATGACAAGGAAATAGGTGACGAGGAAGCTGGTGACAAGGAAATAGGTGACGAGGAAGCTGGTGACAAGGAAACAGGTGACGAGGAGGCCGGCGACGAGGAAACTTGTGTCGAGGAGACCGGCGACGAGGAAACAGGTGTCGAAGAGGCCGGCGACGAGGAGGCTGGCGACAAGGAAACAGGTGTCGAGGAGACCGGCGACGAGGAAACAGGTGTCAAGGAGGCTGGCGACAAGGAAACAGGTGTCGAGGAGGCCGGCACCCCAGAACCTTGTGTTTTGGAGGCTGGCTACGGCAAATCTTGTATCTTGAAGACCGGCTTGCTCTGGTGTATCTTGTTTCTTGGTGATCGGCATTGGTGAACCTTGGAACTTGGAGACCGGGTACATTTAATTTCTTGATGAGACGGTGTACCAGTTGAGAAGTGTTGTGATTGTTGCGGCAACATAACCTTGTGGCTTGGGAGGCGACAGCGCATACTTTAACACATCCAGTTTTATTACTAGATCTAGTTATTCCACTGGAACGAAGAAGGTGAAAACAGCCACCAACTACCAGTCATACTTTTAACTTTACTTCAAAAATTACTGTCATCATTAATGGTTCAATTCAAATTTTTTTTTAAAAGAAAAAAATAGATACATTGCTTTTGAATATCGATACAATATTGTGACAAAATATCGCGATACATTGCCGTATCGATATTTTCTTATTTCCCTAATTTCAGTGTTTCTTTGGCAAGTATGTGTGATCATTACATCACTAAGGCAGTGACCTATTGGGGGTCATCCAGTAATGGTAAAAGTATGGCAAACAAATGCAAGCCTCCTGTGAGATGGCTTTCCACCTAAACTTGACAGGCTGGGCAAGGAGATCATTTAAAACAGAAGTAGTGAAAAGGCTCAAAGTAACTCTGGAGGATATGCAGCGATACAACTCTCAGGTGGGATAATCTGTCAATCTGTTCATCATATCACATTTAGGTATTAGGCTGTTTTCTTTGTGAGTACTGTGAGTACAATATCGCTGACAGAATGACTGGCTTTTCCCATCCAATCATTTGTTCTCAAATTTTCAAGCTTTTCTATTATTTTTTTCTGCTGAAAATAAATTTTAAAAAGTGACTTAGTTGTGCTTCTTAGTGACACCCAATGTTCATAATGACACTCAGGCTCATTCTTAATAAATAACTTCGTTGAGGGTGAAGTGTCTGACGGGGAACTGTTCTGCTAATATTTAGGATTACAATCAGATTCCAGCAGGTCAACATTGTGCCGTGTACAAATGTCAGCGTCATTTAGTTCTCCAGCGTCATCCAGTCTTCCTACTTCCCTCTCTCTCTTGTTCGCTGCCGCTGCCTCGTGGAAAGGTCACCTGCTCAGGAGGATCACTGGCCGCCTCTGCCTGATCTCTTCATGATGGAGCTGACACTCGGATCACATTGGTAAATATGTACTCGTGCTGCCGAGTCGGGACCTCCTGCATGCCTTACTCGCTATGAAAAAAGGTGAAGGAGCTCTCATACCACAGACTTCATCTTGTCAAACTGGAAAAGGACTGTGCAATATTAGAGGAAAACCGGACAGCTTGTCTTTAAAGTAACCGAGGACGTGAGTTGAATATGTTATTCTCAGCACTGATTACAGTGGAAAAAAAGCTGACAAAGATTTTCATTCTCTTCCTTTTGTTTGCTTTTATGGTGGGTTGATGTTTGTTTACTTAAATAAATAGTTTTGGATTCAGTTAGATTTAAGGGACCCAAGCACACTTCTATTTACAGTGGGGCAAAAAAGTATTTAGCAGCCACCGATTGCATGTTGTCCCACTTAAAAAGATGAGGTCTGCAATTTTCATCATAGGTACACTTAAACTGTAACAGTCAAAAAACAAAAACAACACACCATATGATTTTTAAAGAATTTATTTGTATAATGGTACATATACAAAGTATTTGGTCAAAAACTAAAGTTCAACTCAATACTTTGAAATGTAATCTTGGTTGGCAATGACAGAGGTCAAACGTTTCCTGTAGGTCTTCACCAGGTTTGGACACAATGTAGCTGGTATTTTGGCCCATTCTTCCAAGCAGATCTTCTCTAGAGCTGTGATGTTTTAGGGCTGTTGATAGGCAACACAGACTTTCAACTCCCTCCACAGATTCTTTATTGGATTGAGGTCTGGAGAGTGGCTAGGCTCCAAAACCTTGAAATGTTTTTTACGTAGCCACTCCTCCGTTGCCCTGGCAGAGTGTTTGGGATCATTTTCATAATGGAAGATCCAACCACGTCTCAATGCTCTCACTAATGGAAGGAGGTTTTTGTAAAAAAATTCAGGATACATAGCCCCATTCATCTTTTCCTTAATACGGATCAGTCGTCCTGTCCACTTTGCAGAAAATCAGCCCCAAAGCATACTGTTTCTATCCCCATGCTTCACAGTGGGTACATTGTTCTTGGTATGCAATTCAGCATTCTTCCCCCTCTAAACGCAATGAGTGGCATTTTTACAAACAGTTATATTTTTGTCTCATTTGAGCACATGACATTCTCCCTGTTCTCCTCCGGATCATTCAGAAACTTTAGACGGGCCTGGACATGTGCTGGCTTAAGCAGGGGGATCTTTCAGCAGGATGTTAATCCATGATGACGTAGTATGTTACTAATAGTAACCTTTGTTACTGTGGTCCCAGCTCTCTTCAGGTCATTGACCAGTTCCCCCTGCGTAGTTCTGGGCTGTTTCCCCACCGTTCTCAAGATCATGTGTATCCTACAAGGTGAGATCTTGCATGGAACCCCAGGTCGAGGGAGATTGTCATTGATCTTGTATGTATTTCATTTTCAAATAATTGGTCCAACATTTTATTTTTTCTCACCAAGCTGGTTGCCTATTGCAGTTTGGCTCATCCCACTCTTGAGCAGGTGTACAAAATTGTCCCTGGTGGGGCAGGGGTTGCCTATTGCTTTCAGGATAAAATCTAAGGTGCTTATTTTTGTCTTTAAATCCTTACATGGTCTTGCTTCCACCTACATATCCGACATGCTTTCTCTATATTCCCCCACATGCAAGCTTAGGTCTCGAGCTTATTACTTTTGAAGGTCCCTAAAGTTCACTATAAATCACGTGGACAAAGAGCTTTCTCATTAGGAGGTCCTAAATTATGGAATGAACTTCCGCTCGTGGTTCAGCAGGCATCTTCCTTAGCCGTTTTTAAGTTTCTATTAAAGACTCTTTTTGCTCTTGCGGTTGACAGCTGTAGATTGGCTCCTTTACATTGTTTCTCTTTTTCTCTTTTACAAATATCATTGTTCGTATTTCTTTGCATTATATCGTTCTACTGTTAAGCACTTTGGTCAGTTGTCTGGCCGTGTTTTAAAGTGCTATATAAACAAAGGTGGTATGGTATGGAATGGTAAGACACCGCCGAATCGAAACTATTTTTTTCGTTTGTCCCAGATCTCATATGGGCTCTGAATAACTTCGATTTAGTCGTATATACAGATTTTAAGCCTCTCTCTAAACCTCTTCCTGTCTTCAAATGTTAAAGTGATTATATATTGAATTTTGCTCGCTAATTCTCATGGAAGTGTTTGTCTCGTCTTTATAGTCCGGCATTTTGGTTGTTTTCTTGCCACCTAACCATTCGCGCATGCGCACAAAGATGTTAACAAAGATTCTCCTATTGTCAGCAGTGTCTCTGGCACAATTGCATCTCTGAAGAACCAGTAGGCTACATCCGATTCTCTTCAACAATGTTTTTTAAAGGAGGAAAGGTTTGAGCTCCTCTGCCAAGCCACAGTTAAGCAAACGAGTAGCGTTAATCTATTTACTACAGTCTAGCAGGCGACAATGTAACTTTTTTTTAATAGTCCGGGGTCTTAAAAATACGCTTTAAATGTATATAGTTTAATTATGCAGCCTGCTGAATCATTAATTTTAATTTTGATATCCAACCCCCTTGTTTTAAATCAGTTTGAACACAGTGTAAATATATAAACTGAGTTTTACTAAACTAAGGTTAATTATAGATGGTGCAATGAAGCTCTGCTTCATTTTAAACCTGTTTTTACTCTTTTTAAAGTTTTACTAGTTTTACTAAACTCTGATTAGTTTTAATCTTAGTTCAAATTTAAACCTGTTGGTGTATTACAGCCTGAAGGTGTCAAGTTCTTCTATTCTCATATTCACTAACAGTTATATGCATCATCGGAAGGTCCAACACAGGTTCTCTGTCCCAAAGATGAATGCATTTTGGTCTGAAATGTGCAAATCAACCCCAGAACAAAAGAAAATGACATGAAGATGTTGGTCGAAACTGGTTAGTGTCTTTATCCACAAAGAAAAAAGTCCTATACCTACATGGGCTGAAAGGTTGGTCAGAGAGGAAGCAGCCATTACTCCAAATGGAATATAAAAAACAGTTTAGAGTTTGCAAATGCAATCAGGGACAATTCCCTAATTTTTGTAGATATGTCCTGTGGTCTAATAAAACTTAAATTGAAGTCTTTGGCATTGTGAGAACACCATCCATACTTTGGACTATGGGGTGGAAGTATCATGTTGTGGGGGTGTTTTGTTGCTGTGATCTCAGTCCTTTTGGACAGAGCTGAAAATTTGTGTTTGAAAAAGGCGGCCTACAAACCAAACTCGGTTCCACCAGTTCTGGCAGGAGGAATGGCCCAAATGTTCAACATACTATGGTGAGAAGATCTTGTGGGAAGTAGTCCAATTTGATTCAGGTTTAAAGGTAACTTCTAAAATGTACTCTGGAAATAAATGTAAATCTTTGAATTTGAAAAACGTCATAAATTTGCTCATTATTTTGGTATTTACCAAAAATCATTTTGATAATCCTAACTGACCTGAAACTGAAAAAGTTTAGTCTAATTGAATCTGAGACGGTGAGAAAAAATTTGCAGAGTGCATTTTTATACAGGGAATATCTGGTTTTAGATTTATTTAAAAATTTGAGCGACATTAATTCCTATAAGCCCAAGTAATTCAAATTGCTGCATTATGGCAAAAGTGATCAAAAATTCAAATGAAAATCAAAATTAATGGGGTGAGATTTTATTCAAAATGGAGCAAGGAGTAGACTACATTAATAAGAAAAAACTTTTCCACCGGCTTGGTTACAACATTTGAGTTAGGACTGAATAACTATTACAGGGCTGCACTTTCCAACTAATGCCAGAGTTAAAGTACTCTGAATAATTGAGACAATAACTGAAGTGGTCCCCAGCCCCCTGAGGGACACTATCAACACATTTTATACACTTTTGGTTTGGTGCGTCCACTCAGCTCTACCACATGGAGTTTTTATAAATAAAACGCTTTCACCCTGAGCATCCTGTCCTTAATGAAAAACCCGCCTCCTCTCTAACCGATTACCATTTGAATGATCGTATTGTTCATGAAATGCAGAGAGTTTGGAGTGTAGTTTGCACTCAAGAAATGTTTTAAGAATCAAACATGTAAATAGGAAATTAGTCAATGATCTTATCTGTTTTATTGATGCAATTTACAAAAGTATCTGGCTATAAAACTCATGAGGAAAAACTACAGCAGCTCAGGAGGGACATGGAAAGCCTGAAGCATGAATCATTATTTATAAAAAGGGCCCATGTCTTATGTGCATTAGTGTCGAATACAAAGTGTGCTTCTCTCTTTCTCCTCAGGCAGCGCATGAATATAAATGATGGCATTTTATTCTGTAAGAATCCAGGCACGAGCTCTGCGCTCACTCAGACACACGCATTATGTGGCTGTATACACAAAGCCAACATACAGTGAACAGAGAAGGATGTTAAAAAAATGCCTTGTGAGCTTTATAAAAAAAGCTCCAGCATGCATGGTGTATATGTATGTTTAAAACAGATGGTTGGGCTGGTTTTGGTGTGAATCGGGGTGAAGTTGTGTATCTGAGATGGTGCAGAGGTGTGAAGGTTTGGAGGCAGAAACAGCAGTCCATGTTTGTTCAAGGGAATCCTGTAACCTCTGTAAAACTCACAAGGACCGGAGAAATTTGTAGGTTTGGATGAAAAGCAGTATTTTCCCTCCATCCATCCACCCATCCATCCATCCATCCATCCAATCACTGATAGAATATCTGCTTCAAATATTTTAATGGTGAACTTTCATGTTCGTAAATATTAAATTCAGTTTAGTGAACCTAAATTTTATACCAACAAAGTTTCCAAAAGAGTTTCTCTTCATAGAGACAGTTTAGGAGTTCGACAGGCAAGTCTGTAAACCTGCTGCATTAAGCTGGGTTCAAGCTGTATAACTTTGAGTTGTTGCAGATAAAAAAAGATTTTTGTGAGCTTGATCTAGTTTCCATCATTCAAAGATCTTCATTTGGTAGTTGCTTAGTGTTTCCTGTATATTGAGGCTTACTTACTAACTCTTCAGGATTTTATTTTTTAAACTATTGTAACTCTCAAACATAATATCTACTGACATATTAAACCTTCTTTTGAATCATCTCAATTTCAAAAACAGGTCTACCGTTAAGATTGTTTGAACATCCTTGTGATGCACTCAGGCTCAATAAAGCAGCTTTTTATTCTTCTAATGCTCCTTATGAATGGCCTGAGCTTCAAAAGGACCATCAGAAAGAGTACTTCATTTTGTCCAAGGGCCTTCTAAGAACTGTGCTGAATGAAACCCGTTGGTGTTTTGCTTTTTTTTACAGGTATAGGACAGTGTTGGATTTAGTCAGTCTCCTTCCGTGCATCATTTAATCTTTTGTCCTTTTACATTACAGGGATAAAAACAAATTATGTTTTGGGCTAATACCTTAACAGGAATCATCAAGAAACAGAAAGCTGTTGACAGGAAAGTTCAACAAGATGTAGAGTAAAATCAACCCCTTGCTGTGATGTGTGCAACAAAAAACAGGCTAGTCCATTAGCTGTTGGTACATTTTAAATGTGTTATGGTCGCAAGAAGCTTTTCCAGAACCCAGGATTCTTTTCTTGACCGTTTAAGCTACATGAGTTGGGATACGATCAGATTTCAGGGAAAAGCATTTTGTCTCAGGAAAGAGTAGAAGGCAATGAAGTTTGTGGTTGGAGGTACCTTCAACCTAGTAACTAGCTCAGAGAATAGATTTCAAAATACTTTTACTATATAATAAATCATTGAATGGCTTAGCACCAAAGTATGTTGAAGATCTGTTGTTATTATACCAAACCCCCCCAGACCACTTAGATCCTCAAATTCCAGTCTACTCAGCAAACATGGAGAAACAGCTTTCAGTTTTTATGCTTATCTGGAACAAACTTCCAACGACTGGAAAGCTGCTAAAACACTTTAAATTGCTTTAAATCAAGGCTAAACACTCTTCAGTTTAGAGCTGAGTTTTAATAATTGGTTAATAATAGCTGGAATGTTATAACAGTATGTTTTAATGTTCTTTATGTTTTTGATGTTGTGTTTTCAGTTTTTATTGATGTTTAACTGCTCCTTTAACTTTCCCCTAATCACCCAAAGCACCTTGAATTGCCTTGTTGCTGAATATGTGCTATAGAGCTCCGGGACTTGACGTCACTTCTCCCAGCATGCAACAGTTAAAATCGAATGGGCACCATTGTGGCAGGCAGTCTCCCGCAGTTGTTTTTATTTGCAGCTAATCCAAACTTAGAAACGGTAAATATGGTGGATACCTGTTGCGCCCCATGATGCAATAACGGACGCGGAGGAGATAAGGGAGAAACGTTCTATAGGATTCCCAAGGATCCAGAATGCAGAAAACCATGGATCATTGCCATGAAACGCGCGATCAGGCAGAAATGAAGCCGTTTCATTTAGTCTTTGGGAGTGACTCACCTGTAATTCAGATTTAATGCCGTTTGTTTGATAACTGCTCTTGTATCATTAAGTGATGCAAATTGACAGCAGCTCTCTGTTTTACAATGATGCCTTTAGAAATAAAAATACTTTAATTATTTCCTGAGATTAATGAACACACAAAATGTTGCACAAAGACATAACCTAGCAACGGCCCGTTGCTCACGGTAACTAAAATCAGGACAGGTCTCCCTCCCGGTGACAACAACACAATCCTGTGCAGGAAGATTCCAGATCTGGATCCCGATAACAAACCCCGTTTGTCCATTTATATCCCTCCAGGCTTTTATATGCTTTAAGCTCCGGAGCAGGACGAGGGAAAGTTGATCAGGAAATTGTATATGTCAGGGGATGGGCATCATTTTAGCCGGTGACGCCGGGGATATTTATGATTGATTTTTTTTTTTCCCCCATCACTTTTAAAAACTTGATGTGGAATTTCTTACCAGCTCTAACATTCACATTTCCACATAATCAGTGTCTGAACGGACTATCATTGGATATGTCGTTTTAAAAGACTCGTAGTCCGCTGCAAACATGTTCAGGGCTCAGAGTCCTGCAATGTTGCGAGTACTCGTTAAAAGATGGAAAAATACATAAATTACATTTCAAGGTTCTGGCGAAAGTTTCTTTACTGCGGGTGAAAAAATATTTATGGGATATTTTTGTTTGTTTAAGACTCCCAAAGAGAATCATGTTGATATAGCATAATGTGTTTGTGGAGAGAGCATGCCAGAATATTCCCCCAACTTTGCACTGACAGCGGAATGTTCCCACTATCTAGGTATCCTGCGCTGCCAGAGAGATTTTCTGAAATTTATGAAAACTGAAACTTATTTGATGCAGAGATCCCTGTGCAGAAAGGAAAAATTGTCCACAGTCCCTGGCTTTAACTGTGTTCTCAGTTCATGAATCGCAAATCCCGCTGCAGTAAAGTCTGTCTGGCAGTGCTGGATGCCTAGATAGCGAGAATATTCCGCTGTCAGCGCAAATTGGAGGAATATTCTGCCATGCTCTTTCCACATATCACAAAATATCAACACAATTCTCTTTAGGAGTCTTAAACAAAACATTATAAACAATTATATTTTGTCACTCTCAACCCGCCCGCATTAAAGAAACTTGATGAAAAAGTTAATGTCACATGGGTTCGACTTCAGTGATAGGGTTTCTATGAAGAAGTCCTTGTTTTTAGAAGATTTAAAGTGCTGAATTTTGATTGTGAACCAAATGACATTCTGTTTTAAAACCCATTATAAACACGGTCCAGGTGTTGATCTTATCATTTGGGTTGTTTTGTACTAACACCAAAGGGCTTAAACTGTAATTTGATTAATGAAATCTCATTATCGCCACTCCTTCAGTGAGACAATGGCTAACACTTACCAACCAGCCGTTTTCATTTTATCCTCATAGGTGTAATATACAGTCTTTGCAGCATGGAACACCATTTTGTCTTTCTCTGGCCTTCTTTTTAATGTCAGAGTCCCTGCTTTTCTCGCTCAGTTTCCCTTCTTTTCTCCCAGGAAGGTCTCAGACAGAGGAGTCACAAACCACATTAACCTTTAAGAGCTAAAAATCAATGTCCTGTTGTTAATTTGTGCTAATTTGCTTCCACTTAGTTTTACAGCAGGCTTCTTCTACCCTCCCACCCTTAATTTTATAACATCTGCTTGCAGCTCATGAGAACATATGGCAGCCCTATCGCCTGCACGCCCGCAGGCATCAAGGAGTTTTGTCGTTCTTTAATATATACCTTCCTTGGCCCGAGGCCAGTAATGGAGCAAAAAAGAACTTTTTGTTTTTTTTAACATTTTGCCTCAGTGTATAAGATATGAGGACAGAAAGGTGTAGATAAAGACCTAGTGATGTAAAATGCCCTTCTGTGCTCACTGTATCCGAATAAATCAAGTTAGAAAATTTGATGGAATTTTAAATTAAGAAAAAATCTTGGAGAAATAAAGGTAGGAAAAATGCAAATTCAAGCCTTTTTACTCAGGGCCTTACAGAACTTGAACTTACACATTTCCTCACACTACAAGCACAAACTTCTGTGCAAGTAATTGGGAGTTTTATGGTGTAGACATTTGCAAAGTAGTGGATAAATTGGAAGAAAAGGCTCATACTTAATGGATACATCAGCGCCTCAGATTCTACATTAGATTTAGGTCTGGACTTTGACTGGGCCATTCTAGGCAAGGTAAGGCAAGACAAGGTAAATTGTTTTGTATAGCACACTTTTAGCAATAAGGCAATTCAAGGTGCTTTAGATGATTTGGGGAAAAACAGAAGCAACAACAAAACAAAAACAGAAAAGCACAACATTGAAGACATGAACAGTAAAACATACTACCATTATGACATTCGAGCTATTATTAATCAATTGATCATAGGTAGCTCTAAACGGATGGTTTTCAGCTTTGATTTAAAGGAACTTAGTCTTTCAGCAGCTTTGCAGTCGTCTAGAATTTGTTTCAGATAAGGAGAAACTGAAATCTGTATTTCAACAATGCTACCACAGGAATATGCTTTAATTTAATTTTTGACTGAATATTTAAAGCCAATGTTCTTCTGGTAAGGAATCTGCACCCCTGACTCAAAGTCTACAGTAGCCTCAAGTAGGTTTTTCTCCAGTATCCATCATACTACTACCACCACCATGTTTTACCATGGGCATGGTGAGTTCAGTGTGATAATCCGTTAGTTTTTCATCACATATAGTATTTTCCATGTAGGTAAAAAGCTAAATTTTGGTTACATCTGACAAAACGACCATCATTTAAATGGTTCATGGCTTGTAGCCCTCTGAAAATATCACCTCTTATGGTTTTACTCTTAACACTGATCTTCATCTTGGCGCAACAGATTAATGCACTGCATGATTAAAAGTTTTCCCACCTAAATGTGGTTCTTTGCAGTTAATCCAGAGTTGCCACAGGCCTCTTGGCTAAACTATTTTTGAAAGACCGAACAGAGCTCTGTAATGCTTAAAAGCTTGGGATATTGTTTTATAACTAAATAATGTTTCAAACTTCTTCATAGTTTTATCCATGATCTTCTGTATTCACTGGTCTTTATGATGCTGTCTTCACAAAACACAGGGATTTTTATTTGGATTAAAAAGCAGTGCATTTATTAATTCGCTGACTTCTGAACTCAGTTGGTCATTTGTTTATTTTGGGGTATCAGAGTGAAGGGGGCCGAATGCAAATGCATGGTTGTCTTTTTAAAATTTTATTTAACTTTTTTTTTTTAAACTGCTGGCCACCAGAGCTAGCTCATCTGATACCTGTCAATCAAAAAGACACAGCCCTTATTATTCATAATTTCAACCTTAATTTACATCTAAACGGATGAGTTATTAAGAAATTCAACCCCTTCAGAGTTGTCATAATTGTAAACTTGACCTATTAAACCTAAAATGATTTTTGAACCAGGCTGTAAATATATTTATTTCTGCTGTGAAGTTAGTCAGAGAGGATGGAGTAAATGGGAACTTGCTCCTTTTTGGAGCAAGCCCCTAGCAGATGAGGGGGGAAACTGTACTTTTTGTGACTTCCGGGAAGGCTTCAAATTTTGCCGGCAGAGTTTGACCCTTGGTTGCACCTCACAATTATTCAACTCTTTGCACTACTCCCTTATTTACAGTAAAAGCCCCCAAAGACACCCTGAGGTTTGTGACCGTAATGTGACCAAGGCATTGTATAATCTGTGGAGAAAAAAAGCGGAGACAATAAAATAATGCCAATAACTGCAATCTTGCATAACTGGAGAGTAGTAGGATAAAGTAGAGGAGTCAAGAAAAGTTGTCAGTAAGTCCTCCAGCAAAAGAAGCCAAAAGCAGCAAATTATAGAGTAAGCTGAGGAAAACATGACCAAAGCGGCTGAGTAATTATGAGCAAAAAGACAGTTTTAACACTAGTCTTGCATTTCAAATCAGCATAAGTCTGGACAGTTGTATTCTTTTTCCACATTTGACTCAGTTACAGAAGATTGAATTGTGCAAAATTTTTAGGGCTTAATCCTTACAACTAAGCTACTGAACTCAAGACATCAGTAGTGCCCAAACTCATATATATTCATATTTAGTGTTTGTAGAAATAACCTACTTAAGAATTTGGAGCATTGTCCGTGTTGTTTATCAGGCTGCTGCAGCGTCACCCTGTGACCTCCCCGATGTAGGTGAGCGGCGAACAAGAAAAGGCCAAATCCCACTGAAAGCGCCGTCTGACGGCAGAAACTCTTGCATCTGTTTTTGCATAATAATCGTCTCTCAAGCCTGTTTGTCAGCTCACAGGTTTGCAGGAGAGTGTTTGGAAGCGTGTGGGTGTGTGTTCAGGGTGCCTACTTAAAAATCAGCAGCAGAGTTTGTCCTCTTGTTATTGCTGTATCTCATGCAGATAATTCAGAGTCGCGCTGTGTTTAGAAGTCGGCCCTGGAATGCAGAAACCTGGCCCTTTATCACACAGATTTCTGAGTTTGAGTCTTGGTTGGTAATATGGTGTAGAGAAAGTGAATAAAGTTGGAGATCGATTAAGATATAGTAATTTTTGATAAATTGGGAAACAGCAAAGAAATCTGATTTGTTAGTTTTAGCTTTCAGATCAGTTTTCTTGTCAGATCCTACACAGCTCTAAATGTTAGTTATAAGGCAATAAAGAAAGTCAAATATCTAATATTTAGTAGGGATGTGTATTGGCAAGAATGTATCACAATACAATTCAGGGGGACGATACGATATACTGCGATACTATGAGTAAGACTATATGCTATATACACTCACTGGCCACTTTATTAGGTACACCTTGCTAGTACCAGGTTGGACCCCCTTTTGCCTTCAGAACTGCCTTAATCCTTCGTGGCATAGATTCAACAAGGTACTAGAAACCTTCCTCAGAGATTTCAGTCCATATTATTGACATGATAGCATCACGCAGTTGCTGCAGATTTGTCGGCCGCACATCCATGATGTGAATCTCCCGTTCCACCACATCCCAAAGGTGCTCTACTGGATTGAGATCCGTTGTCTGTGGAGGCCATTTGAGTACAGTAAACTCGTTGTCATGTTCAAGAAACCAGTCTGAGATGATTCGAGCTTTATGACATGGCACATTATCCTGCTGGAAGTAGCCATCAGAAGATTGGTACACTGCTGTAATAAAGGGATGTACATGGTCAGCAACAATACTCAGGTAGGCTGTGGTGTTGCAACGAAGCTCAATTGGTACTAAGGGGCCCAAAGTGTGCCAAGAAAATGTCCCCTACACCATTACACCACAAGCCTGAACCGTTGATATAAGGCAGGATGGATCCATGCTTTCATGTTGTTGACGCCAAATTCTGACCCTACCATCCGAATGTTGGAGCAGAAATCGAAACTCATCCGACCAGGCAACCTTTTTCCACTCTTCTATTGTTCAATTATGATGAGCCTGTGCGAATTGTAGCCTCAGTTTCCTGTTCTTAGCTGACAGGAGTGGCACCCGGTGTGCTCTTCTGCTGCTGTAGCCCATCTGCCCCAAGATTTGACGTGTTGTGCGTTCAGAGATGCTCTTTTCCATACCTTGGTTGTAACAAATGGTTATTTGAGTTACTGTTGCATTTCTATCAGCTCGAACCAGTCTGGCCACTCTCCTCTGACCTCTGACATCAACAAGGCATTTTTGCCCACAGAACTGCCGCTCACTGGATATTTTCCCTTTTTCTGACCATTCTCTGTAAACACTAGAGATGGTTGTGCGTGAAAATCCCAGTAGATCAGCAGTTTCTGAAATACTCGGACAAGCTTGTCTGGCACCAACAACCACGCCACGTTCAAAGTCACTTAAATCACCTTTCTTCCCCATTCTGATGCTCGGTTTGAACTGCAGCAGATCGTCTTGACCATGTGTACATGCCTAAATGCATTGAGTTGCCACCATGTGATTGGCTGATTAGAAAATTGCGTTAACGAGCAGTTGGACAGGTGTGCTTAATAAAGTGGCCAGTGAGTGTATATTGTGATAATAAATAAAAAATTAACTGTGGAAAAAAGGTCACAGAATTCTAAAAACTTCAACCTGTTTCATTCATAACTCATCCAGTTTTATTACCGGACCTATTTGATCCACTGGAACGAAAAAAAGAGAAAACAGCCACAAACTACCTACTTTTATAATACTTTAAATTTTACTACAAAAATTTCTGTCATCATTTATGGTTCCATTTAAATTCTAAAAAAGAAAAGATTAAAAATCGATACATTGCTTTTGAATATCGATACAATATCATGACATAAAATATCGCAATATATCGGCGTATCGATATTTTCTTACCTCCCTAATATTTTGTCACAATATTGGGCTTAAATGCATTGAAAAACTCCCTGTGAGTGTAAATATTTCTTTGACAAAACATTTATTCAGCTAACAATTACTCAAGGTCAAGCAGACAGATAATCAGCTATAAGTGAAAATAACACTGGGTCATAAAAAGTAATATTCATTGCTAAGCTACCAACTACACAGTTTCTGCAGACTACACATGCAGCAGAGCAGGAAGTGACGTAGACGGTGATTCCTATAGTCCACGACTAAGAAGAGACGTTCACATGGAACCAAGGATGCAGTTCGGGTCTGCCATGCTGTTTAGGAGACGAGCAAGCACTGAAAGCAGTGCTGCAGGTTGAATTGTGGAATAAACAGGGCAGGTCATTCTGTGCATGCGTTAAAAAAACTAATTGCATTAATTCTACAAATGAATTGTTTACTCATTAATGCGATAATTTTGACAGCCCTACTAATGACTATTCAACGTCAAGCTAGCATCTACTTAAGATCAAGTTGACAGCTAATCATAGTCAAGCTAACATTTGTTAAAGATAACAGTAACTCAAAGTCAAGTTAATACTTCTTGAATTAAAGCTAAGCTACCAATTACTCAGAGTAAAGCTAAAAGCTTTTTGAAGTTAAGCTGAGAGCTAATCAGAGTTAGACTAACAAGCTAAAAGCAAAAGCAATGCAAAGCCAAGCTATAAGTTACCTAAAGCATAGCAGACAGCTAACCATTCCCAAACTATCAGCTATTAAGACTAATAAGGCAAGGCAAGGCAATTTTATTTGTATAGCACACTTTCAACAGCAGGGTAATTCAAGGTGCTTTACATGATTTGGTGATTTAAAAGAAACACATAAAAGAAACACACATTACACATGATACACAATAAAGCAAGAGAAAAATAAAATAAAAAAAGCAAGAGAGCATGAACACATTTCATACGTATAACATCAAGCATTTACTCAAAGGCAATTCTAAACCGATGGGTTTTTAGTCTCGATTTAAAGCAGTTCAGAGTTTCAGCAGCTCTACACTCGTCAGGAAGTCTGTTCCAGATAAGGGGGAGCATAATAACTACTCAAAGTCAAGCTAGCATCTACTCAAGGTCAGGCTCACAGCTTTCCAGAGTCAGGCTGTCATGTTTGCATGTAAAATAGGACCCAAAGGCAGCAAAAACTAAAACTTAAATGATTTATTAGTAACAAAAACATGGAACAAAACTTACTGGTGGAAACAATTAAAAGCTGGGAAGAGAGGTAGAATTGTAGGCAAAAAGAAAACTCTAAAGAAACTAGAAACTAAAGATAATATGTTTGAAAGGGAATCTAAAAGAAACACTGGAAAACAGAAGGAAGAAATAAATAGTACACTATCTAGAGGGAATAAACTAAGGAAACAAATGAGGACACAAACAAATGGTGAAAATATCTAAGAGCAAGAAGACGAAACAGAAACAAGGAAGTACCAGAATAAACTGATAAAGACAAGGAATAATCTAACATGAAAAATACTAGCTAAGGAAAAGAACTAAGTTTAAACACAAACAGGAAGGACAAAACAAGGAAGCAGCTTGGGGCACAGAGGGGAAGAAAATCAAGTGGAAGAAAATCAAACAAAAATCCACAGAACCTGACACAGGCTAACATTTCTTAAAGTTAATAGTCATTTAATCCAAAGTTAATGCTTAAAGTAAAGTAGCCAACATATTATTTTAGTTAAGCCATCAGCTACAACAAAGTTGACAGCTAATCAGCTAACAGCTATAATAGCTAACTTCTTCTTTTTGGGGTTTTACGGCGGTTGGTTATGGAGTTAAAACAGGCCCATAATGTTTGTGTATTTGAAATAAATATTTGAAACTGAAAATATCTAAGCTGAAAACGAAAGTCAAGTTTTTTTTGCCAACATTGAAAAACAAAATTGGGTTTAAAATAAAATGGTATTGAAGGTTTATATTAATTGAAATTGCAATGGTATTTTTATTTTGTAATTATCTGAATAAACTTTAATTCAAAATGTTCAGTGTTATATTTTTTTCAAGTTTAAGAATTTTTTTTCTTCAGTTTTATTTTTTATTTTTTCAGATTCAGATCTTTTAAATTAAGGTCAAGAAAGTTCTTTACAGTTTCAGATTTTTCTTTCTGCTTCAGATCCTTTGTCTACACTTTCAGATTCCTGCTTTTCAGTTTCAACCTTTCGGCCCTGATGTGGTGAGCGGGGCTACACAGAGAGGGGAGTGGAATCATGAGTGGCAGCAGAAGCAGGAGGCTGAAGACGTTCCCTCTATCATGTTGCCTTCAGGAAACGTGGGAATGAACATAATCTATCAAACACCCCCTGCACTATATTATTACATGATTGGTAGATAATGCATATTGCTTAACCACTAAAGCTCAGTTATTAAAGCTGTTTCAGTCAATACTGTGTACAAATTATGCTATAAGTTTTCCCTACCACTGCATCAGAAGTGGACATTTCCCATGCCCCCAAAGTAGCGTACATTGTACTGGGCGGGTTGTACGTCACTGAAAGATGGCATGCATGATGTCTTGTGCGAAAATACGTTCCACTGAAATACTCTGTTCCCCGTGTGTCGGGAGCGCCCCCCCCCCCAATATCAACAAAAGAAATTACAAGATAGTACTGTATGTGATGAATGAACAACCTAAACACAAGATGATTGGTTAATATCTGTCCCATGGGGCATAGAAACAACACAGGCACAGTTAAACTATTCCCCTTTGATGTTTCTAAAACAAAAAATGGCGATTAAAACAAACAACAAAAAACTGTGTAATAATAAAAAAACACAAGAACAGGTTTATTTTTACAAATTTATTTACTGGAAACTTAATAAAGTAACAACTTTGACGTGACTGTCTGTAGCCTATGCTGTGAAGACAGTCGATACCCGCCTCTCTGGCTGCAGTGCGCGCTCCTGACACACGGGGGCATTTTAAATGTCCATTTGGGTTGGGAAAACTGCTCATAATTGATCACTCTTATAGCCTAATTTGTACACAGTACTGACTGAAACACCTTTAATAACTGAGCTTTAGTGGTTAAGAAAGATGCATTCTCTACCAATGATGTAGCCTAACAATACAGTGCAGGAGGTGTTTTTTAAGATTATGTTCATTCCCACGTTTCCTGCTGGCAACATGATAGAGGGAACGTCTCCTGCCTCCTGCTTCTGCTGCCACTCAAGATTCCACTCCCCTCTCTGTGTAGCCCCGCCCACCACGCCACATCAGGGCCGAAAGTTTGAAACTGAAAAGCAGGAATCTGAAAGTGTAGAAAAAGGATCTGAAGCCGAAAGGAAAATCTAAAATTGTAAATAACTTTTTTGACCTAAATTAAAAAGATCTGAATCTGAAAAAATATAATCTAAAACTAAAGAAAAAAAAATCTTAAACTTGAAAAAATAATAATAATACTGAACATTTTGAATTAAAGTTTATTCAGAAAATTACAAAATAAAAATACCATTGCCATTTCAATTAATATAAACCTTCAATACCATTTCATTTTATTTTGAACCCAATTTTTTTGTTTTTCCAATGTTCACAATAAAAACTGGACTTAAGTTTTCAGCTTAAATATTTTCAGTTTCAAATATTTCTTTCAAATACACAAACATTATGGCCCTGATTTAACTCCATAGTTGGCAACCAACTAAAAGGTGTGCTACTGCCCCTACTGCTCCGGAGTGTGAATCAGAGATTAAATTATATTTATAAATCCTGTTTCTTTATGGAATGTCAGAAAAACTTTATGGCTATAAAATAAAATCTTCATATTTAAATCACAAACTCATTTTTTCCTGAACCTTCCTGCTAACTGGGATCTCTGTTCATTATATAGACAGCAATTATAAGGAACATGTGAAATGTTTTCCCATAAGTCTAAGTAAATAACTTTCTGTTCAGCTGGAGAAATAACTTTCTCCAGCTGAACAGAAACAAAACAGAAGTAATTACTTTTGGACTGTTGTAACTATTAATAATAAATATTTGTTGTCTGGTTTTCTGAGCATCAATAATTATAATCAATAATTTAATATTAATATAATTATTGATGACGTTCGAGTTTAACCTGTTTATTAAAGATATAGGGGCATCAATCTCATAAATGAGATCATTTTAATTAAACCAGACGTCAGTCTCTCTGAAAAGGCGTAGAGTTCTTCCACGGGGTTAAAACAAACTTTACAGCACACACTGAAATAGCACAGAAAACTTCTCGTTACTTAAGGGAATTTATTAATGAAATAGGTCAACCTTACAGATTACATTTAATTCATAATTTCCATCTATTCTAACGCATGCAAAAATATAGAACAAAGTTAACGTCAAGGGAAGGGGCGTGTGTGTGCGGCTGTGTGTGTGGGAGACAGCGAGCGAATAAGGGGGTGGGGGCGGGTCTTCAGCTCACCCCCTCAATGCGATAAATAACTCAAGCCTTATTAATTGGCGCGATCGGTTCACAAAGGAAGACAAAGGAAGACCACGTGGGGATTCAACAAAGGCTAGTTTCATTAGCGATGGTGGTTTGGACAAAGGAAACGGGGGCGACGGAGAAAGGGGATCAACTGAGGCCACGCGACCTGTCTAAACAGACACGAGCCGACCGCAGCGGACAAAAAACAAACAAGGAAATAATACAATATAATATACTACTTCTGGTTGCAACCAAAGTCAAATAATAAAACACAAAAAGCTGCACATTCAGGGTCGGTGTACAGCGACAGACGACCAAGAATAACAGTGGTTAACAAGTTGACAGACTTATTTTAACCAACAGAAAACGGATATTAACCGTCAAGACCTAATTCTCCTCTACCCAGACCGAGAGATATAAATCAGTTTAATCCTACTTGGTGGGGGCAGCTCTCCACGGTCCACGACGAAGAACGTAGAAAGTGTCCAGTTTAAAGGAGCGGTTTGCGCAAAACCGAGGTCAGAAAAAGCGGACGTCCAACTTTAGGCGCTGAGGGACTCAGGCCTGTTTTTAATAGAGCTCAGATGGCCAGCGGACTCCTTGGTTACCCGGACAAGAAAGTCTGTTTGCTCGGCCGATTCAGTTCGAAGTTTAAAAGGGAAGTTCTTCCTGGTCCAGCAGGTTTGAACGGAAAAAAAGGGAAAATGCTAGCAGTGGAATAAAGCGTCTCCTTATGGCACCGGGACCAAAAGACCAAGATTTCAATATTCGCGCTGCTTTTATCAACTCTGTGATGTCATCACTGGCCAAAGACCAATGAGAATGGGACGAGGGCAGTGCAATGGGTGCTGGGAGATGCCGTTCGTTCAGTGGAAGGGACTGGGAGATGCAGTTCGTTCAGTGAAAGGATGCTGGGAGATCCAGTTCGTTCAGTAAAGGCCATAGCCTCAACAGGACCTAATGAGGAACAATCAACAGTCAGCACACAGCTTCAGTTAATACAGCTAGAAACTACGGATCAGGCCCAAAATCTAGGTGTAGTAATGGACTCAGACCTGAACCTCCAGGGTCACATAAAGGCAATAACAAGGTCAGCCTTCTATCACCTGAAGAACATTTCTAGTATTAAAGGACTGATGTCGCAACAGGACCTTTTTTATCTTTAGTCGGATTGATTACTGCAACATCGTTCTCACAGGTCTGCCTAAAAAGTCAATCAGACAGCTGCAGTTGATCCAGAACGCTGCTGCTCATGTTCTTCACTAGAACCAGGAAAGTAGAGCACATCACCCCAGTTCTAAAGTCCTTACACTGGCTCTCTGTAGCTCAGAGAATAGACTTCTAAATAATTTTACTAGTTTATAAATCATTGAATGGCTTAGCGCCAAAGTATGTTGAAGATCTACTGTTACTATACCAACCCCCCAGACCACTCAGGTCCTCTAATTCCAGTCTATGCAACATCCTTAGAATTAGAACCAAACATGGAGAAGCTTTCAGTTTCTATGCTCCTAATCTGGAACAAACTTCCACACAACTGCAAATCTGCTGAAACACTGAGTTCTTTTAAATCACAACTAAAAACGTATCTGTTTAAAGCTGCCTTTGAGTAATGTTTTGAGGTATCATGTCTTTTGTGTATGCCTCTTGCTTTTTTGCTGTCTTTACTTTATATGCTTTGTCTGTGTTTTACTTTTACTTTTATTTTACCCCTTAATCATGTAAAGCACCTCGAATTACCTTGTTGTTGAAAGTGTGCTATACAAATAAAATTGTGAACTGTTCAATAAGTGTGACCCAACATAATCCTGTTAAATACCGTTTGCTCTTTTCTTGTGAAGCCCATGTTTAGAATTGAATTTTTATTATGCCAAAAAGAAACCTCCCTCATGTTTCAGCTCCCCATCTACCCTGCCATTGTTCCATAGCCTTGATCAAAATGACTGTTTTCCCCTCATTTTTACCTATTGTTACATTAACATCAATCATGTCTTTTTTCAGTGCTGGTTTGGCCGTCTTATCAGCTGCCTAATTCCCTCTCAAACCCACATGACCTGGGACCCACATGAAAGTAACTGAGATACCTTGCTGGATGATTCATGGATATAAACACAATATCCTAAACATAATATCTGGATAATTAAATTAATAATTTCATTAAATAACATTTTCTCAGGCTTTAAAGTGCTGAAACAGAGTCAGAACAGATTAAAGTGTTATCTTGTATGTTCCTTGCTGTCCACAGTAATGTATACAAAATAGTCGTAATTTCTACTGTATGTATTGATAAAAACTGAACTGTTTTGTACATCTCTGAATGATCCTTTTCTGGGACAACAAACGCAAATCCAGTGGCCTGACTATAATGGCTAAGTGTTAAACACCGGTTAAACTAACAGTAATTCTGAGCAGGAATTACTGTTAGCAAATTCTGACCATGCCAAACACTCATGTAGCAGATCATTTATAAAGTTCTTGGTATTAAATTGTTAGCCTAGCTTCCTCTTGATACAATTTTGAGATATTAAATGACTCATAAAAACTGCTTTAGTTTTGAGCTTTATTGTTTTAAAAAAAGTAATACTCTTGAGTACTTGCTGCTCGAAGTAAAAGTCTTTTGAATGCTCCTTGAAACTTTGCCCTCAATCTCTGAGGTGGGAGTAAGATGTTGACTGCTCTACTCAATACAACTCCGATGCAAACCAAACAAAAAGAACCACTGTTGTTGCAAGAGACAGAAATTGTCATACAGGTTGAGATACATTTGGTTTCTGTGACTTTAAAATTTAAAGAATAAAAACCAAGCTTCAGTTTTATTTTCACCATACAACACAAATCTTTCATTTTTTTATATCCTGGATGGAACAACTGCTATGAATAGCTTTCCTGTGCTCAGTATTTCTCCCTCTTTACTGCTTCCCCTTTTTCCCCATCATCCCACCTTCTGTTTCTGTGTTTCCCATAATGACTTCTGCCTCTTTTTGTGGTTAATAGTCAAGTATCTGCCTGCGAAGCTGATGAGGCCCATTAGTGTGAGTGAGCTGCAACAAAGGAGGATCACAGCTCTGCACTGTAATGTGATGAGCTTCCTCTCACTTATCAATTCCAGGAAGCATTAGAGGAGTGCAAGAGGAAAAACTCTCATTTCATACACCTATAATTAAATGACACAGACGGCTTGATAGTCCCTGGACCATTGTGAATCCAAATTACACAATGTAATGAAAGAAAGCCCTTTGAAAATGAAGGTTAGGCTTCAGAGATGCTTGAACTTCTTAGTGCAAATTCAGGAAGGTAGTAGTCATTGGATAAAAAAAACAATATTAACCTTTTACCTTTGTCCATCCAAAATAAATATTCAATGTGTTGTTTTTTTAAGTCAAAAAGGTTAAACGGTTTGCGAACTAATGCAATAGGTAAAATTTAGAGAAATGTCTGAGTAGACCCCAAGATGAAAACAAGTTAGAAATCTTAAAAATCTTTACAAAACACAACAGTTTCTTTTGAAAACTCGTTCAAGCAGGTCCTGACATACCCGGTGGGGGGAAATGTTTCTCCAACCCTTCTCAGATTGACGTACGTAGAGCAACAGTTCTTGACCTAAGATCCTCATTGCTGATATCTTAAACAATTAATGACATTGTGGAGTTTCATACATCATTTTGTAAAATTAGACTTGAATACACTTTAAGACCTTTTAACAACCAAATATTATTTTATGCTCTGATACTGAAACTAATAATAGCTAACTGTAACTACAGAAGCCCTGAATAGCTACCAACTTTTCTTTACACTCGACTTTTAGTCATGTGCAAGTAAAAAAAATAAAATAAGTTTAGGTTAACATATTTCAAAGTTTCTTTTTAAGTTGAGAAAAAAATACTTAAATTATTTTAACCAAGAATGTTTTGCAGCTTGTTTAGCATCTTCAGTATAGCACCTTTAAATGGTATGAAATCAAAACAAATTCAAGAAGATAGGGTAGTGGAGAGACAAATGGTAACGGCACAAAGTGGAGCTAACAAATTCTCTAGAATACAAAAAAATGAATGACTGCCCCGAACTCATAACCATAGGTGTCACCCATGCATAACTAAATGGGGCACTTAAGTTTTGCATTGGTCCACCCCATTTTAAAAGGCCTGGACACGCCACTGCTCAGAACTTTACGAGGGAGAACTAACTTTTTAAATAGTCCGCGTGATGGAAGGCAATTTTAAAACCCCTTTACAAATATAGACAAACTGGGTTTCTTGGCCAAATAACAGGAAAAAATTATGCAAGAGAATTTTCTCTTTAATTTGTGACTTTAAGATAAATTGCTTGCATATTATTTGACTTCTTATGGGAAATTATTGAATAATCTTAGTGTTTAAGGATAGATTTGGGCTCGGATTACAAAAATATGTTTTAAATATTTCTTCATATGACCACAACAAATAAATATGTAGTTTAGAACCTCTCTAATACTTTTGCCCTTCACATTTCACCTTCCTCACTTTCTGTTGTTCTTGTTAAGTTTAATGCCAGTTTGTTTTGTCTCTAATAAAACTGGGAATAGAAAGAAAGCAGAACTAAAAAGGAGACAGCCCAAACAGAGTGAAATAGCTCCAATAGTCTGTGGAAAACAGATGAACAGACACTTTGAGACAAGCCCAGCACTCCCTTGGTACTAAACCACATCCAGACTCCAAATTCATCCTCATTAGTTTCCCATGATGACTTTAATGAGCACCTCGTTGGGAAGGTTTGGCTTGGCCACTGTCCTCTGGGTCCCCTGGCATCACAGGCCCGAGAGCCTCTCTGGATTGCAGGAGCTGATGAAGCGACATTCATCATCGAGCGCAGGCGAGAGGAGATGTGAAGGGGCGATAGGAAAGAGGAAACAAAACGAGACGGAGAGGAAGGAGAAGGACATGGAACAGTGCATGAAGTGGGGGGTCTCCCAGAGGATGAGGAGCAGTGAAGAGCTGATGATTAACAAAGCCACATCCATCAACCTACATAGGGTGAAGGAAGAAGTGGTTAAAAAAAAAATCGAAGAACTCACAGATTGTTGCTCAGGTTCAAAGATTTTTGACATTATTTCTTTTAAATGCCTACAGGGCTTAGGTGAAGTCCTTTTGTTATGAATAAAAGATAAGGACCAAAGCAAAGTTGTTTTGTTTTGTTCTAGGATATGTTCTACACGATGCATTGAGAAAGATCGCAATATCTGTAAAGAACATTTTGTTTCTCGTTAGCAAACATCTAATACCAAATGTATGTGGATAGATGTTCAGTTTCTGCTCTTTAATGTATATTTCTTCTACTCTTCTATGACAAAGCTTTACACTAAATGACAATTGATCAACAGAAAATATGACTGAAAATACACATTTTCTACCTAAGTTCATAGGACTCCCACATTGTTGCATAATAAACTGGGCCCACTTCTCTTTCAAATCTTACTTTAGATCCTTCAAATTTCCAGACACTTATTTCTGCATTTCAGTCAAGACTGATTTCTGAATTTGAGCCAGGTTGGAGTGTTTAGAATGCTGACAGTTTTTCTAAGGTTAAATTCAGTTTTAAAAATCGCAATATATAGTCTTTCTCATAGCATATGGTATTGACCCCCCTGTATTGTGATAAAGGTTTTATCACCAGATTCTTGCCAATACACATCCCTATTGATGACTCTGGGGTACTTTGGTGTACAGTGGAATTTATGGTTGACCCAATGACTGCAAGGTATCCCTGTGGCTGAAAAATAAGCCCACATCACCACCCACCACCAATATGCTCAATATTCACAATGACGTGTTGATATGATGGATTTTAATATTGAACCTGTAGATGGATGGATGGATGGATGGATGGATGGATGGATGGAAAATTTTTTTTATCTTTTATGTAGAAACCATATTAAAATCTCCCTGTTTGGACCAACTCAGTTTCAGATATTGGGACAAATACTTCTTCATATTTCCATACTAATCCAGATCTGGACTATAATAAATCTCCTTTATATTACACTGCTTATTTTACTGTCAACACAAAGCACCAAGTGTGTGGAAGTTCTGGATATTGAAACTGACCACTATCTGAATATCTAGTTCCTTCCATTGTGACTCGTATTGAAATATGCAAATGTCCCCTAATAAAAAAAGTATATTTGTTGTGACTTCAGCTGTGCTGACAAAAAAAGCCCCCAAAAAACATGCATTAATTTACCGAGCTATTCGTCCTTGCAAAAAAAAAAATATTAAAACTGGTTTATTACAAAAGGAGAAAAAGGTGTATGCTAGCATATAATCAGATTTGAATGCATATAGTGATGTACTGCTTGCAATGGCAATTCACAATAGTATTTTTTAAGACGAGGAGAGGAAAATTACTGGAGCATGCATTGAAATACTGAGAGACGCAGTAGTTATATACTACATTTTTTATGAAACTGACAGAAGTATATATTTATCTCAGACGTCCGGTTCTTCGTGTTTTTATGTTAACTCTTTGTCCTGCTGCTGCTTGCTCTTTTGTGTAACAACGGTCGTCATGAATCAAAACAAGAGTCTGAAAGCTTTGATGATACGTTTGATTTGAAAGGCTTTTCCAGGAGAAAGCTTCAGTTCAATAACTCGAGAAAAATGAATTAAAAAGGACAATGAGCCCCTTAGAGAACACACAAAGAAGACAGAAAACTTTGAGGAATCAAAGCCTTTTCAGTCCCCACTGCCTGCATTATAAGTAGCCAAAGGCCAAAAAGTTGAAGCCAGAAAACAGGGTGGAAATAAAATATTTCTTTAAAGCTCTACAGAATGCAGGTTTGCTCCTGGATTTTAAGCTTTGGGAACTTTGCATGTTCAGAAACGGTGGTGAAATGCAAGCTCTCATCCTGGGACACGGTGTCATAAAAAAATAATGTAACTCCTCAGGCGTGGCCTTGCTGCTCCTTCTGAAGCCTGGGTTGAAAGTTAAAGAAAGCTTTCTGTCCATCACACCTTTAGCTGTATTATCTGCTCATTTCCTTTCAACTTTGTATTTTTCTGAAACATTCATGCAGCATTTTGGAATTCTGGGAAAGAGAAGAGACAAAATATACATTTAAGGCACATGGTGCAACAACAATAGGAACAACGCCCCCCCAGTATGTACAGTTTCACCCATAACTGACTTTAAATCTCTTCTAGCAGTCCCAGCATTGTTTGTAAATATAATAAGCTCTCTTACAAATAGAGAAATGTGTTTCTCATTTGTAATTGAATACATTCATCAGTTTCCAAAAATAGATAGTACCAATTTGTGTCTACAGTATTTGATATAATATAAATGGTGCTAGGCTTAACAGAGTATCCTGAGATTATTCACACCATAATGTTGTAAAAAAGAAAACTGTTTTCCTAAATACCTAAATCAGTGGCTGTTTTTCAATGGGTAATATGGTTCTATGCCAAGGTCGGCCTGGCCTTGGAGGCATCAGTAAGGGGGAAAGAAAATGATTGTGTTAGTTGTAACAAGACCATCTTTTCTTTTGCGTATCTGCATGTCCAGTCAATGGGGATAGCCTCACCCCGGTGTTCAGCACTGTAACAAAATATAAAAAAACCACTGGCATTTGTGGTCCCTAACCTCTGCGAATAGCTAAAACCTGCAAAAACATGAGTCCTTATAAAAACGCTTATAACTGTCTATTTTAATAGGCCAAATGCCAAATATATGTTAATATGCATCAATACACACACAGTGGAAACAATCTTGGCTCTACCACAGAAGCTAACATCTACAGTCTTCCTTATCTAGCAAATACCGTGTCGCGCAATGCCAGCATTGCGCGAAAAATATTTCAGCTTTCCAAGCTGCATTTTCTTCTGAATATATTTTATGTATACTCTACGGAAAAAATCTGAATAGGCGAATATTCCATTTCACAGAAAAGTCTCCTAATACTGAACCATGAATAGGCAGGGGTCCACTGTTTAGCTCTGAACTGTGGTTGGCTAAACGACCTGTGGCTCAGTCCCTCAAAGTCTCGCCTTTCTTAGTTACTGTTGCTAACTCAGACAAACTGTCACAGCTAAAGTTTACAATGAGAGCATTTAGTGCCGAAACAATACTTCAAGAGGCTCTTGACAACGTTTGGAGGCAACTACAGTTAATATCTTCAAGGAGTCTTCAGAAAGGTTGGCATTGTGGAAAAGGAAACCGACATTAGAGGCACATATCTTTAGATCTCAAAACAAGAGGAAAAAGCCTCATCTAGTATCAATCATCTTTGACAACATGATCATTAAAGAACAGCGTTGTTCATGTATAGCAGGGTAATGTGTTACATTTATTTACCATCAGTTACCATACCAGTGGCCTGCTAGGAGGCTAGCTTAAGAAAACTCATTACCGCTAGACTTAATGTGATTTACAATAACCTATATGACCCGTTTACAAAATATACAAAAATCATTGTCTTACCAAGAAGGTCTACAAACGTAGATATTCTTGTTTATACAGTAGCTTGCAAAAGTATTCGGCCCCCTTGAACTTTTCCACATTTTGTCACATTACAGCCACAAACATGAATCAATTTTATTGGAATTCCACGTGAAAGACCAATACAAAGTGGTGTACACGTGAGAAGTGGAACGAAAATCATACATGATTCCGAACATTTTTTACAAATAAATAACTGAAAAGTGGGGTGTGCGTAATTATTCAGCCCCCTTTGGTCTGAGTGCAGTCAGTTGCCCATAGACATTGCCTGATGAGTGCTAATGACTAAATAGAGTGCTCCTGTGTGTAATCTAATGTCAGTACAAATACAGCTGCCCTGTGACGGCCTCAGAGGTTGTCTAAGAGAATGTTGGGAGCAACAACACCATGAAGTCCAAAGAACACACCAGAAAGGTCAGGGATAAAGTTATTGAGAAATTTAAAGCAGGCTTAGGCTACAAAAAGATTTCCCAAGCCTTGAACATCCCACAGAGCGCTGTTCAAGTGATCATTCAGAAATGGAAGGAGTATGGCACAACTGTAACCCTACCAAGACAAGGCCGTCCACCTAAACTCACAGGCCGAACAAGGAGAGCGCTGATCAGAAATGCAGCCAAGAGGCCCATGGTGACTCTGGATGAGCTGCAGAGATCTACAGCTCAGGTGGGGGAATCTGTCCATAGGACAACTATTAGTCGTGCACTGCACAAAGTTGGCCTTTATGTAAGAGTGGCAAGAAGAAAGCCATTGTTAAAAGAAAACCAAAAGAAGTCCTGTTTGCAGTTTGCCACAAGCCATGTGGGGGACACAGCAAACATGTGGAAGAAGGTGCTCTGGTCAGATGAGACCAAAATGGAACTTTTCGGCCAAAATGCAAAACGCTATGTATGGTGGAAAACTAACACTGCACATCACTCTGAACACACCATCCCCACTGTCAAATATGGTGGTGGCAGCATCATGCTCTGGGGTGCTTCTCTTCAGCAGGGACAGGGAAGCTGGTCAGAGTTGATGGGAAGATGGATGGAGCCAAATACAGGGCAATCTTGGAAGAAAACCTCTTAGAGTCTGCAAAAGACTTGAGACTGGGACGGAGGTTCACCTTCCAGCAGGACAACGACCCTAAACATAAAGCCAGGGCAACAATGGAATGGTTTAAAACAAAACATATCCATGTGTTAGAATGGCCCAGTCAAAGTCCAGATCTAAATCCAATCGAGAATCTGTGGCAAGATCTGAAAGCTGCTGTTCACAAACGATGTCCATCTAATCTGACTGAGCTGGAGCTGTTTTGTACAGAAGAATGGGCAATAATTTCAGTCTCTAGATGTGCAAAGCTGGTAGAGACAGACCCTAAAAGACTGGCAGCTGTAATTGCAGCAAAAGGTGGTTCTGCAAAGTATTGCACACCCCACTTTTCAGTTATTTATTTGTAAAAAATGTTTGGAATCATGTATGATTTTCCTTCCACTTCTCACATGTACACCACTTTGTATTGGTCTTTCACGTGAAATTCCAATAAAATTGATTCATGTTTGTGGCTGTAATGTGACAAAATGTGGAAAAGTTCAAGGGGGCCGAATACTTTTGCAAGCCACTGTAGTTGTCACATTAAGTTGACGGTGTGGTATGCTATAGAGCTTTATCCAACGGAGACATTTTTCCATGTTTTGTTTCAGTTTGGAAAATGGGATAAAGTAAACTCCATTGATTATCCTCTCGAGATACCGTGTATCGCTTGTGCATGTGCCCCAGGCACATTGTATAACCATATTTGTCTTGAAACACAAATAAAGCCCAGAAAACATAAAAGTGTTGCAGGCGCTTTCCAATGGAGCGAGAGAATGAGAATGTCAGAGTATTTATTTCCGGTGAAACTGGGAATTGAAGGCTATTGGTTCGTTTGCGTTCCGGGGGCGGGGCTGAGCAGGACTGAGCGACAGGTCAATTACACTGAAGCTTCCAAGTTGGTACGAAATTAAAGGGCTATTTCTCTACTTAAAAAAAGAAAGAAAGTGGGATGCATTTGATCTTCAATGGACTGGCGACCCGGCTAGGGTGTACCCCGCCTCTCGCCCCATGACAGCTGGAGATAGGCACCAGCCCCCCCCTCCGCAACCCTGCATAGGATGGACGGGTACAGAAAATGGATGGATGGATGGATGCATTTGATCATCCCCCTATAATAGTAACAGTTAGTTCGGTGATCTCAAATTATTTTTATAAAGTGCAATACGAATAAAGAACTGATTTTTTATTTTATTTATGTCAAATATAACTTGGGGGGAGGGGGGTATAACTGTGACGATGCTTTTAAATCTGTTGGGGAGGGGTGGGAATGTGGTTCATGTGGGGTCATTTTAATCTGTAAAGCACTTTGTGATTCAATTTCTTGTAATGAAAGCGCTTTATAAATAAAGTTTGATTTGATAACTTAAATAATGAACATTGTTTTGTTCTGGGGGATGGCGGGGGTTCAGAGGAAAAGGTTCGCATAGAGCGCGTTTATGCAAGAACCACCACTGACCCAGAGAAGAGACATGCAGCAACTTTCAGTCTATGCCTATGTTTACAGCAGAGGGGAAGAACAGATTAAATAGAGAACTCTTGCAGCCACGCTGCACACAAAAAGTATTTTTAAAGGGCTATGGGAGAAAACAGGAGTACCGTGAGAAAACATTCAGCCATATTCCTTTAAACAAAGACCATCACAGCCAACACACAAAATAAACATTCCTGTTGTGGGCAACTTATTTCAGTTTTTAAAAGTTTTAGCTATGGCCTACTTATCTGAGTCTATCAACCAAAAAGCAAAAAAAAATAAAATATATATATATTAAGACACTTTTTAAGGCTTCTTGATATACTCATTCACACAGCTGTGTATAAAGTAACCAAAAAACTCTTTCATTATATTTTTGTAGAATCTGAATCAATGATTAAAGTCAAGGACTTAAGTGCATCTTTACCTTCTTAAAACTGTGTGCTGAAGGAGGCAAACACGAACATCATTATGCCGTAATTTTTTAATCATTACTGTCAGATTTTTATTATTTATAATTAGAGTAATTATGCTTGGCTTTTTCAGATAGTGGTGAGTAAGACTAATGGGTTTGGACCCATTTCTAGTTATTCTAAGCTTGTTTTCTTGATACTGGAGTCGCATTTTCGAAGAGAAGTGATTTTGACTACAAAACAAGATTTAAACGGAGACACATCATGTCTTCCTGCTATTATCACAAATAATAAACCTGCCAAGACAAGGAACAAAACAAGAAAAGTAGATGTATTAAATAAATGTTGGTAAGAATAATAGTTTTCTTTCTTTTTTGTGGACAGTATTCATGCATTTAATAATGATTTCAGGTATATTCAGCCTCTAGTCTGGCGGAGTGGCTTGCTTCTTTACTCGAGCTGCCTTCCCTGTTTCATTCAAGGACGACTGACACTCTCCTTTTCAACATACTGTGTAGAGACGGGTTGTTGTTTTTTTACAGCTTTAGAGGGATTTACTTACAGTACAGCTGGAGAAGGCAGAGGCAAAAGGCAGGAGAGTGGGAATTTTAAATCAGTCTCCCAACCATTTTAACCTATTTCACTTGCCATTGGTGTGAAATGATACATTTGAAATGGAAATCCTTGATTTTTTTTTTTAGCTAAAAGTGAAATAGTTTATACACATTTTGACATGATGAAAACCTTTAATTCCAAGCCCCTCCGTCCCCTCCTCAGGGAAGGCTTTGGTCAGATGGTTCAGTTTAGTTCAGAATTAAATATTTTAACTACTCCAATGAGAACATTTTGTTTCTCAGTGTAAAAATTGGATCATTTTGGAGTTTATACTTCTAGGATTGGGGATCTTTAGATAGAAAAGAATATGAGCAAAGCTTTTTAGATTTCCTTAATGCATGAATTTATTGATGGTGAGATATTTTTACAAGTGAATAGCACTGTTGCCTTAAAGCAAGTAGATCCTGTGGTTGAATCCTGTTCTGCATGGAGTTTACATGTTCTTTTCATCCAGGAACATGACTGTTGGGGTAATTGGTCTGTTTAAACTGCCCCTTAGGAGTGTCCAGTGTGTCTCTGTGTTGTCCCGTGATTGGTTAGTGGTGATCTTTCTAGGGTGTTCCCCACCTCTTGCCCAATGACTACTTTACTTTCATTTCCACCGAGCATTATGGAACAGGTCGGTGCAGTAAGCTATTTTATGGTCCAGCGTATTCAGAAGAGTATTTTCACCACCCATTGTACTGTTCCTGGGCAGGCAGGGTTAAACCCAAATACCATACCAGTGCAATGAAAAAACATGATGCATTAGTATGTCTGGTACTTGTCGCAAACAGTGACTTTTTTTTGGTTCCCCAGTTAATGGACTGTGTTGCGTAACACCCGATGCACCACCCCAACTGTACTGTACGGTTATGTATTACACCACTAATTTGTTTATATTTTTAACTAACAGGACCAATCCTCTGAAGACTTTTTCTTTCATATGGCTTGATGCTATAGTAGCATCTAACATGGAGGAAGCATTCTACCTTTCTACTTGTAAAATTGTCCAGCAACTTGAATTTAAAAAATCTCACAAAATATGGCCCTGTTCATCCTTTCCTTGATTTCCTTAGTCGTCCTGTCCCTTTTGTAGAAAAGTAGCCCCAAAGCATAATGTTTCCACCCCCATGCTTCACAGTGGGTATGGTGTTCATGGGATGCAACGCAGCATGCAACCTCATGACATTTTCCCAATCCTCCTCTAGATCATCCAGATGTTCTCTGGCAGGCTTTAGATGGGCCTGGACATGTGCTGGCTAAATCAGGGGGACCCTTTGAGCGCTGCAGGATTTTAATCCATGACGATGCAGTGTGTTACTAATAGAAACCCTTGTCACTGTAGTCCCAGCTCCCTTCAGGTCATTGACGAATCCCCCCCCTTGATCATGTGTACCCCACAAGGTGAGATCTTGCAGGGAGCCCCAGGTCGAGGGAGTTTGTCAGTGATCGTGCATTTATTCTGTTTTCAATAATTGCTCTAACAGTTGATCTCTTCTCACCAGGCTGCTTGCCTATAGTAGATTGGCTCATCCCTTGTCTTATTGAGGTGTACAATCTTTCCCTGTTGTCCTTGGACATGTTGGGACACACACAGCCATTGGGTGGTAATCCGCATTCTAGTTCCAACAGGAGAAGAAGAGAACCAGAGCTTTTATAAGGGCTCTCCCCGCCGGATCGCTTTCTCTTCCACTTAGGCTTTCTGCCAGACAGTGTTAGCTGAGACCGCTGGAAATACTTCCTTCGCTGGCGAGGGGGAAGGACGCGAGTTTCTGGGAGAAACTCACTCCAAGGAAGACAAGACTGCTGATCAATCAGGTGAATTGCAAACCACAGATGAGACAAACCCCACTGTTCTGCCCTGAGCCCTGCAGAAGGTTTCTAAATTACATACGCTGTCGTGAGGAAGGGAGTTGCTAACAAACAACTGCATGCTGCAGAGCCACGTGACGTGTCCAGACGGAAGCCATTACACCCACCGCAACAAAGCCTATGTGGGATGAATGCTGTGCTGGAAAGCGGCGTAAAAAGGTACTGTCAGTGAAGGAAGGGTGGAGCTGATCGCTGTTTAGCCAAGCCGGAGAGGACGACCAGATGTCCCAGCTAAAGGCTGCTACCCATGATCCAACAGCCATAAGGCCAGGCCTCCCACTGCTAACCGACCGCAGCTATTGTTAGTCTGCCTGCCAACGTTGTTTGAGCTTTCCCAATCATCAATGGAGAAACCTGAAGAACTTTAACCGTTCAATAAGGTCTGTCTGGGAAGAAGCAAGATTAGTTTTGGATACACAAGATTTAAGGGTTGTTTATTTTCACTGTGATTTGTTACTTTGTGTAAGATTTCATTTATTGTTTGGGTACAAACAGGCTGTTCGGCCCAAGGTTTAAACAGTGATTTTCGAGGTTTCTGATGGAAAGTCGTTTTATATCCTGCAGCCAGAGTGACTCAATCCGACAGTTTTTTTTCTTTCTTTGTTTGGTGTTTAATTAATGAACCAGAGCGGCTTTAAATAGCTCCAGGTGAGTTAGCTGTAGGCTACATGCCTAAGCAAACCACGTGGGCCCGCCTTTGACTGTTCGGCTTCATGAACAATAGTATTCAAAATAGAGATCGGCTTTAAAACAGATAGTTAAACACCAAAACTAATGTTTTAAGTCATTTTTGAAACCGCCTTCTTAGTAAGTCGAAATAGTAAATTAGATCAATCACTGCAGTGATCAATCCATAAAATTGAATCAATTCTCCATAAAGTTATTGATTTCTAATTCAGCAAATGATTTAATGAAACATCACTTCTTCCAAAGAATGTTTTTCTTCACTTCTGCTTTGCATTGTGAATTGGTGAAATTTATTGGTTATTGGTTATTCTTTTTCTTAGTGGTTTAGTTGTGTGTTACTTATGGAGGACTACGGGGGTCATTGGAAAAGCAATACAGCATTTTGACGAGTAGTGCTTAATTGTGAATTAAAAATATAGATTGCTAAATATAATTTCAAATTCGACAATTAATTTATACAAAAAAAAAGACAAATTTGAAAAGCATTTTGTAATTACACATTTTAAATTGAAATACTAAAGAGGAATTGCAAATTGTATTTATTATTGGATTATTAAATACTGTGATTTGAAAACGTTTTTCAAATCCTATTTCAAAATGTAGAATTAAATAACACAATTAATAAATGAGATTGTAAATATCTTTCCTTTTCATACATTTAAAAAAGTTATTCTATTCTATTCAATTCAATTCAGTTTATTTATATAGCGCCAATTCACAACAGATGTCATCTCAAGGCACTTAACAAGAAGTCATTTCAATACATTTATACAAACATTCCAATCAGTTAAAAAGTTTCCTATTTAAGGAATCCCAGCAGATTGCGTCAGTGTTGGCGTGAGGTTGGGCAGACTTTCCAACCACAGCAATCCTTCAGCAATCCCTCATACTGAGCAAGCATGAAGCGACAGTGGAGAGGAAAAACTCCCCTTTAACAGGAAGAAACCTCCAACAGAACCAGGCTCAGTAGGAGCGGCCATCTGCCATGACCGTCTGGGGGTTTGAGAAGACAGAGCAGAAACACAGAAGGAACAGAAGATCTGATATAAGAGAACTTTCTACGTTACAGAAAGTAAAAAGTTGATAACAGGACACAGTGGATGTTCAGTTACTGGGAGCATAATCCCAGTCGATGCCCCCCATCCAACAGGGCATTCCAGCCAAGCAGGATACCAGACCAGGTATACCTTATATGTTGAGAAGAACACTGAGAGAACACAAAGTTAACAGTCGAAATAACAGAATGTACTGTAATACACCTGGAGAGTAGTAGGAGAAAAGGAAGTAGCAGAGTGAAGAAAAGTGGTCAGTCTGTCCTCCAGCAGTCTAAGCCTATAGCAGCATAACTACAGAGATAGCTCAGGATGACCTTAGCCACTCTAACTATAAGCTTTATCAAAAAGGAAAGTTTTAAGCCTGGCCTTAAAAGTAAACACAGTGTCTGCCTCACGGACTAAAGCTGGGAGCTGGTTCCACAGGAGAGGAGCCTGATAACTAAAAGATCTGCCTCCCATTCTACTTTTAGAAATTCTAGGAACCACAAGTAAACCTGCAGTCTGAGAGCAAAGTGCTTTGTTAGGACAAGGCCGTCCACCTAAACTCACAGGCCGAACAAGGAGAGCGCTGATCAGAAATGCAGCCAAGAGGCCCATGGTGACTCTGGATGAGCTGCAGAGATCTACAGCTCAGGTGGGGGAATCTGCCCATAAGACAACTATTAGTCGTGCACTGCACAAAGTTGGCCTTTATGGAAGAGTGGCAAGAAGAAACCCATTGTTAAAAGAAAACCAAAAGAAGTCCCGTTTGCAGTTTGCCACAAGCCATGTGGGGGACACAGCAAACATGTGGAAGAAGGTGCTCTGGTCAGATGAGACCAAAATTGAACTTTTTGGCCAAAATGCAAAACGCTATGTGTGGCAGAAAACTAACACTGCACATCACTCTGAACACACCATCCCCACTGTCAAATATGGTGGTGGCAGCATCATGCTCTGGGGGTGCTTCTCTTCAGCAGGGACAGGGAAGCCGGTCAGAGTTGATAGGAAGATGGATGGAGCCAAATAAAGGGCAATCTTGGAAGAAAACCTCTTAGAGTCTGCAAAAGACTTGAGACTGGGGCGGAGGTTCACCTTCCAGCAGGACAACGACCCTAAACATAAAGCCAGGGCAACAATTGAATGGTTTAAAACAAAACATATCCATGTGTTAGAATGGCCCAGTCAAAGTCCAGATCTAAATCCAATCGAGAATCTGTGCCAATATCTGAAAACTTCTGTTCACAAACGCTGTCCATCTAATCTGACAGAGCTGGAGCTGTTTTGTAAAGAAGAATGGGCAAGAATTTCAGTCTCTAGATGTGCAAAGCTGGTAGAGACATACCCTAAAAGACTGGCAGCTGGAATTGCAGCAAAAGGTGGTTCTACAAAGTATTGACTCAGGGGGCTGAATAATTACGCACACCCCATTTTTCAGTTATTTATTTGTAAAAAATATTTGGAATCATGTATGATTTTCGTTCCACTTCTCACGTGTACACCACTTTGTATTGGTCTTTCACGTGGAATTCCAATAAAATTGATTCATGTATGTGGCTGTAATGTGACAAAATGTGGAAAAGTTCAAGGGGGCCGAATACTTTTGCAAGCCACTGTATGTATGTAAAAAGAACAAAATAAAAACATTAACCAATTGTTAATTTGTATTTGCTGTAGGGCCTGATCTCTGATGATCTAAATCTAGAGATCAGTGGGCAAATTATTAAACAAGTCTAAAAAGTAATATTCAATATTGATTTTTATTTTAAATTTCACAAACATGTCAAGATGTGGGCTGCACAGTGGTGCAGTTGGTAGCACTGTTGTTTTCTTTTGCAGCAAGAAGGTCTTGGGTTCAAATTCCACCCTGTGGTCCCCTCCACAGAATCTCAAACCTAAGGACAATTTAGAGAGACAAATTAACCTAACAATCATGTTTTTGGTCTGTGGAAGCCGGACACCTCAACTCATTCCTCTTGATGTGGAAGAGCGCCGGCTCTAATCTGACCCCCTCCAAGATTGTCGAACAAGAACGAGATTACAAATAGTCGCTGAAATGAGTTAGCTTCAAAGACTTAGAGAGTAGAAAATAATAGTTTTGAAAATATCAATGAGAGTGTGGGCAGGGCCAAAGCAAAGCCAGGCATTTCAGGGGGATAGGATTAAAAGTTTTAAAACTTTAACATTAGCACAAAAGGGAAGAACGAAGCAAGCAAATACAGTAAAAGAAAGGCAGTGACAAACTAAAGGAATAAAAGTTGTAAAGAATCTGAAAGTATTTAGACCCTGAAGCAGCCTGTGCGAACTGAAAGTCTCTCAGCATGTTATGCAAATGGATAAGTCACACCCTGTCATGAAATCCAAATTCAGCTCAAGCAAACACGTCCTTGCTCTTCCTCTGTGGATTCCTGACACGCTTTATTATTCATTTGCAGACATCACTGTTGGCGCCTGGCCATATTTTTCAGAGCTCAAAGAGGAAAACATCCTTGAGAATCATCAGGCTGCAAGACAGGGAACGGTGTTAGCACTTCAGCTCACTCTGGAGGCGTTACTGGTCCATATGGACACAAGCAGTGCCCTGCAGAGGTATGGACAGGATGTGAAACAGAATATGCCTGAGCACTATCGTTCTAATTGCAGCCGTCTGTGCTGGACGGTGGATCCACGCTGTGCTGCTAAAGACTCATTTCTCTCTAAGAGCGTTTAATCAACAGATTTCAATTAAAGGGATATCTATTTTGAAGTAGTTCTGTGTAGTCAGTATGTTACCTACAAGTAGACAACAGTCTGAAGGATCTTAGTTTGCAGAATCAGGGAGAAACCCTCATGGAGTGTGGTTAACAGCTAGTCAGCTATCGGCCCATCGCATCGGCCGACCGACACACCGGCCTCCCCAGGCCCGGCCAGGCACGCACCAGGTCCGAACCGGATTGACCACCGATGCACCAGTAGGCAGGGGCATCCGTCATTGGCGGGGAGTGACGGGGGGGAAATCGGCCCCCCATTAAATGTGAGGCCTGAGGTGCGCCAGGCGAGAGGGCAGCCCAAGACCCAACCTGACAGGCAAACAAAGACATACAGACACAGTCATACGTTCCCTCCCTCTTAAACACATACATTCTCCCTAACTCACCAAGACACCCAAGAAATGATGCTGTACCCTCACTCACACACCCCATACACACTTCATGCTCCCAGGTCCAGGTACCGATGCCCCAGTAGAGCCGCCAGCCCCCGAACCTGGGAGATGGACCCCCTACCTTCTAGGACGGAGACAAGCAGACCGCCAAGGGCCCCACAGTGGCGAAGCAGCCCGACAGCCTAGGACCCCGACCAGACCACCTGTTCCTCCTCCGGACCCCAACCCCTGATGGCCCGTAGCAAACAGGGGTGTGAGAAAACCCCTTGCCTCTATCCTCCCGCTCGAGTATGGTGTTGATGCGTGTTGTTATAATGTGCATTTAAAACAGAGGGGTGGGATGTGGGGAAGGCAGCCGCACATCCCCCAACCCCCACCCCGAGCCCTCAGTGTCTATATGTGGTTTAACAGTGGGCACCGGCACCAGAGGTGAAGCTGATTGAACCGCTCCCCCTCTGGATGCCGAAAAGTGTGCCCACCCCAAAGTCCCTACACGTGTGTCGCATGAAAATGTTTTGCAAGATGTCGAGGTTATTCCAGATGAGTGTACGTCTGCATGGGATTATTGTGGACTCTTGTCATTTTTAGAAACTCCCACCATGCTGTCAGAGAGGAGCTGATATTTATGCTTTTAAAGCATTCATGTCGTTTTATATTTGAGCTAATAAATGGTAGGTCTGAAAGTTTTATCTTATTACATAGTCTCTGTTCTACGTCTATTCAGGACTCGTCTAGGTAGCTATGTTTTAACCATCTCGAGATGTATTGGAGCCTGTTGGCTAAGAAATAATGATGGATGTTTGGTAGATCTAGACCTCCTTTTTCTTTGGTCTTCTGCAGTGTTTTTAAGCTGATACGTGGGGGTTTATCTTTCCAAAGAAATTTAGAGACAGAGGAATCCAGAGATCTAAACCAGTCTAGTGATGGTTTACTTGGGATCATTGGAAATAAGTAGTTGATTCTGGGCAAATCCATCATTTTTATTGAAGCAACCCTTCCCATAAGTGATATGGGTAGGGATTTCCATCTAGCAAGATCATCTTCCACTTTTTTTAAAAGTGGGATGTAGTTTAGCTTTATTAAATCTGCCAGTCTTGGTGAGACATTGATACCTAAATAAGTAATATTCCCTGAGTGCAGTTGTGTATTAGTTGGATTCTGGACAGAACAATTAATTGAAAGAACTGTAGATTTCAACCAATTTATAGAATAATCAGAAACGTTTGAGTAAGAGTTTATTAACCCGATTACCTGAGAGAAAGAGGTTTGTGAATGCTGGAGAAAAAGTAATACATCATCTGCATAGAGACTGATTTTATGTTCTATATTATTGCATTTTATGCCTTTAATATTGTGAGTTTGCCTGATTGCTGCAGCTCAATTAAAATAGCGAACAGGGAGGGAGAGAGAGGACATCCCTGCCTGGTACCTCTCTGAAGATAAAACCTAGATGATGTTTGGTTATTTGTTTTATTATTATTTGTTGGTTATATATTTTCAACCAGTTTATAAAAGAATTTCCAAAGCCAAATTTATGTAAGGTTGCAAATAAGAATTTCCAGTTAACTCTATCAAATGCTTTTTCTGCATCTAGAGATAATATATTAGTTTTAATGTTTTTACAGTAAGAAAAATCTATTAACTCTATTAATCTACGTGAATTTGTGGATGAATGTCTCCGTTTAATAAAACCAGTTTGATCAGGATGTATTATAAGAGGGGTGACTTTCTCTATCCTTTTTGCGAGGGCTTTGCAGATTATTTTAAGATCAACATTAATGAGGGACATGGCTGGTAAGAAAAAAAAGGGTCTTTACCTGATTTTAGTAGAAGACTAATGTAGGCAGAATTCATATTTGGTGGTGCCTCTGGATCTGTAACTGTATCTATTACTGTAAAATTAACATTTTTATTTATTAATATTGCTACTCCCCTTTGTCTAGAGTTATAGCATGCAGAAAACACATTAGGAAACTCAGGGGATTTAAGATCAACTGCAGCTGAGGTAGATTTATGGGTTTCTTGTAATAAGACGACATCTGCCTTCAATCTTTTAAGCTGGTTAAGAATCTTAACTCTTTTCTCTCTGGTGCCAGCTCCATGAATATTCCATGGGACAAACATTAGAGTAGCCATAATTTTGAGACAAAAGTTGCAAAGTCCATATCACCATAAAACAGATAAACACAGGTGTATTATTAGTTTGTGCTTGGGGTTGCCTGATTGAAAATCCAAAAGACGAGATATAAGAAAGAGAAAAATAGAAGAAAGTTGCGAGGGTGTTAAGGGTGAGGGTGAGAGATAAAGAAATAGTTATATTATGAAAAAAAAATATTTTTATGTGTGTGTGAGTGATAAAAGAAGAAAAAAGGGGTGACAAAGACATTTGGTGATAGACATGTGAAGATGAGAAAAGAAAAAAGAGCCAGTATCCCAGTGCTTAGCCCTGGCCCCGCCCACATTGAGCGATGTAAACAACTTTACAGAGCTGTGCTAACATTACATTATAGTTGACTGATAAAACAACTCTTATCTGACCAGTGTTACATGACTAATAAAGCCAAGGAGTAAGCTGGGGGTCCCTGAACAGCTGCCCATTAACATACAGTTTATCTACCGCTACTGTAGCTCTGGTGCCTTCACTGATATATTTCTTCCTGATCGGGAACAAAACGCGCCTTCTATCCAGGATCTCCTTCGGATATTGATCATTAACGCTGTAATTCGTTCCCTGCAGCTCTCTGCCCTGGCCTCTGACCTGCTCTTTTTGCTTGTAATGCTCGAATTTAGCAACAATAGGTCGCGGCCGGCTGTTGTTGGGCTTCTTACCTCCGAGCCGGTGGACGCGTGAAAAGTGAAGTTTTTTACCGTGTCGCTTGGGAGCTTTAACTGATGTTGGAGAAAATCTAGGACGGTGGATTCAGCGTCGTCCTCAGCCTGTTCTGGGATCCCGGAAAAAACAAGATTGTCCCGCATTCCCCTGGCCTGTATATCCAAGATAGTTTCTTTCATCCTCTTACTTTCTCCGGACAGCTGAGTCATCCCCTCGGTGAGTTTCTTTACACTCTCCCTAAGCGTTTGGTTTTCTGCAGCGAGCGATGCTACCTGTTGTTGGCTGAACTCCAGGGATTCCCTTAGAGCTTGAAACTCTTTATGGAGAACCTCAACCAGGGCCAGACGGGCGTCTAGGCTGGTTAGCTTCTTGTCTATTGAGTCCAGGACATCGCTGTAGCTTTTCTCTGGAGAGATGGTGGAGGCCTTCAGTTGATCCAAAATGCGGCAGCAAGAGTTTTGATGAATATTAAAAAGAGATATCACATTTCTCCTGTTTTAGCTTCCCTTCATTGGCTCCCTGTTAAATCCAGAATAGAACTTAAGATCCTTCTTCTTACATACAAAGCCCTTAATAATCAAGCTCCATCATACATCAGAGATCTAATTGTTCCTTATGTTCCTAACAGAGCACTTCGCTCTCAGACTGCAGGTTTACTTGTAGTTCCTAGGATTTCTAAAAGTAGAATGGGAGGCAGATCTTTTAGTTATCAGGCCCCTCTCCTGTGGAACCAGCTCCCAGCTTTAGTCCGTGAGGCAGACACTCTAGTTACTTTTAAGGCCAGGCTTAAAACTTTCATTTTTGATAAAGCTTATAGTTAGAGTGGCTAAGGTCATCCTGAGCTATCTCTGTAGTTATGCTGCTATAGGCTTAGACTGCTGGAGGACAGATTTACCAATTTTCTTCACTCTGCTACTTCCTTTTCTCCTACTACTCTCCAGTTGTATTACAGTACATTCTGTTATTTCGACTGTTAACTTTGTTTTCTCTCAGTGTTTTTCTCTCCATAGAAGATATACCTGGTCTGGTATCCTGCTTGGCTGCAATGCCCTGTTGGACGGGGGGCATCGACTGGGATGATGCTCCCAGTAACTGAACATCCACTGTGTCCTGTTATCAACTTTTTACTTTCTGTAACATAAAAAGTTCTCTTATATCAGATCTTCTGTTCCTTCTGTGTTTCTGCTCTGTCTTCTCAAACCCCCAGACGGTCGTGGCAGATGGCCGCTCCTACTGAGCCTGGTTCTGTTGGAGGTTTCTTCCTGTTAAAGGAGAGTTTTTCCTCTCCACCGTCGCTACATGCTTGCTCAGTATGAGGGATTGCTGAAGGATTGCTGTGGTTGGAAAGTCTGCATCAACGGGGCCCAACCTCACGCCAATGACTGACCCAATCTGCTGGGATTCCTTAAATAGGAAACTTTTTAACTGATTGGAATGTTTGTATAAATGTATTGAAATGACTTCTTGTTAAGTGCCTTGAGATGACATCTGTTGTGAATTGGCGCTATATAAATAAACTGAATTGAATTGAATTGAATTGAATTGAAACTGAATTGAGGTGCTGGCCTCAGAACGGTTGCGTTTCTGTGATGGTGTGCTTGTCGTCATAGCAGAGGTGGATTTCTGTGGCTTGCCCATAACAATGTTGTCAAAGCACTCGTCCAAGTAGCTTTCCAGGCTGTGCAAGGTTTCTTCGTCCAGTTTGTTTTATGGAGAAATACAAAATAATGGTTATTATTATTAAACGTTTGCTACATTTGGCTCGAATGTTATGGTTTGTTTTTATGCGAATTTGTTTGTTTTACCAGTTTACCGCCATATTAGTAACGCACAGCTCTCGCGAGATCTCAGCAGCAGCTCATCTCCTCTCTATCTGAGAGGACAGAGGATTTTTAGTCACGAAAAATATATTTTTTGTTTTTCCTTTTCCTTATACATTCATTTTCTTCGAAAAAAGAATTTTTTTCTTTCCCTTTTTTTACATTCCCTCGTCTCCTCTTTTTACTTTACCTTATGGATTTCTGCCTCATTATTCAAATGAGAGGGGCGGCCCTTCTTGGTCCAGCTCCTCTTTTTTTATTGGTCAATAAACATGAAGGAGCAGGATCCATGTGTAGATTCTCTCTCACTCAAGTTGCAGCCAACAAAGTTTTGTTCGTTGTATGAATCGTTACTCGTATTGTCAACATTTGCTGTCCCTGACAAGAAAAAAAGGGCCTGGATGTGTTGCTTTGCTGAAGAGGATTCAAATAAAAAAAATTAATCAAGCTTTTCTTTAAAAAAAAAAGGCAAGACAAGTGGAAAGTACAACGTCTGCAACGTGAGTGAGAGAGACTGTAAGAAATCATCAATCAGGATGAATATTAAAAAGGAAACCCTCATTGTAAAGACTTCTTCTGCAATCGTCTCGGACATCTCTGCTACGACTTCACTTCCTATCAAATAAGGTGTTCTCCTTAAACGGCAAAAGCGCAGGCATGCACAATCAATCTGCACATAGATTCTGCTCCTTTCTGTTTATTGACCAATAGTAGCGGAGCTGGACCAAGGAGGGCAGCCCTCCTCATTTGAATAATGAGGCAGAAATGCATAAGGTAAAGTAAAAAGAGGAGATGAGGGAATGTAAAAACAAGGAATGCATGTATAAGGAAAAGGAAAATCATTTTTTATTTTTCTTGACGAAAATGTACATATAAGGAAAAGGGAAAACAAAATATATAAATTTCTTGACGAAAATGCACAGATAAGGAAAAGGAAAAAGAAAATATAATTATTTCTTGACAAAAATGCATGTGTAAGGAAAAGGAAAAACAAAATATATACATTTGTTGACGAAAATGCACAGATAAGGAAAAGGAAAAATAAAATATAATCATTTCTTAACGAAAATGCATGTATAAGGAAAAGGAAAAACAAAATATATAAATTTCTTCGCAAAAATGCACGTATAAGGAAAAGGAGAAACAAAATATATATATTTCTGCTTTTATTTTTAATTATGTCAGTTTTTGTCCTCGATAGCATCGGGGTAAACAGGACAATCAACACACAGCTAATTTAGTGTATATGTCCTGGCCGAGTGAGCGGGGAAAAACAGTTTTTCCACTGTAGGGCTTTATTATGAGGTTCTGTTTGGCCATTTATCAGGGCCACTGGGCTATTTTCAGCCTCAATAGTTTCATACTGTCATGTCGGTATTAAGTTTCTTGACCCACATGCAGAACACCACAGAGAGACCAGTAAAAGTTTGAAACGTTTATTAAAATAATGATGAGAGGATGTGTGAACGCTGTAGAAAGAAGTGGAGAATATATGCACAATTGAAGGAGAGAATCTACAGGTCACAATTTTTTTTTAAGAAGAACAATGGTTTGCTGAAACTCCGGTGAAGCTTACTTGATAGAAGGAAGATAGGCCGCTAGGGAGGAGAAGCTAGGAGTCTGGGATGTCTGTGAGAACTTCCTGCTCTGTATCTGGAGATGATGAGTTGAGCGGAGATGGTACACAGAGGGCAGGCAGGCAGAGCATGAGAAAGTAACGTCAGCCAGTGCTTCTAATTACGCTGGAGAACTGAGCACGAGGAAGTGATGACAAGGAACACACGGAGAGATCAGCTGGAAGCCTAACAGAATGGTCACAGGAAATTCAGGAACAAAACAGAGGACTTGAGGTAATACCAGAAGGTAGATAACACTCAGGCACTGAAGGTCTGACAGCCAGCTCCTTAAATTCTCCAGTGGAGATGAGCTCAATGAGCTGCACCTGCACTCCTAACACATGTACTATACAGAGGCTCAACCCCTTTAATGTTACCTTAGTATCGTTTTACCAGCTGTTCTGGACATTTAATGAAAAGTTTGAGAACAAATTGCTTCAGTCTTTTGAGAATTAATTGCAGCTTGTTAACAAGGAGGATCAGCAAATACAAAAGCAATCATGCAATGAGCTACCATGCCCAACGCCGAAAGAAACAAACCTTTTATACTGCGAAATTACAATAGTCTATCACACTGCAGCTCCCCTCCCTGTCTGCCTCCAGAGGACTCGTTTAAACAGGCCAGATCAGTGGCGCCCCCTGGCCTGGGCATTCCCGGCTTTAGCCCCGAACATTTCTCATCAAGCCCCAAATGTTTTTTTTCACCCCAGAAAGAATAAATCTACATTAACTGAGCCGCCCTATGACATTAATGAAGAACGTAGTTTTGTAATTTCCTGGCTTCGGTGAATCCAACTGACCATAGAGAGGACCGTAGAGAGGACTTGTACGTTAATGGGGAATCCTCCGCGTTTTATTGGCTGACAGACCTGTGTTTAATCTAAATCCTTATTTTGAGTAGTCCAGACAGAAAATGGATAGACGATTTTTTGGACAGAAATAAGACACATCTTCAGTTGTGGTGGCTGGCAGTGGGCGGCAAAACTCAACACATAAAACAGGTAAACAAACAATCTAAATCCTGTAGCTGTGTCTTTGAGATTATGTAAACATTAGGCAGATCCCTCCCAACAGCAGTGTTAGCGAAAACACATACAGTCGGACATGTTGACTGATGTAATTGTCCTCTAACCTTGCAAATACATTGCCATTACAAAAATCTAAAATGCAAGTGTCTATCCCACCTCACTACAGCCCCTCATAGCCCTGGAGCCAAGGCCGGATTATCCAATGGGCATTATGGGCACAGGCCTAGGGGCCCACGCCCACTGGGGGGCCCACAGTTTAAGGAAGAAGAAAAAATAGTCTTCAAATATGGCAGAGATCGGTGCTGGCGGAGATAACCAATAAGATCCACACCATTTTTTTTACCCTAACAAAGTTACATAGTCCCTAAGGCGCAGTCATTGACTGTATATATAATTTGTGGAAACCATGGTAACATGCCACGCCCCTGCCCTAGTAAGTAGCGCTCCGCTGACCGTCACCGGACAGTAGGAGTAGTCCTAAGAGAATCTAAAATGAGCGAAAAAAGGCGGTTTCTATAAATAAAAGAGAGAAAGATGAGAAGAAGACGTGTTTATTAGGAAGTCTGTCATCTACTGACGCGTTCTGAGTAAAACCTAAGGAGGAAAATCAGAAAAAAGAAGACATCGTGGATGATGGTGATTCATTGAACCTGTTCGGACGGGACTGCATTACCTACACAACACAACATGAGGCTAGCTGTAGCAGCAGCAGCTCAGACTGGGTTTATCCGGTGTGGTGTGGTGTGGTGTGTGTGTTAACGTAAATGCTTACGCTGTTGTTATCGATGGTGGAGCTGCTGCTTTTAATAATCGGGCGACAAGATATCCAGCTTCATCCCATGATCGAGGTTTGGGCGGTAAAGTGACCCAAACCTAATGATCTGCTGTCACTTCCCAAGTGAAGAAAACGTTTCTTCAGACTGGATCACATGTTCACCGACCACGGGTAGGCTAGTATCTTTTGTTTCCCCTGCATCTTATTTGGAGCAAATAAAACCGGTAGGCTACATTAGTGGTTTCTCTGACTGGAAACACTCGTAATGCGTGTGTGACCATGAGGAAAGCTCTGATCATTGCATCAGTGTGCTGCTAGCATCAGCCACTGGTAGCAGGACAGAAAGCTAAACTGGACCAGCTGGAGGGAGAGACGCGGTACTGGCGGGAGGTTCTGCTCAGGCGGGTCGTTGCTGTCAGTCAGTTTTTAGGTGAAAGAGGTTTCTGTGGTGATGATGAATTACTTGGATCAGCACATAGTGTTAACTTTGTTGGCATTTATCTGTCAGTTTGGTCATTTTCTTAGTGAACTCATAAAGAGATGGACAGAAAGGCTGGGGCAGCACATCGTGGAGGACAGAGTTAAAAGTAGGGACGCACCGATCAAAACATTTGATATTATTGCTCTTATGGCCAATAACTATTATTTACAATGGTATAAATATTACATGAATCTCTTACAAAGATGGAAATAAATAGTTTTCTTTTAATATTGGCTCAGTTTTACTTATCGGACCAATACGATGTGTTAAAAAATGACAGGCAGATACCGAGGTTGGTGTCAATACATTGTGCATTCCTAGACAAGAGCCCTGTTCTCATGGTTTTACTTATGAAAAACAGGAGAGGAGGAGGAAAGAGACAGTAGAGGAGGATGGAGAAACAGGAGTTTAGAGATACAGATACAGGTTTATTACACACATTATTATGTAAAAGGAAAATCATTTGTTTTTACTTTGCATTCATTTTCCATTTATGATCAAATGCTTTAAAGTATGAGTCAAGTTTACTTAAACTTATTCCACTATTTTTTATCAATAAAAGAGAAAGGAAAAATAGGGGGAAGACAGACAGAGACTCAGAAGTGCAGCATTGAAGAGCTGAGAAGCAAAAGAACTGAAGGAGCGCTTTGAGAGAGAAGAGGAGAGACAGGAAAGAAAAATTAACGAGTATGAGTGAGTTTTTGTGATGAAGTTATGGAACAATCTGAATTGATAGTCCTGGCCTGGTGGAGGTGCGATCAAGCAGGATGTGTTCACATAGGCAAGGGAGTTACACCACTGTGTTGTGTCAAGATATTGTTGCCCTCAGATGAGCAATGTAGTTTTACAAGACTGTGGTGAAAATCCTATTTAAATTATGTTATTTTTTTGGCGGTGAGGGGGCCCTTTGAACATTTTGTACCCAGGGGCCCCTGCTAAAATAATCCCGCCCTGCCTGGAGCTAAAAAAGAAATGCACATGCTCATTGTAAACTTTCTCCTGGCCCATAACTGGTGGCTTGCTTTAAGCAGCACCAGAACCTAATGCACAAAGCTATGTAATTGTAATTGCTTGTATTTTAATATGTGTGCAGCAATAGACGCTTGTTCTGACATGCAGATACAGCTTTGCTCACATCTCAGCTGTCCGCACAGCAGTAAAACAGACAGAGCGGCTTCATGAATTTCAGCTATAGGGAGATTTTTCGGCATCAGAACAAACAACACATTTGAAAAAGTCAGAAAGAAACAAAGACTTTTCTAAGAGTTTGAATTATGTGAGTCAGACCTGGTGTGTTTAACCTTAAAGTGAGTTTAGTTCAGAGTCATATTCAAAATAATTATTGGATTATATGGAATAGTTATCTTTATATGAGCCTAAAAATACTTCATTATCAAATCAAACTTTATAAAGCGCTTTTCATACAAGAACTGCTTCACAAAATGCTTTACAGATTTAAATGACCCCACATTAAACCACATTCCCTTCCCTCCCCCACAGATTTAAAAGCATGTTCACAGTTATACCCCCCTCCCCCCAACCCAACTCCCATGCACACTCAGTTAAAAGCAACAGTAAAAAAGGACATTGGGCCGAGTGCAGATGAACCATGCAAGGAAACGCCATCAGAGGAGCCATATGGACTGGCAGCAGTATATCAAAAGCAGCAGCCGAGGCACTGACACAGGGCTCCCAGTGGAGGAAAGGCCAAGACCTCCACCTCCACCCAAGCTCCACCTGGAGAGCACCCAGGCAGCTTTAGCTGACCACCGCTCCTGAGGCAGAGGGCTCCTACAGAGGAAACACTGGAACGGGGATTAAGGTTACAAATGAAAATATAAAAATCAGCAGTAATTAAATGTGATATGAGTAAATAGTAAAATCCTTATGTAATATAATCATGTAAAACATGCAGACCAATTAAACAGACAATGATAAATAATAATCAGTTAAAAGCTAGGCTGAAAACATGAGTCTTGAGCCTGCTCTTAAAAACATGAACGTTCTCTGGTGCCCCGAGGTCTTCTGGCAGCCTGTTCCAGAGGTGAGGGCCATAATAATGGAAAGACACCTCACCATGAGTGTGTGTCCTGACAAATGGTGGGTTCCATTTGTCCTCGGAACTCGTTTTTCTGAGATAAGTTAGGCCGAAATGACGCTATGAACTAGTTTTTCCGAGCTGCAAGCTCTTAAGTTTCAGAGGACCCCGAGATTCCACATTTAAAGATGGCTGTGTTCAGTAAAACCTGTTGTCTTTATTTTTTTCTCATTTGTATGTTCTGTTTTCATTCTGTTTACTATGTAAGTAGCTCCAAGTAGTTGTTGTTGTTGTTATTGATAATTGCGTTGTTGCAAATATGAAAACTTGCAAACACTGGCGCCAAAATTGGTGTTTATGGTTTTTACTATTACTGGTGTGTATGTTTTTACATTTGAGTTGTTACCTTTTGTGGTTGTATGTGGCATAACTGTAAAGGTCATGCGTCCATTTTTACTGAATTGGTTCAGTTGGAATGCAAAACGAGCTCATTACATCATTTCCGGGTCAGAAATTCCAAGTTCCGAGGACAACTGGAATGAACCATAAGACAGACTGATTAAGACTGCTGAGCAGGGGTGTACCTAGGAAGTTTTTTAATCGGGCTAAATGGGGGCCAGTGATGATCTTGGGGTGTAGAACCAAAACAAAAGCAGGGCTGTAATACAAAGGGGCCGTGGACCGAGTGACAGACATCAGACACAACACAGGGTTTAAAGATTGCCGTAAACGAAAATACATAAAATAATACAATAAATAATTTTAATTAATTACAGCTGTTTCTCTGTCTTATTCATTAAAATATTAACTACACAAGAAGTGATAATGTAGGTATCTTCATAAATTCAGAACAGAAGGAGCTGCTGCAGCAAGCCGACCAGGATTAAAATTGATGACTAATCAACTCAATTTGCAATTTTGACTAATGATTTTCTGGGAGGAAAAAAATCTGAGTAAACCAATAGAATAAACTAAACTACACAACTGATTAAATCAACAATTTTATATTTGTTCTGAGTGTAAAGATAGCTGCCTTGACTGGGACTGAGCTGTCTTGGCAGAGCTCTGCGCTCTGAGTGCTTTTCTAGTTAAAACTATAAAATTGAGCCAATTTCCCCAGATAAATGACACTTGAATGCTAATCATGTTGCAAAGGTCAGTTCCCTTTATGACGATCTTTTGATAACATTATGATAAAATAAATCTGATGTTATACCTGGTTCACAGATTACCTGGTCAGGACAGAGGAATGAGGAGAAGAAAGCAGCAAATACAGAGGTCCACCATGCAACCTGCCACAGAACTTTTGTGCTCGTTAGGGAAAGACAGAAAAAACAAAAAACAAAATTATTGTTGACTACTGACTAATTTTATCCTCCTGTCTTTAAATGGCAAATTACAAGGTGGGGTGGCAAGAACAGGAGAACAAGAAAGCAATCCTTTTAGATTCTCAAAGTCATGTTGGCATTCCTCAGACCAAGAAAAGGGTTTTGAAGGACTGGTCAAAACAGTTAAGGGGAGACAAACACAGCCTGGCAGGCATGTAACATGCATATTGCAGTATTTGGCTATAAACCAGGTGCACAAAAGGCTTTAATAATTTACTGCGAAGGTTCCCCCCGATTCATCTACGAGGGTGTGGGCTGAGCCCCCAATGTTCCCAGGTCCAGCAAATGCCCCTGGGCCAAATAGATACCAGATGCATGCACTTCAGGGTCAGTCTGCTGTATTCTAAATAACAGATGTAAATACGTCTATAGTCTGTAATCTAATATCCCACACTTCTGTCCCTAAAACAGACAATACAGTCAATCCTTAAAATACTTCCATTACACAACAGATAAACCATACTGGCATAAACGATATTGTATCATAAACTGAAGTAAAATACATTCAGCTTGTAATATTTCACCGTCAGCTGCCCTCTCCATTGTAGTCATGGACATTATAACCTGGTAACCCCAGAGATCTAAAGCATAGTTTTAAATATGATTTTAATAAATACACCATCAACAAAAGCTATTCTTGGGTTGTCAGTAAAATGACTGAGTTGGTCCCTCAGAACCTGCTGAAACACCTGCTATAATGTTCAGTAATTATGTCAGATTGAAATATAAAAACATACTTGTAGAAAATGAGTTATGAGTTACTCCAAGAAAAGCCCCAGGGCATAGAAAGGAACTTTGGTCATAGCTTGAACCACCATAGCCTGACCAATCATGGTTTAGGCCACTGGTAGAAATGCCAATCTCATTAACAAACACCTGCGAGGTGAGAGGAAAAGGGAAAATAAATGCTTTAAAGGAGTCATAACCTAGTATTACCTTGGATACCCACGCTCTATTATAGTCTTTCAGGGTCTTCTAAAAAACAAAAGTTTGACAAAAAGTGAAAAAAAATAAACACAGAGCTCCTCTGACAACTTATTTCTGAAGGCATAATTGTCTCGCAAGATCTGATGCTATATTTTGGCTGTTGTGGACGGTCATTGTAATAATGCAAATGAGGGGCGCGTTGATTGGTGGCAGGAAGGAGGGGGGTTACTCTTGACTATCTTGCTCAGTTAGCGCAACTTCAATTGTAACTACATTCTAGGTCATTTGATTTTTGCAAAGTAGCAGCCATTACCAGTGTTGTCCTCAAAGCTACTACTTCCGCTAGCATAGAATAGCCGCATTAGTAGTTAGCTGCTGTTTATTGCACACAGTAGAGCAATAAAAACACAGCCTTACCATTTTAATTTCAGACAAGTCTCTGATTGTTGGAAAGGCCCCTTTTTCCAAACGGAGCTCGAGTTCGTACTTCAAATCGGAATTCATTAATGGTGGCGCTCTACTGAATATGAGGGGGGAGAGGGGCAGGGCGGGCTTCCTGCAGCATAAGTCTGCGATGTCCATATATGGTATATCTTGCGCCGACTTGACGTCAAGTTGGCCAGAAATTAACTTCGCGTATTTGAGTGCGCGTGGGCTGGTTGACGAACCCAAGGGTAAACAAACGCTTCAAACAAACGCTATCGGCTTCCCGGCCAGTGTATAATCGTTAGGCAATCATAACATACATTTTTTCTCATGGAAAAGTGAAAATTACAGGTCATGAATCCTTTAATAAATACATGTGGAATTAATTACAATATAGTTATTTCCAAATAAATAAATTTATAATTATATTTTCTTATTTATTTAGTTTTATTTCCAGATATATTTATCGATTTTCAATTTTGATAGGGTTGATCCTCCATAAAAAAACACTATGCTTAAAGTTACATTGTGTATTTTTTGACTTAATTCTTAGCAAAAACCCCTTTGTTTTTTCAAAAATATGTGCTCATTCATGTGTAATTACTTCCAGCTACTAACGAAAGTATTCTCATAAGTGTAGAATCTGCTATTCAGAATACATACGCGCGAGTCACGCGAATGGCTGAATCCATGTTGAGCCTCCCTCTTTGAAATACATTCGCCAACGAGGGACATTCCTAGAAATTCTAGCTTCGCCTTTCGCGCTTTGGCTACACTCAGTTGCACCGTGACGAATGCCAGAGGGAGATTGTCTTACTAGCGACGCGGCAGACGTCTGACTATATAACTAAATGCAATGTTGTTTTCTAAAATAACCTCATCACTGGAAGGAACACTGGACAAAGTCATAGTACTGGAAGCCATGTTAACCTTGGCATGAAACGGCCACCGTAGGAGTTAAAACGCACTCGGATGGGGGGGTGGGAGGTGGGGCTAAAAAATAATATTCAGTTGGTTGTTTCACCGCTAGCTGGGAGAAGTTCTTACACAATGTAGCTTTAAACAAAAATTAAATGTCTCGTCAGAAAGACAGAAGCTGACCGTCTTTTTTTCTTCCCCACTTTTAGTAGGTCAGTGCAGCACTTATAGCTGGTTATTTTCTACCAAATCCATGAACTCCATCTCCAACTCAGCTCATTAACATTGTGCACCTTTCAACATCACCAGGTGGTATTAATAAATATTGGTCTAACGTTGTGTTCAATTCAATTCATGTTCATTTATATAGGACCAATTCACAACAAATGACATCTCAAGGCACTTTACAAGAAAAGTCATTTCAATACAAACATTCCAATCGGTTTATAGGTTTAGCTAGTTTTCTATGTAATGAATCCCAGCAGATTGCATCGAGTCATTGACTGGCAGTTCCGCCCCATTGATGCAGACTCCAACCACAGCAATCCCTCAGCAATCCCTCATACTGTGCAAGCATGTAGTGAAAGTGGAGAGGAAAACCTCCCCTTTAACAGGACAAAACGTCCACCAGGACCTGACTCAGTAAGAGCGGCATTCTGCCACGACCGTCTTGGGGGTTCAAAAAGACAGAGCAGAAACACAAAAAGAACAAAGGAACTGATGTAAGAGTACTTTCTATTTTAAAGAAAGTAAAAAGTTGATAACAGGAAACGGGGGATGCTCATTTACTGGGATGCCCCCTGTCCAACAGGGCATTGCAGCTAAGCAAGATACCAGACCAGGTGTAGCTTCTATGAAGAGAAATACACTGAGAAAAAACAATGTTAACAGTCAAAATAACAGCAAATGATGCAACTGGAGCGTAGTAGAAGAGAAAAGTAGCAGATTGAAGAAAATTGGTCAGTCTGTCCTCCGGCAGTCTAAGCCTATAGCAGCATAACTACAGAGATAGCTCAGGATGACCTTAGCCACTCTAACTATAAGCTTTATCAAAATAGAAAGATTTAAGTCTAGCCTTAAAAGTAGACAGAGTGTCTGCCTCACGAACTAAAACTTGGAGCTGGTTCCACAGGAGAGGAGCCTGATAACTAAAATATCTGCACCCCATTCTACTTTTAGAAATTATAGAAACTACAAGTAAACCTGCAGTCTGAGTGCGAAGGGCTCTGTTAGGAACATATAGAATAATCAGATCTCCGATGTATGATGGAGCTTGATTTTTGAGGGCTTTTATGTAAGAAGGAGGATCTAAAATTCTATTTTGGATTTAACAGGGAGCCAATGAATGGAGGCTAAAACAGGAGAAATGTGATCTCTCTACATAATTGACTTTTTAGACCTGTGAGGATGCCGTTGCAGTAATCAATCTGACTAAAGATAAAAGCATGGATTAGTTTTTCCAGGTCCTGTTGCGACATCAGTCTTTTAATCCTAGAAATGTTCTTCAGGTGATAGAGGGCTGACCTTGTTATTACCTTTATGTGACCGTGGAGGTTCAGGTCTGAGTCCATAACTACACCTAGATATCTGGCCTGATCAGTAGTTGCTGTATTAGCTGAAGCTGTGTGCTGACTGTTGATTGTTCCTCTTTAGGTCAGAAAGCAATTACTTCTGTTTTGTTTCTGTTTAGCTGGAGAAAGTTATGGCACATCCATCCAATGATTTGCTCAATACATTTACTTACAGTTTGGATGGGTTCAAAGTCACCTGGTGGCATCGTAATGTAGAGCTGAGTATCATCTGCATAGTTATGGTAGTTAATCTTATTGGTTGTTATGATCTGGGCCAGAGAGAGCGTGTAGATATTAAATAATAGGGGACCCAGGATGGAGCCCTGGGGCACCCCACATGTGATTTCTGTTTGTTCTGATGAAAAGTTTCCTATTGAAACAAAGAAGTCCCTGTTCTTTAGGTAAGACTCGAACCAGCCAAGTACTGTACCAGAGAGTCTGACCCAGCAATCCAGTCGTTTCAATAATATGTCATGATCAACAGTGTCAAATGCTGCACTAAGGTCCAAAAGTACCAGTACTATGGTTCTACCACAGTCTGTATTTATGCAGACCTCATGGAAAACTTTGATGAAGGCAGTCTCAGTGCTGTGGTGAGCACGGAACCAAACTGAAAAACATCAAAGCAGTTGGTCGTTGTTAGGAAGCTATTCAACTGCGGAAACAGCTTTTTCAATAATCTTACTGATGAATGGAAAATTAGAAATTGGCCTGTAGTTCTGCATTAACATGTTGTCCAGATTACCAGTTCTCCAGACCTGCACACATCCTGGATTGAGGGAAGGTCAGCCTTGATGATCCTCTCTGCAGCATGAAATTTTCTTCATAATATTTTGCATCTTTCTTTTGTTTTAATTGTTAATTTATATTACTTGAATTTTCCACTATTACTAATATTGGTAAATGCAGAAAATCAAAATATGATGCAAAAAACATGATGATTTTTGAAGGGTGCCCTAATTTAAACTACATCATCATTGCAAATTTTCCTCAGTTAGTTACATCCAATTAATCCTATTTCCCTTTAGTTTCACTAAAGTCAAACACACGACTCTAAATACTGGCTTGTTACATCTCACAAAAGTTGAGAGAAGCCTGTAGATTTCAATCTACAGTCCTGTTTTTATGTTTGTTAAAATATCGTACTTGGCTTAATGATTTAGCAACTGAGGAGCACCCAGACACCAGCTTGGATTAAATTTCCATCCCTGCTCATTAACTCATCGTCCAGTCATTAGATGTAGGCGGTGCCGTTTGGGTTGGCTCAGCATTTTGGGTGGTTATAGAGGGAGATATACCATGAAATCAGTGAATTACCACCGTTGAGTTAATTGGAATTTTGTCACAAAGCTATATCAACATGTTTTCAAGTTGTTTAGCGAAAATTGTAAAAGGAGAAATGTTGTGTTTATGTGCTCTGAGCGGCAGCAGTAATTCCCATCTGTTACGCCTAAAGCTGGCTATAATTTCAGTAATTCAGCTTTATTAAGTATTGATTACTTCTCTTCTATTTTCTCTAACTGCTTTAAACTTTTAATGACGCCAGGAGACCCAGTGAGACTGATGATGAAAAAAATGTCCCTGAGTGTTCTCTCTCTCTTTCCGTGGGACTCCATCTTCTTCTAAAATAGATGAGGGTCAGCTTTTAAGGCACTTCAGCAGATACTTTCATAACATCTCCAAGTTTCAGGAAGACTTTCACCATTAATTCACTTATACAGCACTTTCTCTGGCCTTATGGTTGAAATAATTCATCATTTTTGACAGTGAGAGTGGGATGCTGCTCCTGGCAGTGGGAGAAATGCCAAGTAGGAAAGTTATACCTTTAATTAATTAACAGCGTCAGTGTTATCTTTGTGAACCCAGTGGCAGCTTTTATTAGCCTCTGTTGTACAACCAATGTTATGTCACCTTTAAACAAGGCAAGCCGTAGCACAGCAATGTACATCGGGTTAGAGTGGTCATGCTTTTCCATGTAAACACATTTAAAGCTATGATTGTACCTGATGAAAAACTTTTTAAAAACACTTTAATGCCCAACTTGTAGCGGCTTTATGAAATCTGCCGGTGTTATCAAGGTTCAACTATTCCTTTGCTGGTTGACTGAGCTAATTCTTCAGTTTGGGAGCTTTTAAGCCTTTCATCACAGCTTGAACACCGCATAGGTATTAAGACTTTTAACAAAGTTTGCGTCACTTTTTACAGAAAGGAAGTCCATGCATCAATAATCTTCAGTTGCAGGACTGCTTAAATACGGAGTTCCCCAAGGCTCCATTCTCCAGCCTGTCTGGTTTGGATTATTTATATGTATTTTCTCCAGTGCAGTTTTACTTATGCATGCTTGGACGAATAAATGGCTGCCTTTTGAGCATTAATAATACATTTTATAAGCGCCTTTGACGGAACACAAGGACACTTTACAGCAATAAACAACAATAAATAAGTAAGTGCAAGAACAGACGTCATAAACAGGAGAGCTTAAACAGCTGGGTTTGAGTCTGGATTCAAAAGTGAAGAGGGAGTCAGTTTAAGATGGCTCGAGGTAGAGAATTCCAGAGAGCTTATGGACGGGCCTTTTGAGGGATACCAAACAGGAGTGAATTACAGTAATCAATTTGTGAAGTGACTAGACTGAATGAAAATAGAAGCAGAGTATTCAAAACCATCTTTGACGTACCTGAAGACTTTTCAGAAATCAAATAGCCTTTTACGTAATATTTCCAATGGTCTGTGTAGCATATTGAAAATGAACAAATTCAAATGATACTTAAATGGCTAAATACGTTTTTCACAAAAAAACAACAAAAAAACATGTTTAGTTTGAAAAATTATGAAAGAACAACTTTGGCTTTAGCACGATTGCAAACCTTCAAACCTGCTACATTCTTTTCTAACCAATTCAAAATGATGGTAATTAATTACAATACAGTAGAACCCAGCCTATTCACAGTTCAGTATTAGCAAAATTCACTTATTCACTGATTTTTCTGGAGAAAGTGACCAAGTTATTAGCGGAATAGCTGCTAATTTGCAGATTTGCTTGTAGTACATATGTAAAATATTTGAAAGAATTGCATCTTAGCAAACTGGAGTACATTGGGGCAATGCTACTTGACTTGCTATTGGCTGGCATTTGCAAAGCATCTAATTCAGAAGTGCTATTTATTGTCCTTGCGCCTTTTGGCTATATCACCAAGAATGGAAAAAGGAAGGCTGTAAACCTTAACTTCTGCGCTAGTGCTGTATCAGTGCATATTAAGGTATTTTTGGTGTTTGTTTAACAAATACAATAGACATTTATAAGGATTTTAGGAGGAGGTCTCAAGTATTGACAGATTTGAGCTATTTCCGGGCAGCTGTGGTGTGGTGTGTGCTCAAACTAACATAGAAGAGCAGAAACAAGAAATTAGTAGAAAATTCAGCACAGAGGAATGCACCTATTTGGCAAAATCTTAACAATAATAATAAATGACACAGAAATATAAAACAACTAAATACCAGAACAAACTCCCATGGATGTTTTTCCCCCTCTAGCCTATGTCTGTGTTAAGAAAAAATAAACCAAATTCGTCCTACCAGAAGAGGCAATCCTTGTTTAAAAAGAAAAATGTCTCAGAATAAATATTTAACAAGCTATGATGGATTAACAATCCACAATATATTAAATCATTGCAGTTGGGCTGCATTGATCAATTAACCTTGAAAAACAACCATTTTAATGTGACATTTATGTTCATTTTGAGTAGATGTAAAATTTAAGCCAAAAATTTTTGTTCTACTTTTATCATTTTAATCATGTTTCATGAGACTGTTTCTTCACACTAAGCATTTACAGTTACTGTAACATTGCTGTAGTTTAAAGAATATAAATTTTACTTTTAAAATTAGGAAAATAAAAGTTTTTAAGCCAGTGTTATACAATGAAGTCTAGACAATATTTAAAATAGAATTATCTAATAACTCATGAACTTCTGTTTCAAACTAGAATTACCATTTCTGTCTATTTAATGCAGTTTTGCAGCCAGAGTGGTGATTTTAACTTGCAACTAAATGCATTTAATCAAATTTATCCCCTCAGCTGTGTAATTATGCTGCTAATGCCAACTATGTAGATGCACATAAAACACGACAGTTAATGTCAACAGTCATTACCATTAGAAGCTTATGGAGATGTCAACTTATGTAACGGTGCAATAAGGGAATAAATACCAGTACCATAGGATGGCTGGCAACCCACGCATGACGAGACCACAAACTTAGACAAGTTATTTGAATCATAATCCATGCTTTTTGAAGGGGGTGGGGGGAGAGGATCTCCTAAATTGTAATAGGTTCATATCAACAAGTGGCAACAATTTGATTGTATTAAAGCTTTACCAGTTTCTTACATCCGCTAAATGTTTTCTGTCATTAATTAACTCCACTGTTTTTTTTTATCACTCTGCTCAGTCCATACTTACACGAACTTAGTCATATTTCTTAAATTCCACTGAAAAGAGGCTGTTTCTCATTCCCTCGCTTTGGATTTTTGATTCCTAATTATCATTAGAAAAATTTGTCCAAGAGGAATGCACAGATGTGTGGTTTGTTGGTGCGGTTACAAAGATTGTAGTATCACAAAGAGACTTTCCTGATTTTTTTCTTCTTTTTCTTACTGAAACAGTATACTAGCGGTTGCATGTGGGAGACGGATAAGGTTCACTTCAAGCCTTGAGGCAACTTTAAGGCTCCTTTATCCCACAGCGGGCCACTTTATGAGAGTATAATCAAACTCCCACATCATAATAGTACTGCATGCTGCGCCGCCTCCGCTTTTCTAAAACAAACCTACAAAACAAAGGCTTTGTCATTTTAGCACACCGATTCAATTTTTTTCTAATTTTACCTTCAGTGACATAAGAGCTGAGGTGTTGTTTACATTTGAAGCAAATTAATCAGTACTTTTTAAACAACCGAAGGGGATGATAGTGGTAAGACATGGCTGAAGAAATTTCAGGACTTAGATAGATAGTCTTAGGGAAAGTTTACTCTATTCACCACATCATAGGGGAAGATAGAATGATAATCTATCCATTATATTCCTGTAAACAATGAAGCTTTGCATGAGTTGAGCGGACAACTTGCAGTCTGGCATTTGTACATCTAAATCAAATCAAACTTTATTTATAAAGCGCTTTTCATACAGAAATTGCAGTTCAAAGTGCTTTACAGAAATAAAATGAACCCACATAAACCACATTCCCATCCCTCCCCCGCAGATTTAAAAGCATGATCAGTTATACCCCCTTCCCCAACCCAACCCTCCCCTCATGGAAGCACACACTTAAAAGTAACACTATAAAGGACAATGGCCCGAGTACAGATGAGCCAGGTACAGTAAGGAAGCGCCATCAAAATAGCCATCTGCAGCCGCAGCAGCAGATCAACAGGAGCCGCCAAGGCACTGACCTAGGGCACCCAGAGGAGGCGAGACTCAGACCCCCACCTCCACCCAAGCGCTACCTATGGAAAGCCGTTTGAGCATTTATTAGATATCTTTGATATCCAACTTTAAATCCATGTACTAGTACACACTTCATCCTCACTAGTAAGACAATTTGGCACACTAGGATAACGACTAGGGTGCACTAGTATAACGACTGTGTCTTACTTGTCACGCTTTTCCCCTACTAGTGCCACTTTTGGACTACTAGTATGCAATCAAACCTTACTAGTGAACTACTGTGCAGCACTAGTGACACTACTAGACCCAACTAGTAGGCAGGTGTCACGCACTAGTAGCCTCCTGGACCCTACTAGTAGCGCAAAAATGCCCACTAGTAGCACTAGTAAGGCATTTGTGACCTCACTAGTGCTACTAGTAAGAGACAAAATGAACACTAGTAGTACTAGTGGGGTGTGTTTTCCCTTACTAGTACTACTAGTAACAGCGAGGATGCACACTAGTAGTACTAGGGAAAGCCAATATGTCCACTAGTAGTTCTAGTGGACATTTTGGGTCACTAGTAGTTCTAGTGGACATTTTGGGTCTTACTAGAAAGCTTAAACGAATCCCACTAGTACTACAAGTGAACTTTTTTGATATCACTAGTACTACTTGTAAGGGACAGAGCAACCACTAGTAGCACTAGTTGGGGTATTTAGGATCTTACGAGTGCTACTAGTGAAGGCAAAAATGTCCACTAGTAGTACAAGTAAGGGTCCAACTGTCCACTAGTAGCACTACTCGAATTAATTCAATAAAATGCTAATGAGGAGGTGTGGACAGCATGCACTGAAACCTCTCGCTATTGGCTCTTCAGAAAGAATTGCACTCAGCCAAAATTTAACCCAATAAAGCCTGATGAACTTTCACAGTTGTTGTTTGCAATAACAATCCTGATAATTATTAATATAATTAAAAATAACTATTATATATATACTATATAGATGATGAATTAAGTCATACTAATATATCTCTGAGAGGAAAATGATTAATGATTATGTTATAGGCACTTCTTTCTCATCATGAGGAAGTTTAAGCTGCGGCAGTAAATAACAGCTATTGCTGATTGGGAAAGAGAACATTTTAATTGTAACTGATAGTCTTAACTTTTTACATAACCTACAATGGTTGTTTGTTGATTATATAATGAATTTGACATTCACATTTAAGTGTATGCCTATGATTCATAACTATTCACTGTCCTGAACTAAAGTACTCTTTTGGAAACATGATGTCATTTGATTTTGGTGCCCACTAGTGGCCTCTAAATGCCCACTAGTAGCACTAGTAGAACTAGTGGGCACTTAACGGCCACTAGTATCACTAGTAGCCACATAGCGGCCACTAGTAGCACTAGTGGGCAGTGAGAGGCCACTAGTAGGACTAGTGGGCACTTAACGGCCACTAGTACCACTAGTAGGCACATAGTGGCCACTAGTACCACTAGTGGCGCAAAGGTTAGAGGCCACTAGTAGCACTAGTGGGAACTTAACGGCCACTAGTACCACTAGTGGGCATTTTGAGGCCACTAGTAGAACTAGTGGGCACTTAACGGCCACTAGTACCACTAGTAGGCACATAGCGGCCACTAGTAGCACTAGTGGCACTAAGCTTAGAAGCCACTAGTAGCACTAGTGGGAACTTAACGGCCACTAGTACCACTAGTGGGCATTTTGAGGCCACTAGTAGAACTAGTGGGCACTTAACGGCCACTAGTACCACTAGTAGGCACATAGCGGCCACTAGTAGCACTAAGCTTAGAAGCCACTAGTAGCACTAGTGGGCATTTTGAGGTCACTAGTACCACTAGTGGGCATTTTGAGGTCACTAGTAGAACTAGTCGGCACTTAACGGCCACTAGTATCACTAGTAGCCACATAGCGGCCACTAGTAGCACTAGTGGGCAGTGAGAGGCCACTAGTAGGACTAGTGGGCACTTAACGGCCACTAGTACCACTAGTAGGCACATAGTGGCCAATAGTACCACTAGTGGCGCAAAGGTTAGAGGCCACTGGTAGAACTAGTGGGCATTTTGAGGCAACTAATAGCACTAGTGGGCACTTAATGGCCACTAGTACCACTAGTGGGCATTTTGAGGCCACTAGTAGAACTAGTGAGCACTTAACGGCCACTAGTACCACTAGTAGGCACATAGCAGCCACTAGTAGCACCAGTGGCACTAAGCTTAGAAGCCACTAGTAGCACTAGTGGGAACTTAACGGCCACTAGTACCAATAGTGGGCATTTTGAGGCCACTAGTAGAACTAGTGGGCACTTAACGGCCACTAGTACCACTAGTAGGCACATAGCGGCCACTAGTAGCACTAAGATTAGAAGCCCCTAGTAGCACTAGTGGGCACTTAACGGCCACTAGTACCACTAGTAGGCACATAGCGTCCACTAGTAGCACTAGTAGCACTAAGCTTAGAAGCCACTAGTAGCACTAGTGGGCACTTAACGGCCACTAGTACCACTAGTGGGCATTCTGAGGCCACTGGTAGAACTAGTGGGCACTTAACGACCACTAGTATCACTATTAGGCACATAGCGGCCACTAGTAGCACTAAGCTTAGAAGCCACTTGTAGCACTAGTGGGCACTTAACGGCCTCTAGTACCACTAGTGGGCATTTTGAGGCCACTAGTAGAACTAGTGGGCACTTAATGGCCACTAGTACCACTACTAGCCACATAGCTGCCACTAGTAGCACTAGTGGCGCAAAGCTTAGAGGCCACTAGTAGCACTAGTGGGCATTTTGAGGCCACTAGTACCACTAGTGGGCATTTTGAGGTCACTAGTAGAACTAGTGGGCACTTAACGGCCACTAGTACCACTAGTAGGCACATAGCGGCCACTAGTAGCACTAGTAGCACTAAGCTTAGAAGCCCCTAGTAGCACTAGTGGGCACATAGCGGCCACTAGTAGCACTAGTGGGAATTTAACGGCCACTAGTAGCACTAGTGGGCATTTTGAGGCCACTAGTAGAACTAGTGGGCACTGAACGGCCACTAGTACCACTAGTAGGCACATAGCAGCCACTAGTAGCACTAGTAGCACTAAGCTTAGAAGCCCCTAGTAGCACTAGTGGGTACTTAACGGCCACTAGTACCACTAGTAGGCACATAGCGGCCACTAGTAGCACTAGTAGCACTAAGCTTAGAATCCACTAGTAGCACTAGTGGGCACTTAACGGCCACTAGTACCACTAGTGGGCATTCTGAGGCCACTAGTAGAACTAATGGGCACTTAACGGCCACTAGTTCCACTAGTAGGCACATAGCGGCCACTAGTAGCACTAAGCTTAGAAGCCACTAGTAGCACTAGTGGGCATTTTGAGGTCACTAGTACCACTAGTGGGCATTTTGAGGTCACTAGTAGAACTAGTGGGCACTTAACGGCCACTAGTACCACTAAAAGGCACATAGCGGCCACTAGTAGCACTAAGCATAGAAGCCACTAGTAGCACTAGTGGGCACGTAACAGCCATTAGTACCACTAGTGGGCATTTACGGCCACTAGTACCACTAGTAGGCACATAGCGGCCACTAGTAGAACTAGTGGGCACTTAACGGCAACTAGTACCACTAGTAGGCATTTTGAGGCCACTAGTAGAACTAGTGGGCACTTAACGGCCAATAGTACCACTAGTGGGCATTTTGAGGCCACTAGTAGAACTAGTGGGCACTTAACAGCCACTAGTACCACTAGGCATTTTGAGGTCACTAGTAGAACTAGTGGGCACTTAACGGCCACTAGTACCACTAGAAGGCACATAGCAGCCACTAGTAGCACTAAGCTTAGAAGCCACTAGTAGCACTAGTGGGCATTTTGAGGCCACTAGTAGAACTAGTGGGCACTTAACGGCCACTAGTACCACTAGTAGGCACATAGCGGCCACTAGTAGCACTAGTGGCACTAAGCTTAGAAGCCACTAGTAGCACTAGTGGGAACTTACCGGCCACTAGTACCACTAGTGGGCATTTTGAGGCCACTAGTAGAACTAGTGGGCACTTAACGGCCACTAGTACCACTAGTAGGCACATAGCGGCCACTAGTAGCACTAAGCTTAGAAGCCACTAGTAGCACTAGTGGGCATTTTGAGGTCACTAGTACCACTAGTGGGCATTTTGAGGTCACTAGTAGAACTAGTGGGCACTTAACGGCCACTAGTATCACTAGTAGCCACATAGCGGCCACTAGTAGCACTAGTGGGCAGTGAGAGGCCACTAGTAGGACTAGTGGGCACTTAACGGCCACTAGTACCACTAGTAGGCACATAGTGGCCACTAGTACCACTAGTGGCGCAAAGGTTAGAGGCCACTGGTAGAACTAGTGGGCATTTTGAGGCAACTAATAGCACTAGTGGGCACTTAATGGCCACTAGTACCACTAGTGGGCATTTTCAGGCCACTAGTAGAACTAGTGAGCACTTAACGGCCACTAGTACCACTAGTAGGCACATAGCGGCCACTAGTAGCACTAGTGGCACTAAGCTTAGAAGCCACTAGTAGCACTAGTGGGAACTTAACGGCCACTAGTACCACTAGTGGGCATTTTGAGGCCACTAGTAGAACTAGTGGGCATTTTGAGGCCACTAGTAGAACTAGTGGGCACTTAACGACCACTAGTACCACTATTAGGCACATAGCGGCCACTAGTAGCACTAAGCTTAGAAGCCACTTGTAGCACTAGTGGGCACTTAACGGCCTCTAGTACCACTAGTGGGCATTTTGAGGCCACTAGTAGAACTAGTGGGCACTTAATGGCCACTAGTACCACTAGTAGCCACATAGCGGCCACTAGTAGCACTAGTGGCGCAAAGCTTAGAGGCCACTAGTAGCACTAGTGGGCATTTTGAGGCCACTAGTACCACTAGTGGGCATTTTGAGGTCACTAGTAGAACTAGTGGGCACTTAACGGCCACTAGTACCACTAGTAGGCACATAGCGGCCACTAGTAGCACTAGTAGCACTAAGCTTAGAAGCCCCTAGTAGCACTAGTGGGCACATAGCGGCCACTAGTAGCACTAGTGGCACTAAGCTTAGAAGCCACTAGTAGCACTAGTGGGAACTTAACGGCCACTAGTAGCACTAGTGGGCATTTTGAGGCCACTAGTAGAACTAGTGGGCACTGAACGGCCACTAGTACCACTAGTAGGCACATAGCAGCCACTAGTAGCACTAGTAGCACTAAGCTTAGAAGCCCCTAGTAGCACTAGTGGGCACTTAACGGCCACTAGTACCACTAGTAGGCACATAGCGGCCACTAGTAGCACTAGTAGCACTAAGCTTAGAAGCCACTAGTAGCACTAGTGGGCACTTAACGGCCACTAGTACCACTAGTGGGCATTCTGAGGCCACTAGTAGAACTAATGGGCACTTAACGGCCACTAGTTCCACTAGTAGGCACATACCGGCCACTAGTAGCACTAAGCATAGAAGCCACTAGTAGCACTAGTGGGCATTTTGAGGTCACTAGTACCAATAGTGGGCATTTTGAGGTCACTAGTACCACTAGTGGGCATTTTGAGGTCACTAGTAGAACTAGTGGGCAGTTAACGGCCACTAGTACCACTAAAAGGCACATAGCGGCCACTAGTAGCACTAAGCTTAGAAGCCACTAGTAGCACTAGTGGGCATTTTGAGGTCACTAGTAGAACTAGTCGGCACTTAACGGCCACTAGTATCACTAGTAGCCAGATAGCGGCCACTAGTAGCACTAGTGGGCAGTGAGAGGCCACTAGTAGGACTAGTGGGCACTTAACGGCCACTAGTACCACTAGTAGGCACATAGTGGCCAATAGTACCACTAGTGGCGCAAAGGTTAGAGGCCACTGGTAGAACTAGTGGGCATTTTGAGGCAACTAATAGCACTAGTGGGCACTTAATGGCCACTAGTACCACTAGTGGGCATTTTGAGGCCACTAGTAGAACTAGTGAGCACTTAACGGCCACTAGTACCACTAGTAGGCACATAGCGGCCACTAGTAGCACTAGTGGCACTAAGCTTAGAAGCCACTAGTAGCACTAGTGGGAACTTAACGGCCACTAGTACCAATAGTGGGCATTTTGAGGCCAGTAGTAGAACTAGTGGGCACTTAACGGCCACTAGTACCACTAGTAGGCACATAGCGGCCACTAGTAGCACTAAGATTAGAAGCCCCTAGTAGCACTAGTGGGCACTTAACGGCCACTAGTACCACTAGTAGGCACATAGCGTCCACTAGTAGCACTAGTAGCACTAAGCTTAGAAGCCACTAGTAGCACTAGTGGGCACTTAACGGCCACTAGTACCACTAGTGGGCATTCTGAGGCCACTGGTAGAACTAGTGGGCACTTAACGACCACTAGTACCACTATTAGGCACATAGCGGCCACTAGTAGCACTAAGCTTAGAAGCCACTTGTAGCACTAGTGGGCACTTAACGGCCTCTAGTACCACTAGTGGGCATTTTGAGGCCACTAGTAGAACTAGTGGGCACTTAATGGCCACTAGTACCACTACTAGCCACATAGCTGCCACTAGTAGCACTAGTGGCGCAAAGCTTAGAGGCCACTAGTAGCACTAGTGGGCATTTTGAGGCCACTAGTACCACTAGTGGGCATTTTGAGGTCACTAGTAGAGCTAGTGGGCACTTAACGGCCCCTAGTACCACTAGTAGGCACATAGCGGCCACTAGTAGCACTAGTAGCACTAAGCTTAGAAGCCCCTAGTAGCACTAGTGGGCACATAGCGGCCACTAGTAGCACTAGTGGCACTAAGCTTAGAAGCCACTAGTAGCACTAGTGGGAACTTAACGGCCACTAGTAGCACTAGTGGGCATTTTGAGGCCACTAGTAGAACTAGTGGGCACTGAACGGCCACTAGTACCACTAGTAGGCACATAGCAGCCACTAGTAGCACTAGTAGCACTAAGCTTAGAAGCCCCTAGTAGCACTAGTGGGTACTTAACGGCCACTAGTACCACTAGTAGGCACATAGCGGCCACTAGTAGCACTAGTAACACTAAGCTTAGAAGCCACTAGTAGCACTAGTGGGCACTTAACGGCCACTAGTACCACTAGTGGGCATTCTGAGGCCACTAGTAGAACTAATGGGCACTTAACGGCCACTAGTTCCACTAGTAGGCACATAGCGGCCACTAGTAGCACTAAGCTTAGAAGCCACTAGTAGCACTAGTGGGCATTTTGAGGTCACTAGTACCACTAGTGGGCATTTTGAGGTCACTAGTAGAACTAGTGGGCACTTAACGGCCACTAGTACCACTAAAAGGCACATAGCGGCCACTAGTAGCACTAAGCATAGAAGCCACTAGTAGCACTAGTGGGCACGTAACAGCCATTAGTACCACTAGTGGGCATTTACGGCCACTAGTACCACTAGTAGGCACATAGCGGCCACTAGTAGAACTAGTGGGCACTTAACGGCAACTAGTACCACTAGTAGGCATTTTGAGGCCACTAGTAGAACTAGTGGGCACTTAACGGCCAATAGTACCACTAGTGGGCATTTTGAGGCCACTAGTAGAACTAGTGGGCACTTAACAGCCACTAGTACCACTAGGCATTTTGAGGTCACTAGTAGAACTAGTGGGCACTTAACGGCCACTAGTACCACTAGAAGGCACATAGCAGCCACTAGTAGCACTAAGCTTAGAAGCCACTAGTAGCACTAGTGGGCATTTTGAGGCCACTAGTAGAACTAGTGGGCACTTAACGGCCACTAGTACCACTAGTAGGCACATAGCGGCCACTAGTAGCACTAGTGGCACTAAGCTTAGAAGCCACTAGTAGCACTAGTGGGAACTTAACAGCCACTAGTACCACTAGTGTGAATTTTGAGGCCACTAGTAGAACTAGTGGGCACTTAACGGCCACTAGTACCACTAGTAGGCACATAGCGGCCACTAGTAGCACTAGTAGCACTAAGCTTAGAAGCCCCTAGTAGCACTAGTGGGCACATAGCGGCCACTAATAGCACTAGTGGCACTAAGCTTAGAAGCCACTAGTAGCACTAGTGGGAACTTAACGGCCACTAGTAGCACTAGTGGGCATTTTGAGGCCACTAGTAGAACTAGTGGGCACTGAACGGCCACTAGTACCACTAGTAGGCACATAGCGGCCACTAGTAGCACTAGTAGCACTAAGCTTAGAAGCCCCTAGTAGCACTAGTGGGCACTTAACGGCCACTAGTACCACTAGTAGGCACATAGCGGCCACTAGTAGCACTAGTAGCACTAAGCTTAGAAGCCACTAGTAGCAGTAGTGGGCACTTAACGGCCACTAGTACCACTAGTGGGCATTCTGAGGCCACTAGTAGAACTAATGGGCACTTAACGGCCACTAGTTCCACTAGTAGGCACATAGCGGCCACTAGTAGCACTAAGCTTAGAAGCCACTAGTAGCACTAGTGGGCATTTTGAGGTCACTATTACCACTAGTGGGCATTTTGAAGTCACTAGTAGAACTAGTGGGCACTTAACGGCCACTAGTACCACTAGTAGGCACATAGCGGCCACTAGTAGAACTAATGGGCACTTAACGGCAACTAGTACCACTAGTAGGCATTTTGAGGCCACTAGTAGAACTAGTGGGCACTTAACGGCCAATATTACCACTAGTGGGCATTTTGAGGCCACTAATAGAACTAGTGGGCACTTAACAGCCACTAGTACCACTAGGCATTTTGAGGCCACTAGTAGAACTAGTGGGCACTTAACGGCCACTAGTAGCACTAGAAGGCACATAGCGGCCACTAGTAGCACTAGTAGCACTAAGCATAGAAGCCACTAGTAGCACTAGTGGGCACATAACAGCCATTAGTACCACTAGTGGGCATTTTGAGGCCACTAGTAGAACTAGTGGGCACATAGCGGCCACTAGTAGAACTAGTGGGCACTTAACGGCCACTAGTACCACTAGTAGGCATTTTGAGACCACTAGTAGAACTACTGGGCACTTAACGGCCAATAGTACCACTAGTGGGCATTTTGAGGCCACTAGTAGAACTAGTGGGCACTTAAAAGCCACTAGTACCACTAGTAGGCACATAGCGGCCAATAGTAGCACTAGTAGCGCTAGTAGCACTAAGCTTAGAATCCACTAGTAGCATTAGTGGGCATTTTGAGGTCACTAGTAGAACTAGTTGGAACTTAACGGCCACTAGTACCACTAGTGGGCATTTTAAGGCCACTAGTAGAACTAGTGGGCACTTAACGGCCACTACTACCACTAGTAGGCACATAGCGGCCACTAGTAGCACTAGTAGCACTAAGCTTAGAAGCCACTAGTAGCACTAGTGGGCATTTTGAGGCCACTAGTCGAACTAGTGGGCACTTAACGGCCACTAGTACCACTAGTAGCCACATAGCGGCCACTAGTAGCAGTAGTGGCACAAAGTTTAGAGGCCACTAGTAGCACTAGTAGGCAATTTGGGGCCATTAGTAGAACTAGTGGGCACTTAACGGCCACTAGTACCACTAGTAGGCACATAGCACCCACTAGTATTACTAGTAGCACTAAGCTTAGAAGCCACTAGTAGCACTAGTGGGCATTTTGAGGTCAGTAGTACCACTAGTGGGCATTTTGAGGTCACTAGTAGAACTAGTGGGCACTTAACAGCCACTAGTACCACTAGAGGGCACATAGCGGCCACTAGTAGCACTAGTAGCACTAAGCATAGAAGCCACTAGTAGCATTAGTGGGCACGTAACAGCCAAGCTTTGCACCACTAGTGCTACTAGTGGCCGCTATGTGCCTACTAGTGGTACTAGTGGCCGATAAGTGCCCACTAGTCCTACTAGCCTCCATAGCGAGGAGTACTAGTAGGTACTGTAAACAGCCAGGACATGTTGCCATAACACTACACGCTGTCTTAATCCCAAAATGACTTATAAAGCTGGCAACAACTAGCTAACTTATTTTCTCACATTGACAGCTTTAGAAAACTTATACTGTTATGAACCAGAAAAATAAGAAATGAGTTACTATGGAGGGAATGACGCAAACTATTACATTAGTAATTCTGTGCATATCTTAGCCACTAAAATGTCAAGAATTCCACATGGGCTATTTTATGGGTCTATCTGAATAAAATAGTTCTGATTAAGTTACCAAAAAAAGTTGGCACATCTTTCAGTATGACTGCTGTTAAACACTTTAGTATCCAGAGTGGCCACTTTAAGGCTTTAAGCACACAGTTTGAACATCCACCAATCAAAATCCATGTCCCACCTTCTTCATTTGCATGCAGTCAACTAGCCCTACTAGTGACACTTGTGGCTGCATGTTGCAACTTACATGTTAACTAGTAAACGCTAGAATTTCCACTAGTAACACTAGTGGACATTAGTAACACACAATATTATGGTTTTACTATAACCACTAGTAAAAGCCAAAAAGTCTACTAGTAGCACTAGTGAAACATTTTGATCTCACTAGTACCACTAGAAGAGGGCAACATGTCTACTAGTACTACTAGTAAGGGCCAAAATGTGCACTAGTAGCACTAGTAAGTGGCAAAATATCCACTAGTAGCACAAGTAGGGGACTTTTACACCTTACTAGTAGTACTAGTGACATCATAAATGCTCACTAGTGTTACTAGTGGCAAGGTTTTGTTTTTTTACTAGTGTAACTAGTAGAAGAAAGTTTGTCTCACTAGTGAGCTTCTGAATGTCACATGTAAAGGCTTTGGCTGTACTAGTGCGCATCTGCCCATCACTAGTTCTCAACTAGCTTGCCACTAGTATGCAATTAAACACTACTAGTGCGTGACTACACACTACTAGTGCAACATTTCTGTAACATGTGAGACATTTCCGCACACTATTAGGACAACTTTGGCATACTAGTAGGACAGCTACATCTTACTAGTGAAGCAAAACTTTGCACTAGTTGACATCTGTATGCTACTAGTACTACTAATGCAGCACTAGATGTTAACTAGTAGAAATTTATAATGTCACTAGTAGCACTAGTGGTACAGAATTGTCAACTGTGGATATTTTAGCTTTCACTGGTACTACTAGTGAGCATCTTCATAGTTACTAGTAGTATTAGTAAGAAACAAACCACCCCACTAGTACTACTAGTGGACATTTAGTCTCTTACCAGTACCTCTAGTGAGGTCAAAATGCCTTACTAGTGCTACTAGTGGGTATTTTTGCGCTACTAGTAGGGTCCAGGAGGCTACTAGTGCGTGACACATGCCTACTAGGTGGGTCTAGTAGTGTCACTAGTGCTGCACAGTAGTTTACTAGTAAGGTTTGATTGCATACTAGTAGTCCAAAAGGGGCACTAGTGGTGGAACAAACGTGACAAGTAATACGTTATACTAGTGCACCCTAGTCATTATACTAGTGTGCCAAATTGCCTTACTAGTGAGGACGAAGTGTGTACTAGTACATGGACTTAAAGTTGGATATCAAAGATATCTAATAAATGCTTAAACGGCTTTCCATACACTACCTCGTAAACACCTAGGCAGCCACAGCTGACCAACCGCTCCCGAGCAAGAGCACTCCCACAGAGGAAACACTGGAAGGAAGATTAAAATAAGTTAAAGTATGTAATAAACAGAGAATAAGTATGGTAAGGTTAAGTAGTAAAAACACTGATAAAATGTATTAAGTAAAACATGCAATGCAATAAAACAGACTAAAATAAATAATAATCAGTTAAAAGCTAGGCTGAAATGGTGAGTCTTGAGCCTGCTCTTAAAAACATGAACGTTCTCTGCTGCCCTGCAGCCTGTTCTAGAGGCCGGATTCTAAACAAATGGTCTTTTGCTAAGCAAAGAGATTGAAACATGCGAGAATGTGAATTTTTCATATTAAATAGCCGATATAATCATAGCTGCATCTTCATCTTAGTGAACTCATAAAGAGATGGACAGAAAGGCTGGGGCAGCACATCATGGAGGACAGAGTTAAAAGTAGGGACGCACCGATCAAAACATTTGATATTATTGCTCTTATGGCCAATAACTATTATTTACAATGGTATAAATATTACATTAATCTCTTACAAAGATGGAAATAAATAGTTTTTTTTATATTGGCTCAGTTTTACTTATCGGACCAATACAATATGTTAAAAAATGACTAACATTGGCAGATACCGATGTTGGTGTCAAGACATTGTGCATTCCTAGACAAGAGCCCTGTTCTCATGGTTTTAGTTATGAAAAACAGGAGAGGAGGAGGAAAGAGACAGTAGAGGAGGATGGAGAAACAGGAGTTTAGCGCTGCAGATACAGGTTTATTAAACACAATATTATGTAATAGGAAAATCATTTGTTTTTACTTTGCATTCATTTTCCATTTATGATCAAATGCTTTGAAGTATGAGTCATGTTTACTTTAACTGATTCCACTATTTTTTATCAATAAAAGAGAAAGGAAAAATAGGGGGAAGACAGACAGAGACACAGAAGGGCAGCATTCGAGAGCTGAGAAGCAAAAGAACTGAAGGAGCGCTTTGAGAGAGAAGAGGAGGGACAGGAAAGAAAAATTAACGAGTATGAGTGAGTTTTTGTGATGAAGTTATGGAACAATCTGAATTGATAGTCCTGGCCTGGTGGAGGTGCGATCAAGCAGGATGTGTTCACATAGGCAAGGGAGTTACACCACTGTGTTGTGTCAAGATATTGTTCCCCTCAGATGAGCAATGTAGTTTTACAAGACTGTGGTGAAAATTCTATTTAAATTATGTTATTTTTTTGGCGGTGAGGGGGCCCTTTGAACATTTTGTGCCCAGGGGCCCCTGCTAACATAATCCGGCCCTGTCTATAGTTACTGATGGAAAATGATCCCCTGATTGCATATTGTATATGTATATACAATAATGTATATACATATACATTATTGTATTATAATCAGAATTTCTTTTTCAAAAAATGCCCTAAAGTGCTTATTTTAGGTCTACTGAAAACTATGTGATATTAAAATGAAAAATATAACTTTTATATGACAAAAATGTCCACATGTTGTTTTTAAATTTTTTTGAGTAACCACTGCCATTCAAGCAATAGCCAGAGTTTTTCAATTTTAAAACGGGTTGTTGATTTTAGGCGGAGCAAGAAAAAGAAAAAAACATTTCTGCTGTGTTCCATCTTCAGTTTCTCCTAACCAGTAACAGATAACATGCATAATGCCATCTATCAATTCTACTCAACGTTACCTTCACAGTGACACCAACATGGTTCAAATACTCATTTTGGTTGCTGAAATATACTAATTCTTCATGGGTAAGCATTTTTCGAGAAATAGGCTTCAAAATAGGCCTAAGTTATAAGGGGGCATCGTCTTCTCAAAGTTGCAACTGCAACAAGTCCATTTGAGTCTGATTGTTGAAACAGAAAAAACAAGGAAGAAATTCAGCTAAACTGCAAACAACCTTTTCAAAAACAAAGCTCATTATTCTCATTATTAGTCAGCCATCAAAACCCCTTTGCTGCAGCTTGCTAACAGAATCAGTCCTACAGCATCACTGCTAGGAATACCATTGATACAGATTAACACTGAGTCACAGAAATGTCTGTAAGATAGATGGTATGAAAGACTCCTGAACTTTCTTGAAGTTGGAAAGGCTGGGATGGCAGAAAAGTTTTTGGCATTTTCCAACTTAGATTGTAAAAAAACGGTGCTACTCCACAAAAAAGAAAGAAAGAAAGTTGGACACAGAAGTATAAAATAATAGATTGCGTTTTATACATTTCAGTGGGACTGTAAATGGAAGTCATTTGAGGTAACCTGAGGTGCTTGGGGGCCTCTGGGCCTTTTCTCCATTTGTACGTCAAGCCCACTGCTTCAGTTTGTGAAATCTCCTCTGCCAAGAATGGCAGCAGGACAAATATGTTCCCAAATCTGCAGAACCTGATTACAGATCTGCTTCACAGCACAGAACCATCACAAAACAAACAGCACACTGTTTTTAGCTTGATTAAACCATATGCAAATGACACATGCAGAGTAATCAAATACGCCTCTACACCCATCAGAATATAACAGTTTGTATTCTACCTGTTTGAGACGCCTGCTTACCAGATCTCATGTGCAGCATCACTGTCTCCTGTGCGTATTTTTTCTATCATTATGTTTGCAAAAAGGGGCTATGAAGGACAGCTACCATGTTGCATTTCAGGACATGATGTAAGGTATTGGCAATGTTGGGGTACAATTATGATTGGCATAGCACTGATGGGGATTTACTTGATCCTAATTTCATCTTTTAATTATTTGTTTCATCATAATTGGTTTAAAAAAATAAGGGGAAAAAAACAGGAAATGTTCAAATTTGTGAGTAGAATAGCTGTTGACTTAAACGTGCCTGGTAAAACTCAGAGGATGTTTTGTATGGAGCCTCTGAATTACAGCTAAAAAGTTGCCACATGTTATTTACTTTTGACCTTAATAATGTGCAAATATGCTTAATCAACATTAAATATTTCCACTACTTCTTGTCTACTTGCTCTGTGATGCACTGGTGACCGGTCCAGGGGCCACCCTCTCACTCAATGACCGCTGGAGAAGGGCACCAGTACCCCACAACCTGAAAGGATGATCAGGATGGACATTGGATGGATGAATAGCTGGTTGGAGCTGGTTGAAAATTTGGTTGATCCGTACCAGTCTGTGGGACTTTTCATACCCACGTTGGCAGCTGGTAAGCAGAACGTCACTCGGTGTTAATGTTGTTTCACCAGGGGTCATAAGAAATATCAAACCTTGGTAAGAAAGGAGAAATTCACTGCTTCACCAAACTCGTTGCCCAGTTTTCCAGATGTCACTATCGATTAGGAGGATTAATCAGAACTCTGCATCAGCCCTTTGGTGTCCATTTTGTACAACCTACAGAATTTCAGTCTGTTCTTAAAACTTTTCTCCCTCAGAAGTGCTTCTTTGCACCTCTTGTTGTCACAAAGCAGCAGTGGATGTATAGGAAATCCCACCCACCTGCTGTCATTGTTGAGCAAGCTCTGCTCTGGTGGCAACTCAATTTTTTTTAGCATTTCTTTGAAAGAACCAATCCAGGAAGTGTTCAGCACATAGAGGAATGTAGCTGGGCCACAAACAAACTTTTTATTTAACCCCTTAGAGTTTTTACTCTAATGGGCCTTTCCTGACAACACCCTTTCTATGTACATATACATATTTTACATCATTGGAAAGCTAAGGTTTTTCAATTACAATGATTTATGCCAATCAAGTATACAATTATACCGGAAGACAAAGTAAATGCTTCTGTCAAACCACTCAGAAAGAAAGGTAACCTGCATCTCACCATTTGAAGCTGAATATCATCAACAGAACAGAAACTGTATTTTTATGTCACAGTGGTCTAATTAATGTACTCCAGTAAAATAGCTACTACACAAGTCCTATGACCAAAATCGAACATAATCTGCCGTTGAAAACCATGGCAGTTTCCTCCTTGGGTGTATTTCTTACAAAGTTTGCATCATAACTACCGTTAGCATGCTCATATTAGCCTAAAAATAACACAGCAGCACAATTTTTTCTTATTCTCTGAATTTTTTTGTGGCTGGCAAACAAACTGACCGACTGGTATGGAGTAAGAATCAGAATGTCACTCAACGTTGCACTGTGACTGGGGTAAGCCGTATTGCGTCATTTCCTGTTGTCGCTGTTGAACTTCCTGTAAGCTGTTTGGTGTTCAGACTCTCTTGAATTGATCTTATTTTCTCTGTGCTGAGGCCTTTCTAAGTTATTTAACACACAAGCACACTAAAACACACGTTTTGTTGGGGTGTACTTTACGTTTTGGGAACTCCTTGTGTTTCACACAGCTTTTCTTGGGGTGGTAAGGTCTCGCTAGCTCAGTTAGCTTAGCTTCATTGCGGCTATGGCTACTCTTCTTTCTCCTGTCTCTAACTCTTCTCTCTTGCTCTCTCTGTCAGATGTTTAGTTACTTCCCTGCCTCCTTTAGTGATATTGGTAACTGTAATAAATGTAATATTTTTGTAGCTTTGGAGGCGAGGGTATCAGAATTAGAAGCACGGCTCCGTGCTGTTGAAAAACCAGCAGATAGGCGAAGCCCATTAGCCAGCGCGGAGCCAACAAGGATAGAACCCCCTAGCCGTCCTCCGGTAGAGCCCGCGCAGCCGGGACCTCAGGCCGGCTGGGTGACTGTACGTAGGAAGCATAGTTCTAGGACCCAGCCCCCGGGCCACCACCAACCGGTCCACGTTTCTAACAGATTTTCCCCGCTCAGGGACACACCCGCTGAGAAGCCGACCCAGGTAATTGGCAGCTCCATAGTCAGAAACGTGGCATTAGAGACACCATTGACCATAGTCAAATGCTTGCCAGGAGCCAGAACGGGCGACATCAAATCCTACCTGAAACTGTTGGCTAAAGATAAACCTGGTTGCAGCAGGAGGATTATGTCAGTATAAATGAGTTAACTTCTTCCAGTCATTTACATTTTCACATTCCTAGAAATACTGGGCGAGGAGGAGGAGTTGCAATCATTTTTCGTTCTGATTTACTAATTAGTCCCAGACTAATTGATAGCTACAGTTATTTTGAACATCTAACCCTTAATTTTCCTCATCCAAGTTACAAAACATCAAGACCATTTTTGTTTGTGGTTTTGTATCGTCCACCAGGCCCTTACTCTCAATTCTTGGATCAGATCTCACATTTTTTATCTGATTTAGTATTAAATACTGATAGGGTTATAATAGTGGGGGACTTCAATATTCATGAGGATACTGATAGTGATAGCCTAAATGCAGCCTTTAATGCTATTTTAGACTCAATTGGCTTTACTCAAAACGTACAGGGATCGACCCACTCGGGTAAACACACTTTGGACCTTGTACTGACATACGGTATTTAAAAAAATAAAAATCTTTTTTTTTTCTTTTTAGTCCTCCACTTGATATATGTGTGAAAAATCTTTATTATGAATTGTTGGGGTTTTTATTTCCTGATGCTATGGACACGGAGACGGAAAACCAAGGAGAAGAACGAAGGAAGATGAAGAAGAGAGGCAGGAAACAAAAAGTCCAGAGAGAGGGCGAGTTGAAAACACAAGAGAGGAAGGGGAACAAAGAAAACACAGGAAGACATTGAAGTCTGCCTCCATACCCACAGGACGGCAGAGAGAGGGGGAAAAACAAAACAAAACAAAACACGAAAAAGGAACATCGACAAAACAAAACAAACATTGCGAACCAAGAACCACACAACCACATCACACAAAAATAGACATAAATATACAACAACAATGCCACAGAAAAACTCATGGTACCGATTAATCAAGCTCCAGTAATGATAACCTCAGCCCAAGAATATATCCTTAAACACCAGAGACCCCACATCTATGTGTGTGTGTTAGCATGCTGGTGCATATAAGGTTTCTCCATAAGAGTGTTCGATAGTTGGTGTGAGCAGGCATCAATCTGTCTCCCAGGAATCGATGCAGACATGAAGGAGATTGGAGCAAAGACATCCAAAGGACCCCCAGAGCCCCAGGCGGACATACGGTATTGAGTGTGAGGAAATAACAGTCCACCCACATAACCCGGTCCTGTCTGACCACTTCTTGATAACTTTTGAATTTACTTTAACTGACCATCTTAAATCGGAAAGAAAATTTAATTATAGTAGAGCTTTATCAGACAATGCTGTAACAATTTTTAAAGAATCTGTTCCATTCTTACTTTCCTCAGTGTCTCAGGGTAACACAGTGGTTGGCAGCAGTTCTATCTCTAACCCTTCAGAAATTGATGGTCTGGTTCACAGCGTTACTTCCTCATTGCGTATGACATTAGATAGTGTAGCCCCCTTAAAAAAGAAAGTGGCTAGCCATAGGAGGCTGATTCCTTGGTTTAACGCAGAGTTGCATACTTTAAAGCAGAATAGTAGGAAGTTGGAGAGAAAATGGCGCTCTACACGCCTAGAGGATTCGTATTTAACCTGGAATAACAGTCTACTGCTGTATAAAAAGACCCTTCGACAAGCTAGAACAGCATATTTTTCATCATTAATAGAGGCGAATAAGAACAATCCTAGGTTTCTTTTTAGTACAGTTGCCAAACTTACACAAGCCATTTTCAGACAGAAGTTCTGGAATATTTGCAGACAATTCCATCCGGTCTTTAACCGGAGTTGTGTTTTCAAACACGCCACATCCCCGGAACATTGCCTTTCAACTGGTTTCACACAGCAATAAATGCACCGGAGAATCCTGATGAATATCTGTGGGATGGGGGGTGCGGGGGAGTGAGGGGGTTCTAGGTGGATATTAAGTAAAATTAGTGCTGTGGGTGTACGTCATTTCCCCAAACAAATGCATTATTGCAAAGATGGTAGACAAAACTGCAGATCTACTCGGAGCGCTCGTATTTGTGATGTGTGCAATTTTGCGCAAATGGAAACGCTTAAGAGACATCGATGAAAAAGCTGAAAGGAAAATAATGACATTTATACGTCATCAATGTGTGCGCTCACAGCGTTCCCTGCCCCTTTTCCCCACCGCCCCACACCCCTCCAGCTTTCACGGAACATTACCTTACTGTTTGAATGCAAACCCCATACCGCGAAAAGTCCGCTCTTGTTACTAGGTCTTCAGCCGTAAAATTACCGGTAAAGGGTATCCGGACAAAGTCCGGAAGATTGCTTTCAGACACAAAAGCAAAACAGACGAAGTCCGGAAAATTACCGTTTTTCATGGCCTGTTTGAAAGGGGCTACAGAGTCATAGCTCTCTTGAGCCAACAATTCCCCCAGCTCTAAGCAGTGATGATTTTATGGGATTCTTCATAAATAAAATTAGTTCTATTAAAAATAAAATCATTGGCTTCCTCCTAAAACATGATTACTTCTTCCTCAGTAAATGAGGCAGCATCGGAAAGAACTGTAGAACCTAATTTGTGCTTAGGCTGTTTTGATTCAGTCGAGCTTTCGGAATTATCAAAATCATCTCATCTAAACCTTCAACTTGTATGTTGGACCCAATCCCAACCAAATTATTTAAGGAAGTGTTCCATTTGGTTCCTGGCCCCATTTTGGATATGGTGAATCTATCCTTAGTAAACGGATACGTACCACAGGAATTTAAAATAGGTGTAATTAAACCTTTACTCAAGAAACCTTCCCTTGATCAAGATGACTTAGTGAATTACAGACCTATATCTAACCTTCCTTTCTAATCCAAAATCCTTGAGAAAATTGTTGCTAATCAAGTCTGTGAGCATCTAAACAGTAACGAGCTGTTTGAAGAGTTTCAGTCAGGTTTTAGAGCTCATCATAGCACTGAAACAGAACTGCTGAAGGTTACTAATGATATTCACATGGCCTCAGATAATGGACTTGTGTTTGTTCTGGTTTTGTTAGATCTCAGTGCTGCTTTTGACACAGTGGATCATAATATTCTCTTAGAAAGGCTTGAACATGTTGCAGGGATCAAAGGAACAGCACTAGGCTGGTTTAAATCACATTTGTCTGATAGATTCCAGTTTGTTCATCTAAATGATAAATCTTATTCACTCTCAAGGGTTACTTGTGGAGTTCCACAGGGTTCTGTGCTTGGACCAATTCTTTTCACCATATATATATGCTCCCAATTGGTAGAATCATTAGACAGCATGGGATACATTTCCACAGCTATGCCGATGATACACAACTATATTTATCCATAAATCCTGATGAACCCAGTCAGTTAGGTAGATTACAGGCATGTCTGGAAGACATAAAAACATGAATGACCCTAAACTTTTTTCTTTTAAATTCTGACAGAAGTGGCTGTCTTTGGACCAGAAGTTCTAAAACAGAAACTAATAAGTCAATCACTTCATCTGGATGGCATTAAATTTGCCCCCAGTAATAACGTAAAGGACCTCGGCATTATTTTTGACCAAGACTTGACATTTAAATCCCATATTAAACAGGTTTCTAGGATTTCTTTCTTTCACCTCCGGAATATTGCTAAAATTAGAAACATCCTGTCCAGGAGTGATGCTGAGAAACTAGTCCATGCATTGGTTACCTCAAGGCTGGACTACTGTAATTCTTTACTATCAGGAAGTCCACAAAATGCTATTAAAAGCCTTCAGTTGATCCAAAATGCGGCAGCAAGAGTTCTGATGAATATTAAAAAGAGAGATCATATTTCTCCTGTTTTAGCTTCCCTTCATTGGCTCCCTGTTAAATCCAGAATTGAATTTAAGATCCTTCTTCTTACATACAAAGCCCTTAATAATCAAGCTCCATCATACATCAGAGATCTAATTGTTTCATATGTTCCTAACAGAGCACTTCGCTCTCAGACTCCAGGTTTACTTGTAGTTCCTATGATTTCTAAAAGTAGAATGGGAGGCAGATCTTTTAGTTATCAGGCTCCTCTCCTGTGGAACCAGCTCCCAGCTTTAGTCTGTGAGGCAGACACTCTGTTTACTTTTAAGGCCAGGCTTAAAACTTTCCTTTTTGATAAAGCTTATAGTTAGAGTGGCTAAGGTCATCCTGAGCTATCTCTGTAGTTATGCTGCTATAGGCTTAGACTGCTGGAGGACAGACTTACCAATTTTCTTCACTCTGCTACTTCCTTTTCTCCTACTACTCTCCAGTTGTATTACAGTACATTCTGTTATTTCGACTGTTAACTTTGTTTTCTCTCAGTGTTTTTCTCTCCATAGAAGATATACCTGGTCTGGTATCCTGCTTGGCTGCAATGCCCTGTTGGACGGGGGGCATCGACTGGGATGATCCTCCCAGTAACTGAACATCCACTGTGTCCTGTTATCAACTTTCTACTTTCTGTAACATAGAAAGTTCTCTTATATCAGATCTTCTGTTCCTTCTGTGTCTCTGCTCTGTCTTCTCAAACCCCCAGACGGTCGTGGCAGATGGCCGCTCCTACTGAGCCTGGTTCTGTTGGAGGTTTCTTCCTGTTAAAGGGGAGTTTTTCTTCTCTACCGTCGCTACATGCTTGCTCAGTATGAGGGATTGCTGAAGGATTGCTGTGGTTGGAAAGTCTGCCCAACCTTACGCCAATGACTGACAAAATCTGCTGGGATTCCTTAAATAGGAAACTTTTTAACTGATTGGAATGTTTGTATAAATGTATTGAAATGACTTCTTGTTAAGTGCCTTGAGATGACATCTGTTGTGAATTGGCGCTATATAAATAAACTGAATTGAATTGAATTGAACTTGCCTTTGTTGTATTGGCCTCATCCCTGCTTGTGCTAGCTTTGCTCTTATTTTCATTAAGCCATTAAAAATAATTAAATATCTTCTTTACTGCCTCCAAAGGTCCATATTAATACCCTAAAGCACCCTCTGCTGGTTGTCTTGGCTCAATACAAGGTCCTATATCATGCTATTCTACACTTAAACCCATGATAAAATATTACTGTTGGCACTATGGAAACATATTTTTTCTGAAATATGAGTTATATGAAATATGAGTTATTTCCTTTCAAATTCTCAACCTGAAAATAGGACACTTGGTTTGCTGAAATCCCGCCTCCACCCGTGTGAGTCCCACCCATTTCATGACATGGCAATAGAGAAATCACCCCAAGGCTCGTGTGAGGGCGGGCAAGATATCCGGTGGCGACATTGGCAGTGTGATTTCTCTGCCACAGGGGGACAGAGTTAACAGCTTTGTGTGTAAAATTTTTGTGTAAACCTAATAAGTTATTTGTTTCCAGTTTAGTTCTAAACTTGTTTGTGCAACATTGTATTTATGTTTAGTATAAGAATGCCTCAAGTTGTTAATATTGGCATTAAAATAATCAAGTAGGCCTATTTCACATAGTACTGGTATCCAGGCGTTAATGTTCAATTGTTTTGGGATGATTATTGAAAATGACTTGATAAAGCTATATGCACAGCTCCACTATTTCCTGAACTAAGTACAGCCCTTTTATTTCCTGTCTGTATTGGACAAACTGATCAATCCAGGTGTGTCTGACCTCAGTAGTGACAACAACAATGGTCAGACACACCTGGGTTAATCTGTTTGTCCAATGATGTAAGACAGGAAATAAAAGAGCTGTACTTAGTCAGGAAATAGTGGAGTTGTGCACAAAGCTCAGAAAGCACAAGTTTGATTTAAAAAAAGAAAAAAAAAAGCACAGCCCCACCAATACTATTTTTCACCAGCTGCCACTAATATATATATATATATATATATATATATATATATATATATATATATATATATATATATATATAGCAGGAATAATTAGCTACAATAGCCCACAGTCACAAAGGTATAGCTCACTTCAGACATATCTGAAATAGAGGCTACTGTCACTCTTGGCTCATATCTTGAGTCACTTTGGCGAATAACAATTTATGTAGGCATAGACCCATGTGAAAGTCAAACATACATTTTCAAACAAGAATGTTTTTAGCACCTAGTGCATAGAGCTTTGTCATTGGCCAACTCAATATTGGAACCATCCAGCTAGCAGCTGGCTGCAGTGCTTGCTTAGCAGCTAGCACTTTAGTTTTACCCACTGATCTAAACGCTCCATCAGGTGGTTTGAACCTCGGAGTGGCGACAGTTTGAAGAAGTAATCCGTCAGAAAATCCACTCTGGTGCTGCCAAACGTTCATCAAGCAGTCATGTGAAATGAGAGTCACAAGCACATTCTGGCTTGGTTTTTGTGAGCTCCCGAAGATAAAATCCAACAATTTCTGGCGGTTAAACTCTTCTTTAGGAAGGCGGAACAAATTCCTGTACCTCTCGCAGCCATAAATGCATTTTCGCATTCTAGGCATCTTCAAAAGTGCAGACTAGATGAGAAAGAAATCACTTCTTCATAACTGCGGCGCTTGCTGCTAAGAACTCAGAGAGTGTGCGTGAGTGTTTATCATTCAGCAGACGTTTTTACATCGGTGAGGCTAATTCAACCAATATGAACACTCTTGCTAAGCAACATGTCTGCTTAGCTACCTTGATAGATTGAATTTAGCTCGACTTTGACTTTACAATAAAACAGACATCTATATGTTAACATGTTTCTTTTATTGTGTCTAAATGGTGCCATTTTAATAACATTGTTTTGCTTTCAGTTTAAATATATCTTACCTTTCTGCAGCATGTTTTTTTTTTTTTTTTGCTGATATTAAAGTTATTGTTTCTGTTACAAATACTCCAAAATGACAAAACTGGGTTCCTGTTATCCTGTGCAGGAAAAAGATGGAGCTGTTTTAAAAGCTCAAATAAAGGGTTTAGGTTTGAGGTGTCGGTGGACATGATTTGAAAACATTTTCTGGAATCACGCTTGTTATATATAGTAAGTGGGAATTCAGGGCAACAATGTAGGGAAAATAAGTTTCTTTTCTAAAATTTACTTTTTGATTTTATTGAATTAAAGTGCAACACATCTAAACTATCTAAATATATATATATATATATATATATATATATATATATATATATATATATATAGGTGAATCACTGAATACCTTCAAAATGTTAATTCATTTAAGTTATTCAATTATTGGTTATCTTACTGTTAATTTAAAATCGCAAACAAATAATTTCTAAGATTAAAATATCTTATGTAATATAAGATTAATCAAAAGACATATTTCCTGAAGGAGTGTTATGCTGTGGTGATCTGGTAGCCTACGAAATCATTGGGAAGATTGCATGAACTCGCAGTCACTGACTATCTCCTCAACAAGGATAAGTATTTCAAAAGCTCACTACTAAAGACAGCTATCTGTTCAAAACATTGCGCCAAACCATACTAATGGAAAATTTAGTGGGAGGAAAAAGTATGCTAGGAAAAAATGCACAGCCAACAGGTTTAGCCACAGCCTTGAGAGGGTTGTGAAGCCAAGTCAAGAGTTTGGGGGAGATTCACAAGATGTGGATGGCAGCTGGGGACAGATCAGTAGGAGCTTAGAGTGAAGAGATACAGAATCAAAGCTGCTTAAATCCCAGAGTAGTTTAGTTGTGATTAGAGCCATATAATCTATTTCTGTTGATCCACTATGTTACAAGTCCGTGCAGCCGTCTACATGGACATTTTAAAGCACATTACTTTGCTGACGAGATTTATTAACATGCTGATTTCATTTTGCAGCAGGACTTGGCAACTTTCCACGCTGCCCACAGTATCACCACATGTTTAAATGACCGTGGTATCACTGTGCCTGGTTGGTCTGGAAACTCACCGGGACTTTTAATCCTACAGAGAATCTATGAAGTATTTTCAAGAGGAAGGTAAAAGACACCAGAATCAACAATGAAGAGCTGAAGGCCTTTATTAAAGCAACCTGAGCTTCCATTAAACCTCAGCAGCACCAAAGGCCTTCATGAACACAACCTCAGTGCATTACTGTACCATACTTAAGACATACTTTTATGAAGGCCCAAACTGGATTTAGTGTTTTCATTTGCTAAAATCATTTAAATTCACAATAAGTAATGCCACCCAATCAAATTACAATTTTTTTTAAATCCCATTTTAAAGCTTCCTGAGCTTGGCTTCTGAAGACATTATCACACATTTTTGAGCAGAAGTCAGCCTTTTGGAGGTCTTATTACCATTTTAGGATTGGAAGAGACATTTAGATATCAGAATTGATGGCTCTTCTGCTCTAATTTAATTTAGTGTTGGTAGTAGGGGGTGTATTCTGATGGCAAATTGTTAATCCTCGGAAACACGCGGTTTTGGCATCAGCTTTTCAGACAAGCAAACTGGGAAAGTGTCATATGGCAGATGTCACCATGTTAGCAAGCTGTTGGAGGCCAGACAAATTATTTTTATTGTCTGTGCCCTTGCTGTAATTGCCCTTCTGTCTGAAGTCTGCATCAGTCGGGGAAACACATGAAGAATTTTCTAGAAATGTGCATCCATCCAGCCCTGTCTTCAGTTCAGATTGTTCATTAGGAACAGTTGGCAGTCAGATGTCAGCATCCGTCTCCTTTTTACCCACAAATCCCAGTGTTTTGGCAGTGTTTCCTCATTACATTCTCAGCCCTAACAAACCTCAAAAGAGTTTGGTTGTCAGAGGTCTGACCTCAATTTTCAGAGGTATTTTGTAGTTTTTCCGCTTCTGCGGGTAAAGCCTGCCGAGACGCTGCTGTGACATTGGGCAGCACAGATAAATTTGTCTTCATGAGTCCCTGTGAAGATCCCTAGCATTCATTATGTTGGGAAGGCAACTGCATTTTTTCTTTCAATTACAGAATAATTCCCTGAATACGATCCACATTAATTGCAAACAGGCTCTGAAGTGCCAGAAACCTCCACGCAAACAGTGCTGCAGCACTTGTGACAAATTCAACCTTTCAAGTGTTTTCTTCATACATAACAACTAGATGTAAACAGAAGAGACCAGAATATTAAATCTACATGGAAATATATTTTCTTGATAAGATTTACTTTGGTCAAATAGACTTGTGATCAAAACAAACTGGCTGGTCCACTCCAGTACACATCAGAGAGATAATACTTTGGTTGTGCTGTGAAATGTAGGCATATCAGATCAGGGAACATGGTGTCTGTGTCTGTTAATATACCTACGTGATGAAAACTTCTCTGGTGACTTTCTAGATTTTGTGGCAGGGCAGACTGCAAGGACAGAACACAGAAAACAGTATTAGCGATTCTCGGGAGGCTGTGGTCCCTAACCCCCTGCGAGAAGCTGGGGACAACTGTAGGGCTGTTGTGTGGAATACTTAGGAGCTATCAGTATCTTAGCTGTATTAGACAGCAGTAAAAGGGATCAAAGACAAAATGAATCAGAGATATGTTTGCAGTAAAGCCACCACCTACCCAAACAAGCTTGAATAAATGTTAGCCATTGTATTTATACACGAGTAACTTGAGAAGCAAAGTATTATTGACAGTCAAAGTTAACAGTTGTTTAACGTAGCCGCTAGCATCTTAAGCTAACAGCTATTCAAAGTAAAGCTAACATGTAGAGTCTAGCTAACAGCTACTAAGATTTAAACTAGTAGATATTAAAAGTCAACTAAATCAACCAAAGCTAACAGCTACTCAGAGTAAAGCAGCACATTAATTTAGCTCTGAATAACTTTCAGCTTAAAGTGGCTATTAAGTTACTTAAGTTGAAAGTTATTCAGAGCTAAGTTAATACCTACCAAAGCTAACAGATATTGAAAGTTAAACGCTTTTCAGATTCAAGCTAACAGTGAATGAGCTAACAGCTATTAAGAGTGAAGCTACCAAAACTAAGCTATTCAAAGTGAAGCTAACAACCCCGTAAACTGAAAGCTATTTAGAGTGAAGCTAATGCCTACTAAACCTAGCAGAGATTAAAAGTCAATCTAAAAGCTATTCAGATTTAAGCAAATAGCAACATAATTTATCAAAATTAAGCTACCAGCTATTTAGAGTCAAATTACACCTGGGATTAGGACTCTGAAAAACAAAATATTATAATTCAAGTCAGTGAGAAGTCTAAATGTATTTTTCTGTGAAGAGGATTTATTCATGAGCCAGAATTTATGGAAGAAGAACTATTTGTTAGAAAAACTTCTGGCAGAGCTGTGCAGATATTTTCTGAAGCCAAAGTGTAGGCAGTTGACGACAAAAGTTTTTGGTGGAAAAATATTGACAGTATAAATAGACTACTAGAGTCAGCTGGAGAGAGTTGAAAAGTAAAAAAAAAAAAAAAAACATTCTGTAAAACATGTGTCCAAACCATCAGGATTTTTTTTTTAGGTTTGGATGTCAGAAATTCCCTGTTGAAGGACCTCTAAATTGATCAGATGTTGATTTGGCTCAGGCAGAAAAGATTTTCACTGAAATCTTCAAATATGCTTGGAATGTTTGTATTGAAATGACTTTCTTGTGCCTTGAGATGACATCTGTTGTGAATTGGCACCATATAGATAAACTGAATTGAAAATATTTAAGCAGAGGTTGCTTCTGTTGATGTCTGCAGGTGAGATACTAGCTGCTCAAACTGCAATTTAACTTTAGTCAAACCACTTTTGTGTGCCGAACCTTCCCCAACCCCCAACATTTCCAGCTATAGGTTTACTGATTGAGCAACAGTTGTTACTGCAATGGAGGAGCTGTTGCAAGATTAAAGTGCTCATGACACAATTTTGCATGTTTAGTTCATCAAAATTGTCAAATACAATATAACCAAAATATAAATAAACTTCTTGCAGAAGTGTGTATGTGTATGAAAACTGGCTGATGATTTGAATGGCAAGCCACTGAAAACTGGATCATTTCTGACCCTAGGGATGGAGGTGGAAGTGACAAAATTGGTAGTATATAGAAGGAGAGAAACTAACTTTTCGCATTGTTTGTTGGTCGATCTTTTTCCCAATTTTGATCTTCATTTTTTAATATTGATATTGGTCCAACACCAGAGAAGTAGGTTTAAACCTGTTTAGGTTTCCAAGAGATCTGGTTAGTCAAGAAGACTGAGCAAAAAAAGGTGCTTAAAACCAGAGACAAGTGGGCCCCAACAGATGCATGGAGGCTGTGCTCAGCACATCTTGAGGTAGGCTAAAGTAAAGCAATTCACCATCAATTTTTGTCATGTGAACAAATATATAATAAGAATAATATAATAAATGCAATAAATACAAAAAATATACATACTGTATACAGTAGATTAGATGCCTTCTAGATCTACAGTAGATCCAGATGTCTCATCTGAATCAACCACTCTTATTTGAGAATCATGACATGCTAGATCTACAGGTCCTTCTCAAAAAATTAGCATATTGTGATAAAGTTCATTCTTTTCAATAATGTAATGATAAAAATTAAACTTTCATATATTTTAGATTCATTGCACACCAACTGAAATATTTCAGGTCTTTTATTGTTTTAAAACTGATGATTTTGGCATACAGCTCATGAAAACCCAAAATTCCTATCTCAAAAAATTAGCATATTTCATCCGACCAATAAAAGAAAAGTGTTTTTAATACAAACAGTCAACCTTCAAATAATTATGTTCAGTTATGCACTCAATACTTGGTCGGGAATCCTTTTGCAGAAATGACTGCTTCAATGCGGCGTGGCATGGAGGCAATCAGCCTGTGGCACTGCTGAGGTGTTATGGAGGCCCAGGATGCTTCGATAGCGGCCTTAAGCTCATCCAGAGTGTTGGGTCTTGCGTCTCTCAACTTCCTCTTCACAATATCCCACAGATTCTCTATGGGGTTCAGGTCAGGAGAATTGGCAGACCAATTGAGCACAGTAATACCATGGTCAGTTAACCCTTTACCAGTGGTTTTGGCACTGTGAGCAGGTGCCAGGTCGTGCTGAAAAATGAAATCTTCATCTCCATAAAGCTTTTCAGCAGATGGAAGCATGAAGTGCTCCAAAATGTCCTGATAGCTAGCTGCATTGACCCTGCCCTTGATAAAACACAGTGGACCAACACCAGCAGCTGACATGGCACCCCAGACCATCACTGACTGTGGTTACTTGACACTGGACTTCAGGCATTTTGGCATTTCCTTCTCCCCAGTCTTCCTCCAGACTCTGGCACCTTGATTTCCGAATGACATGCAAAAAGTACTTTGGACCACTGAGCAACAGTCCAGTGCTGCTTCTCTGTAGCCCAGGTCAGGCACTTCTGCCGCTGTTTCTGGTTCAAAAGTGGCTTGTAGCCCATTTCCTGCACACGCCTGTGCACGGTGGCTCTGGATGTTTCTACTCCAGACTCAGTCCACTGCTTCCGCAGGTCCCCCAAGGTCTGGAATCGGTCCTTCTCCACAATCTTCCTCAGGGTCCGGTCATCTCTTCTCGTTGTGCAGCGTTTTCTGCCACACTTTTTCCTTCCCACAGACTTCCCACTGAGGTGCCTTGATACAGCACTCTGGGAACAGCCTATTCGTTCAAAAATGTCTTTCTGTGTCTTACCCTCTTGCTTGAGGGTGTCAGTGATGGCCTTATGGGCAGCAGTCAGGTCGGCAGTCTTACCCATGATTGCGGTTTTGAGTAATGAACCAGGCTGGGAGTTTTTAAAAGCCTCAGGAATCTTTTGCAGGTGTTTAGAGTTAATTAGTTGATTCAGATGGTTAGGTTAATAGCTCATTTAGATAACCTTTTCATGATATGCTAATTTTTTGAGATAGGAATTTTGGGTTTTCATGAGCTGTATGCCAAAATCATCAGTTTTAAAACAATAAAAGACCTGAAATATTTCAGTTGGTGTGCAATGAATCTAAAATATATGAAAGTTGAATTTTTATCATTACATTATGGAAAAGAATGTCACAATATGCTAATTTTTTGAGAAGGACCTGTATACGGAATCTAACAATAAATGATGAATAGTGATTTTTCTAGATTATTTTCCTTTAGCATTTAGAGAGACGAATTAACCATGTTATAATTTTGGACTGTGGTTGGAACCCGGAGTACCCGAAGAGAACGCACGCATGCATGGGGAGAAAATGCAAACTCCATGCAGAAATTCCACAGGCTTGGATGCGAATTCACAACCTTCTTGCAAGGCAACAGTGCTTAGATGAGACCGATAAAAACACATATTTCATAAAGAAAGCTGAAAAGCTTGTCCATGTACTGTACAGTAAATGCACTCAGTACTAGGACACTAGGACAAACAAGCATTCAGCCTGTTGAATGTGAGCTAACCACTCAGAAAACGAGGTGACAGGCAGTGATACGCCTTGGAAGCGTCTATTGTTTTTCAAGTGTCAGTCACGTCACAGTCCACAAACCAGAGGTCAATCTGAACCAAGTGGGTAATGACATTTCCGAGTGAAAAAACACTTCCACATCTTTGTGTCGCAAGTAGAGCCCCTGTTCCCGCCGTCTCCACTCCTTTATCCAATGCCTTTTCTATTTGTGTCTTTTTTCTCTCGGTTAAAAACTAGTCCACAAACCACTGCCATTGTATCCTTTTTGGACACCTTGTTAATTTACTCCTTTGACTTTACTAGTCATGTTTTATCTCTTGAGGTTTTTTGAGATTTCCTGTCTGAGCTGTGAATGTTCGCTAGTAAAATCGATTTGTGTGTGTTGTGACTGCACACCACAAACTGTAGGACCAAAACAGGAATATCCGTTTATTAATCGCCGTGTGTGTGGTCTGAAACTCTTGCGACAATTTTAAAATCCTGCTCTGTTAACCAGGCTTTACAATGTTCGGTCTGGTGTCTCATCTTCCTCTTGTTAATACTCCATAGATTATGGGGTTCCTGGTCAAGCCAGTTTCCTTGCCAATTCTACATGGCAACACTATGGTAATTAAAGCAGGTATTGGTACTTTCACCAGTGTAGACAACAGCAGAGTCATACGTCTGTAGATCACATGGCTCCACAAATCAGGACAGGCTGTGGAAACTTCAACCTCAAGAAACTACAATTACACTACTCTCCACTCTTCCTCCAGGCTCTGGAAAAAGAAAACTTACTTTCATCTACAAACAGGAACCTTTTTTCTTTATTCCAGAAAAGACGTGTCAGGTTCAGTCAAGTTGATAAACCAAATTTTTGTTTTCATTAGCTATAAGCCAGTATGATCAAATTAGGCTTAAAAAATGTAAAATGGTGGGTCAAGTTAAAGGACATAAAAAGTAAGGGGGGGAAACATGGAATGGCAGAGGATGTGCATGTACTCAGTCTATGATTAAACACAATTTAAAAATGCAGACAAGCAACCAGGTATGTTACGTATATAAGTGATTATTAAAGATCTCATTCACTTGTTTTTTCAGTAAATTGGCTGTGGTCTCAAGCCAAAATATATGCCTTGGGGTTGCAGTTTGTTAGAGGAGTGGAGGAGAGGGAACCACAGGATTACGAGTGTTATTCATTCATATTCAGGATGTGCAAATGTCTTGCCTCTGAATGGCTAATAGCAATGTCACTCTTCACTGGTGGTGGTTAAAGACAAATTCCATTCGTTCCTTCCTCAGCTCTTCTTTCCCAGGGAAAAAATGCAACGCTGATGTGTTATCTCCATACATAACACAAGCCTGTTCTACCATGTTGTTGCTGTTAGCTTCTACTAGCTTTGCTCTCTCCTGACTGCAGAATAAATGCAGCCTTCCCGTGGGCGGCAGCAAGCCAAGGTGGTCGAAGCCTTGAATACGAATTTTCTCTGTGAAGTAGAAGAGACTGGCTTTTTCCGACTCCCTCATTTTTGACGTCCGCTCCTTTCTGTGGCTAATGCTGGCGATAGGGGTTGAAGAAAAATCTCACGTGCAGCAGGCATTTGCAACCCAGAGTGACCAATCTTTTTTCACAAAGAACAATGATCACATGGTTTCCCAGTAAACAAGACCTTTAAATGAGAAATATTAAGGTGATTATGTTATTAATTATAATTATTTATTTTTAATAATATTAATTATGTTATATATATTATTATATATTGTTTGCTTCTCTGGTATCTTCTGTTTTATATGGTTGAATTCCCTATCAAGCTACCCTCATATATTTGTTCTGTTTCTGTTAGATAGCAAAAGTACATTTGAAAATGTATGTTTAATAGACCTTTTTAACTCCAATCACTTTCAAAGCACAGTTAACCACTTTATCCCAATTCTTTGTTGTTTTTCAGGACATCAGCTGATAAGACGACAATTCATATAATTTGAAGTCTCTCACACATTCCTCAAAGCTCTGCTCTTTTTTGCAAACTGAGCTCTGGGCTAGAGTATCCTTACACAGCGTGCCTGCAGAACCGGGTGTGTAAATCAAATTCTACAAACCTTATTAGCATAATTTTTGGTGGTTTGATGGTTAACATGTGGGCCTCTGTTTTTACAGTCAAGCCTAAAACATACGGAAATCCATGTTGTGTATTTAATTAATCAATTAATGGTTTGCCATGAACCCCACCCCCACCCCTCACAAAAATAAAACAGGATGTAGCAGAACAACCTGGATGTGCAGTTTGCATTGCATGTACTCAGATCACGCCCACCTGGAAAAGTCCTGCATGCTTATGTAGAGATTTTTCTCAGCTGATGCAGATTACATCTTATTCTGATAGTGATACAGATAAGGCTTTTGTTTTTTAGGCCAATGAAAAGAAATCGCTCCACTGGTAGTACCTAAAAAGTGCAGTTTAGAGAGGTTATTCTCTATTTGTTTAGAGGTCAGAGCCCTCAAAATGTCACTTTCACTTCTAAGTAGAACGTTGCTTATTGTTGCCAAAGTTAAATCTCCTTATGTAAAAGCATATTGTATTCTTGCAAATTGAAAAACAAAACCAAAAACCAAGTAAAAAACAAAAAAACAAAACCAAAAAACTGTTGACCTGAAACAGAGCTGGGAACTCACAAAACCACAATGTAAACTCATTCTCATCAACATGTTTTCTGAGACATTTTATATTTCTTTTTAATAAATTCTACACATATATGGTTTATAATGACATGATGAATATTTTTTTTCAAACATCTTTTTGGACCACTAAAATCCCTAGAGAGATAAGAAAACAATTTCTGCACCAAATCTTCTGAAAAACACCATGGTCTTCATTTTTTGGGAAATGGAAGAAGTTTGGAACAATCATGACCCTCCCTAGATCTGATCCCCCGGCCGAGCTAAGTACTATGAAGAGCGTCCATCAGGGAGGTGAACACTGAGGTAAACCACTGTGAATGAACCCCACCCCAAGACTTTTCGGGTCGAATGACCAGACGGGCACATCTCATTAAAAAAGTACATAGTTTTGCTAAAATACACTTTAGGTAATGTCAGACCAGGAGAAATTAACTTTTTTGGTGTAATCATTTCACCATAAAAAGGTCTGGCGTGAAGTCCAAGACCATCCCGAGGCTAACCTTGGCCTTCCACCGGACGTGTAAGGATTGCATAACACTTGCGAAGCGTAATACACAGCTAATAACCGCCGTTATAATTAATGGGGTTGTTTCCACCGGACTCTAGGTCTATTTTCTTTATGAGCTACGCTTCCAGAACATGTCAAGCTCAGCAGTCCAGATTGGGCCAGACAGGAAATCAGACATGGGAGCAGTTTAAACATTTGGCAAATTTCAAAATAAAAGACATAAAGATTTCCGATTGCTTAACTATAATTTTATGTCTGCGGCCAAATTATAGAGAAATTCTTCCAAAAACCCTGCTTCAGACAGGTCTGGACCTCAGACTTAAGGCAATGATTTGTCCTCCGACACAACAATGATTCAAAGGGCAGCCAGAGCTGGGACTCAAATCTCCATGTGGCCACCTAATCTTTGAGTTTAAAGAAAACATTGGAGTAAATACCAAAAACAGGTGTGCTACGTTTGTAGACGAGAACCCAAGATGACTTAAAACCGTGACTGCAGCCAAACGGTAAAAGTATTGAGCAAGGACTGAATATTTATAAAGCCCTGCAACAAGTGCCGTGTGCAAATCTTTAAAAATAGAGCACTCTAATCTAGTTTAGAATTTTTGAAAAACACGTGGAAATTTGTGTGTTTTGTAATGTTTGCCGAAAACATCTTAACTGGAGTTTTGTCGTGTGATTAAGTATTTATGCCATGATAGTTTCCCAGGGAGGATGTTCAAACTGCTCTGTAGCTCTCTCATCTGAATAATCTCATCTGAAATGAGCCTTCTGTTTACACAACAACACGTCAGCCTCTAGGAGGGCCACCTGTGTGTTTCTACACTTGGTTTCAGGTCATATGTACCGGCCGCAGGTGGTCGGATCAATTGGAAGCGTTTAATTACTGTTGTGACAAATGGCAGAGGCATTTAACGGGCTTTGCTGAGCAAATGATCTCGGTGATTGCAGCAGGGGGAGCGTGCCATGATTCACATTGACAAGCCATGAATTATTAAGCTGCCAGAGTTGCCTGACGCCCTGAAGCCATGTTTCTTTTTGTAGACTGGAGCCCGGCGGGGGCAAACAAAGGCGGCACAAAAGGGGATTTCGATGCAAGCCACCCATGAGGCTCAAACTGATGGACGTAATCAGAAGGTTGGTGTTGAAGGTACCAGGGGTATTAGATTTAAAAAGCTTTGTAGTTAAAAATGTGCGTTCATGCACTGAGTCAAAAGAAGATTACGTCTTTGAATGTTGGTGAAAAACATTTTAAATAAGGGATGGATTAAAACTCTTCCTGGCACAGACGTTGCTCATGAATAAGGTAATTTATTAAAGTTTTATTCAACCTGTGTTCGCTCGCACATATTCACAACATACCACCACAGAAATAACTGCAGGAAACATAAAAAATGGATGGTGAGGGTTGCATGGGAAAAAATTGACATGGGTTGAGTTTTCTGACAGATGGAACATCACAATAAAATAATTTTGGAGCCTTTGAAAGGTATTCATTGTATAACTTTCGGTGCTCTATCAGACATCAGAAGCCTGCATGCTTCGCTCTCTCAGGTGAAGGAGGAGATGTACCTTAACGATAGCCTGTTCATTCTCCAGATGGTTCTCTTTGGGGGTTTTGCCTCTATTAAAGCACTATATTCACCATGTTGTTGACCTTGCTTAGGTGGCATTCCTGCTGTCAGTGAGGGGGAGTTAAGAGGTTAAGAGAAAAAAAGTCATGCCTTTTTGTGCAAATGTGCAAAGACCTTAGGAAGTAGGTTTTGATAGTGATAACATGCATATTCCAAGGACTAAATAGCTTAATTTATCCATAAATAACTTGGTAAAAAAGTCAGAACCTCAGTTTACCTTGAAACTGTACTTTTATATTATTTAGCCAGTCATATTTTCCTTACAAACTGCACACTTATTTATTTTTATTTTATTCAATGGGCATAGCTGACATATTTTCCAGTGAGTGGTTGTAAGAGGACTGCAATTAACATGGAACATTTATTATTTTGAATCAGAATCTGCTCTTTTAGCCAAGTTTGTGCATACAAACAAGGAATTTTACTTAAGTTCTGATTAACTCAAAAAGAAGACACAATATAAATTTAAAAAAAAGGGAAATAAAATATTTTTTTTCTTGTAAATATGTATACAGTATTTTTACACAAGATGAGGACGAGGTTGAATTAGTGCAAATATGCATGGTAGGGATCCAGGCACTCTGGAACTTTTAAGCTGACCTGAAAGTCTGAACAGTTTGTGTCCAGGATGTGCGGGTTCTCGAGATATGTTAGCTGCCCTTTTCCTGATCCTAGACTAGTACAAGTCCTGGATGGAGGACCTGGAGACCTAATTGTTGCCATCTGGACCTTTCCTGTTTTGTTGATGAGCCAAACGACAGTAATGGAAGAAGACGGAACAGACTGAATAATGGCTGTGTAGAAGATGACCAGCAGCTCCTTTGGAAGGCTGTACTTCTTGAATTGCTGCTGGAAGTACAGTCTCTGCTGTGCCTTCTTACGAACAATCAGTGGTTTACATGCAGTAAGAGAAGATTAAATTATTGCTTTAGTCCAACTAAATTCTGACTTTTGAAATGCAGGTATACACCTTCGTCTGGCTGAAGTTTAGCCAAATTGACCTACTCCTAATCGAGCTAAAACACCCAGATAATGCGGTTAAAAAAACGTTGTCCTCTGCATGTATACGACATCCCCAGATGAGTAGAACTACTACTGGCCTATGCCCTCCATCTCAGGTCCCGAGAAAGAGTGGTTCCTAGGAACCGGATGTGATGGAATGAGAGATAGTTTGGGAATTCCACCGTCACCTCCACTGTTTCAGGTTAAACTTCAGGTGGTTCTGACTACACCAGCGGACCAACCGATTTACCTCTTGTTTATATGCCAACTCATCACTGTCCTGGAGCAGACCAATAAAAGTCATGTCATCTGCAAACTTCAAGACTTTCACAGACTGGTCCACTGAGGTGCTCTCATTTTGAGAAGAGAAGTGAGGAGAGAATGCAAAGATTGGTTTAAACCAAAACATTTCAGCAGGGATTTTAATGGAGCTCTCTTTCAACCCCTTGTTTGTTTAGCTCATGGATCTCTTACCTGATTTTTTAAAATAAAATGAAATAATAATAATAATAATAATTAATAATAATAATTAATAATAATAATAATAATTTGACAGAGCAGAAGCCAGACTGAAGTTTAATAATAGACTGTTAATCTTTTCTTCCCTCTTCAGATTTTTAGGACTGAAATTTTTAAATTCTATAAAGCATCTCACCCATCTTGTTTTAGAGATAACAAAATCGTTTAACTTATAAAAACAACAACTTATTGAGCGATGCAGGAGTCACTGGTTTCTCTGGAAAGTGAATGGTTCTCTACCTGCTGAAGGTTTGCATCATCGTGTGTGGCCAGGCAAGCTGCAGTGGATAGTGGGAACTCCGATCACCATTCTCTGTCTTATGATTGACCACTGTGGTGTAGTCAAGCCTCCATTCGAACAAACTGAATCGTTCCTCATAAAAACCTAAAAATAGGTTAAAGTCCTACAAAAAGTTACATCCAGAGACAAAGGATCTCTCAGGTCATAAACTCCTTCATTCTACCTGGGTATCTACCTGGTTCCTTGGTGGTCCCTCTATAGTCACCAACTGCTTACTTGCTCTTTCCACAACAAAATCTGGAAACCTTTGAGGAAACGCTAGTCACCACACCATGCCATCTGTCATTGCTACATCCAGCTACTTACCCACAGAATCAGCAGAAACCTCCTTCGTGACATCTACAACTCCTGAGCCAGTAGAACCACTTGATAAAATATTACTTGCCATTCATTCACTTATACTAGGCGGGTGGGACACAACCAGATTGAAAGCTGCGCCAGCAGCACTACATTCAAAAACGCATGCTTTTGTATTTTAATGTGCAGTGCAACAACAGTTTTGTGCTGAGCTAATCTGAAATGGAGCTTGGTGGAGCCTGTACTGTGTTCTGCTGTAGATGAACAGGTCACAGTGAACAGTCTAAAGATAGTGTGGTTTTGTGATAAAGAATGAAGCCTTGCTGATATTATTTTTTAGTTAAGCTATTGTAAAGTGTTTAAGTGTTGTAACCCAGACTTGCATCTATATTAAAACATTCATCAAATTTCTAGGCACAACAGTCTGTCATGATAAACACCTCAGTAGTTAGCAAGACAGATAGCTTTTAGCTTCAAATGTGTGCAACAATTATATTTCCCCCCTAATAATTGCCACACCTTTTTATTGTATTCTTATACATATGAAATATTTTTATGTTTTAAGAAATTTTCAAGTTTTCCCCACAAGTCACTGAAGTTAGGAGAAGCATAACCTTAGCTTTTAGCTTGAGCTAACTTCTAAAACGGGGATAATAATCTTTAAGTTCGTACAATTTACAGCCTTTCATGCTTTAATGTGACATTTTGTTTACCTTTTTTAATAGTCATACTTCAGATACACTTAAAAAAATATAATGTGCTAATTATAGGCAGCAGTGGCTGATCTAGAAAAATATTAATGGGGTGGCAAGAAAGGGGCAAGCATTTTTCAGGGGTGGCACCATATACCAGAATTTTATACATATATTGGTTTTATTGATCGGTCAAACACATGCTTCACCTCTTCACTACCCAGTATTTACATATATAACAGACACATACGTGTGTTTGTTTTGCTTCAGGTCATCTAGGCCCCGTTTACACTAAGGAAAAACGCAGATATTTCCCTGCAGTTTGGCCTCTCATTTAAACGAAAACGATTATTTCGAAAAACTCCGGCCAAAGTTGAGATTTGCGTTTTCTCCGTTTTAAGCATTTGTGTGTGGACAGAAATAACCAGTGTTTTCGGATCATCAACGTCACTTTCCGCGACAAAAATGTTCCGACATCTCTTGTGCGACTTGTGTTTACACTCTGAAACAGCATTTATGCCCTCAGAGATGTGTTGGGATCATCGATTGTCCAAGCTCTGTTTGCTTGCTTGTTTTTACAAGCTCAAAAAGTGCTATATGTAGAAGTTAGAACATAGAAAGTTACTCTTGAGTGGATAGGATTTAGGGGAACTACTGCCCCCTACAGGTTTGGCATGTCTATAAATGTGCTTAACAACACACTTATGCGGTTAGGTGTGGACCGAGATTTTTTTTTAAACGAGGTGGTGAGGATATTCGTTAAAAAAAAAACCCGGCTACGTGTGCACATGGCCTTAATCACCTTAAAGCTGCATTAGGTAATTTTTTGGTTGAAATAAAACTTTAAAAAAAATCTATAGTCAGTTTTTTCTTGTCCTGACGATACAATTGAATCAAGTACTTTTTGCCGCAGTTGCATGTAGAGGCAGCAATTCCATTTATTTTGAGGTGGTTTGGGGCTGTACCACCTCAGGGTGCGCTCATGAGAGCGCGCACCGTGACGTAATGATGCACGTACGTACCCATTTTGCTAATTGCAGTTCCTCTGATGGCCACATGGTGCGCTCTCTGCAAATTCCGCAGAGCAGCTTTAAAGGTTCACCAAAGAGAATATAATGTGACGATTTTCATGTGCAATGGAAAAGGAGCTTCACACTCCTAATGTCCAATTTTACATAACTATTTCTTGAATTCAAAGCTGCCGGCTGGGGTGGCAGCGGGGGTGGCAAGGCTTTCTTTTAGGGTGGCAACTGCCACCCTATGCCACCCCAATAGATCTGCCTGTGATAGGTAGCTATTTTTTGAGTGGTTCCACACTCAAGCACATAAGGGCTAATGAACGATACATTACTAATACATGTCAGCTAATACCCAGTAAACAGGATCTTTTTGACAGTGTTCCCCATCAGCCTACTGGTATTCCGTGTTGGCAGTGTTTTTTTTTTTTTTTTGTTGCTTTTTTTAATAAGGAAAGCTAACTGGCTGAGAAGCATTGATGCAGTTACAGATTCATCAGTTTGAGTCGACATTCATTTGGTTTTAGATCGTGTTTACAAGTCAAAGTCATGACACATGAGCTATTTTTTATTTCCTCAACTATTTTCCCCAGTGCTGCGAATAATAAGTGACGAGGTGAAAGTTCCCCCCAGCAGGGTTGCAGAGGGACGCAATTCCCTTCAGTCAGCAAGCTTCTACCTCCCCCTGACCTAATTATCGCAAATAATTGCTCAGAACACCCCACGATCAGGATGAGATCAAAAATAACACCCTCAGCAGTTATTTTCTGTTACATGACAAGAAATTGCAGTACAAAATAAAACAAACTCAGTCTTAACAAAAAACGAATGGAAAGCTTTCTTGTGTCAGAAGCCTCTGAAACCTAAAACCGATTTCTACCTTAAATTCGGCTTATTTTCTATCAACTTTTCCATCAACAATTAGAAAAATATTTGTAATAACAGAGGTTCGTCTTAAAGACACACCTTAAGGAGTTCAACCCCTCTGTATGGCCATTAGGTCTGCAGTGGGACTTCATTATGACTGCCCTACACAAATTTCCAGTCGTCTATAATTACTTGCCTTGACGAGACAGACAGTGTTTTAACAAATCGCGTTATCTGAAGTTTGACAATAAAAGGTTAAACTGATTAGTGAGTTCCAGCTCCACTGTGTCCTCTAACCTACTTATGTCTTGGAGTCAGCCTGTGACATTCTGTTAAATAGACAAAAACAATTTATGGGTTTGGTTAATCTTCAGTCATAGTCTGGCCAGCTGTTTCAACATTGTATGACAGACAGATGTGTACAATTCAGCACCTAGATGTGCAGACGCTTCTTCTATCATTTGACATAGAATGAGCCACTCTAAGGAATTCATAGCTTAAAATGGTACCAGGATAGGATGCCAACAGGTGCAATAAACCCTCTTTTGAACTTTCCTTCCTACTGAATATTCATCCGACAGCTGTTGGGAACAGGAAGCGACGGGGAACAACACCAACTCGCCCACAAATGGTATGATGAGTATAATTATTGATGCTGAGCAGAGGTCACCAACATTCAACAAAGTCAACACCTACTGATCTCGGAGAATAATGTGATCTCGAGTTTTTCTCAAAAACAGTGTGTAGAGAGCTCCATAAAATAAGTTTCCATGAGTGAGCAGTTGCATCCAGGCATTGACCCAATGCAACGTGTCGAAAGCATTGCATCCTAAAGGCAGTGAAGATGTCTTCTCTGGAGTTACAAATAGTGCTCCTGAGTCAAGGTTTTACAGTTGACAGAAAAAGGACCGCTGTCTGAACTGAACTAAGTAAAGAGTAAAGTTTGGTGGAGGGAGGAATATGGTGTGGTGATGTTTTTTTCGTAGTTCCAGTGAAAAGAACAATCCATCCTGCTGCATACCAAGACCTTTTGGGTTATTTAATGTTTCTACCTGTGAGGGAACAGTTTAGGGAAGACACCTTCTAATTCCAACGTGACTACAGATCCATGCATTGAGCAAATCAGTGCATGGATGTTTTATTACTTTCTCCAACTGAATAGAAACAAAACTGAAGTATTTAATTTTGGACCTAAAGAGGAACAATCAAGAGTCAGCACAGCTTTAGTTAATACAGCCGAAAACTACCAATCAGGCCCGAAATCTAGGTGTAGTAATGGACTCAGACCAGAACCTCCAGGGTCACAATAAATAGAAAGTCCACAGTAAAAGTCTTACACCCTTGCAGGCAAAACAATCTCCTTGTGTGTAGCTGGTGGTGTGGAATGAAGCCATAAAACAGGATGGGACAAACCTGCATTAGAGATAAGACCTTATAGTCCCGCATTTATTTAAAGCACAGCATGGTGTATCACTAATTGATATGTGAAGAGTAACCTCAAAGTCTTAAACTAAAGTCCTCTCGTCAGTTCTTCAGTGTCACCACAACTCTGCACAGTCCCCTTTAAAGCAGCTTCTGGTAGCCTTACATTGTACGTGCCTGAGAGATTGGAGAGAAATACTTCAATCTGCGTCTGCTCTTGTGTGCAGCGTGCATTCCACCCATTCGGAGGTTTAAGTAGGTCAATGCAGTCTCACATGGTTATGCAGTGATGCACATTGGGCTCCTGCTGGTCTGGTTTGTAGAAAAGGAACAAACAAAAAAAAAGCAAAGAAAAAGCAGAGTGACTTCTATGATAAGCTAACTTTTCTTAACCTTCTGCATCTCTTATCAAGAGCAAAGACAGAAACAAAAGTAAAGTTCGATTGATTTCTCTGTTGCTGTAAATAAATAAATGTTCCACCTCTCACATCAGTGGCTTAAGCCCCTGTCTTCTGGTCTGTTGAACCCCATTCATCAGGCACAGCACTGCCAGCGCCACACCGCTGCCTCCGGTACACTGAGCTGGCTGAACCTCAAGCTGCCCTCTCAACATGAAACACAATGACAGCCACACAGGAACATAATGATTTAAGTTATCCTAGGGGAAGATATGTACAGTGCACTCATCCCCATTGACACACACTCCTGTGTTTTTAAATGATAATGAACTGAATTAGACCATACAGCCACACACACACACATATAGATAGGACAGTATGGGAGCCGCGGTCATTTTCAATCCCAGAGCTGATTTCAGATGCAGCATATGTCAGGGCTTGTAGCAGATCCAACCTCGAGCTTGTTAACCGACAGTCACAGCAGGAACAAGTTGTTCAGGCTCTCCTTATTTTGTAGAACTGCCACAAAGAATGTTTTTTTTTTTTACGCGTAGCCTATATATACAGCAGAGTCCAATTAATTAGCTTTAAACAGAATATCAAGAAGTGAACCAGATCACAATTGTATCCCTTTGTAACCTTCTGCAGGTTCTTACAGTTGTAATATTATATCAGGCTGCCAGCTACCTCATGCATTGCCAAGTCTTTAAATTATTTCCCCTCTGGCTCGGTTGTCAGGAAGGTATGTGTTAGTAAATCCTGCGGCCGTTGTTAGGAAAGAAGCCCGCAAACATGAGCTGACATCCTGCTTGACCACAAAAATTTATTCATGCGTTCTGCCACAACTATGTCCATGAGAGGGGCGATGAAAGCTCAATGCCATATTTAAAGTGAATATATATTTTATAGGTTCATACACAGCCGCTGCCCACATCACTTTAAATGCGGACTGGAGAGCGAATAGTTTAGAATATATCCGGATTGATCAAAATAAAATGGGAATCACAATGAATTAACTAGGAAGGATTTAAAGAATGGCATCTTTTAGTAAGTGCAATATTAGGCAGAGTTAAACTATTATTGTTCATAAACCATGGATGAGTCTCAGTCATAAATCAATCTTTTCCTTCTGCAATAATATGGGTCAGCTGTATTTTTTGTTCAACACAGAATAAAAGTCATGGAAAAGTATCCAACATGTTACCATTGAGTGATCAACTGCAGGGCTGGGGTTTAACTGTCCAACTGGCATGTGGCTCAGTCCCTTTCAGTCCCTCCCCCAAAATGCAAACGGACCAACAGCATTCAATGACCAGTTTCGCCTTCTCGCTCCTTAGAGAAGCATTAGGACCTGGGAGACTTTTGTGGTTTTCTCTGCATTATTTCTGCTTTAAGACAAACAATTTTTTAAAATTACTGTATAGGCCTGAGGCACGTGCAAATGCAACCTATGGTATCCTGAGAGGATAATCATTGGAGTTTATTTTATCCCATTTCCCAAACTAAATATGGACGAATGTTTCCGTTGGATAAAGCTTTCTGGCAGATTGCACTGTGAATTCAATGTGACAACTATAAACTAGGATGTATGTTTATAGACATTCTTGGTAAGACAATGGTCTTTTATAATCTTAGCAATCAGCTCATTTACGTTAATATCAATCGCATTAAGCCTAGGTAATGAGCTTTCTAAAACTAGCCACCTAGCAGGCTATTGTTGTGCAAACTGAGTAAATTAATTTAAACACATTACCTTGCTGTACTTGAACAATGCTGGTCTTCAAAGATCTTTCTCTAGTCAAAGACAATTGACTCTAGATGAGGCTTTTCCTTCTTGCTTTGAGATCTGAACTTGCCTCTAATTTAAATTTGTTTAATATAATTCCAGTTTGAAATTGTGTGTGGTGACCTTTCTGAATGCTCCTTTAAGAAATTAACTGTTGGTGCCTCCAACATTTGTCAAGACCATCTTTAGGAATTGTTTTGGCACGGACCACTCTCATTGAAAACATGCTTTTAGCTGCGACGGCCTGTCCGAGTTAGCAATAGTAACTAAGTAGGGCGGGGCTTAGTGGGAATTTAGCCACTGTTCAATTGGGGCCAATTTAGTCTGATTTGGAGGATACTTTGTAGTCTATTCCAAGAGAGCCCCATTTGATTACCGTCAGTCTTCGCTGGCTTCAGCTGGTTAAAAGCTCTCTCACGCCTGATTCACACAGGGCGCAGAACGGATGCGGCCCGGTGTCTGTACGGCTGACTCAGACGAAAAAACATGGAGTACAATCAGAGCATTCACACCGTATGCATTTTTTATGAAGTTAAAGAAATGACATGAGCCAGACAGGTGAGATAGGACCCAGCCAAGTTAATCCGGTATATTTCAAAATTAAACCGGTGTTGCCTGTTTTTTCCCGGCTTTTTAGAATAAAATGTTTTATTTATACAGCACTTTTCGATACCCTCAAAGCGCTTCACAATTCATTCACTCTCAAAGTCACACACTGGTAAAGGCAAGCTACAATTGTATGGAGCTAGAATTGGGACTTTAGTTTTGTACCTGTAACTTTTAGTTTTGTACCTGTAACTTATGATTTGTACCTGTAACTTGTGTTTTGTACTTGTAACTTACGTTTTGTAACTTGTACACATTTAAAAATACAGGTTTCAAGTTTCAAGTTTCAGGTTTCAAGTTACAGGTTTCAAGTTTCAAGTTACAGGTTTCAAGTTTCCAGTTTCAAGTTTCAAGTTTCAAGTTACAGGTTTCAAGTTACAGGTTTCAAGTTTCAAGTTACAGGTTTCAAGTTTCAAGTTACAGATAATTTTTACCATATTTGGCTTGCCTAGAAGAACCAATGAGTGGCTTGCTGATTTTGACCAACAAATCATGTTTCTGCAATTTCTATCCAGTCATGGCGAGACGAAGGTAGGGCTCTATGGAAGAAATATAGTCTCATCAGAATCCAACTCTTTTTAGACATTGAATTTATAACACTGAATTTTTATCCTCAAGCAAAAAATTTGCCTGCAAAATTTCACCTGCAAAAAATTCACCTGCAGAAATTCGCCTGCAAAATTTCACCTGCAAAAAATTTATCTGCCGGAATTTGCATGCAAAATTTCACCTGCAGAAATTCACCTGCAAAATTTCACCTGCAGAAATTCACCTGCAGAAATTCACCTGCAGAAATTCACCTGCAGAAATTCACCTGCAAAAAATTCATCTGCCGGAATTTGCATGCAAAATTTCACCTGCAAAAATTCACCTGCAAAATTTCACCTGCAGAAATTCACCTGCAGAAATTCCCCTGCAGAAATTCACCTTCAAATGTGGTGAACTGTTAATGACCCAAGCCAAAGCAATCAGCACCAGATTGAGTCGACCGGCTCTTAGCCAATGAAATTACGGTCCTTTGGTCACATGACACCGTTAGCCAAAGGGACATTATTAATAAAACAAAATTGAAACGGCTGTCAAATACTACTTTGCGTTCAGTAACGACCTTCTTTTGAGATAAAAACCCTATCATTTACCTTCACCAAGCCGATGTAACAGCGCAATAGCCAGCTCACTGTTAACAAATGTCCCTTTGGCTAACGGTGTCATGTGACCAAAGGACCGTAATTTCATTGGCTAAGAGCCGGTCGACTCAATCTGGTGCTGATTGCTTTGGCTTGGGTCATTAACAGTTCACCACATTTGAAGGTGAATTTCTGCAGGTGAATTTCTGCAGGTGAATTTCTGCAGGTGAAATTTTGCAGGCACATTTTTTGCTTGAGGATAAAAATTCAGTGTTATAAATTCAATGTCTAAAAAGAGTTGAATTCTGATGAGACTATATTTCTTCCATAGCTTCCGGCCAGGTCTATCCAAGCAGGAGAAATCCGTCATGGTAGCTCTTCAGAGGGCTTCTCCCTCTGCGTCAACCCCTGGAATGATGGTAAGTTAAGCGTGTTTCCTTATGTATTTAGTTGTATACTTTTGGAAGTGCTAAAACATGATAATAAAGTTCTTTTAGGTTTGTTAACGTATGTATTGCAAAGGCTGCAAATTCAGACAGGAGGAGGTGCTGTACTCAAATTTAAAATGTAGTTAATACTTAACTCATAAAAATAGTTATAAGCATGTCCAGAAAGTATAACTGACTTTTGTCCACTGTGGTATAAGTTTTGAGATTGATAACTTTGCCTGAATTAAAGCTAAGCTAAGAATAGCAAGGGAAACGTTACCATAGCAACGCTTAGGCACACTCGACCCGGTAAATCTCTTTTACGGAGTAACGAGAGGTTACAGACGTAAGTATATTCTTTATGTTTTGTTAGAAATTAAATTTGGTGAAAATGACATTAAAATAGACAATCAAATGGACCCTGGGCTGAGTAGTTAATGAGAATCACTAGTTGTTTCAGTTAGTTTATTCATATCAAATATACAACTAAAGAGCAAACGTGACAACAAACAAAATTGTTTTTCCATCCTGTCTCTCTTCTCATCAGCCTCACTTTGCTGTCTCATGTCTGAAACAGAAGACATCAAGAAACACACACTACAAAAATTAATACAAAAACTTTTAGGAAATGTACATTAACTTGAGCAGTTAAATATATATCTATTACACATGTGCATGGAATAATTTTTTTTTTTTTAATCAGGTCTTTTGGTTTTGACCTGCAATGAGGTGACATTTCCCTGCAGGCTAATATTCTCAGAAATTTTACTAAAAACAGTGACAGAAAACAAGCAAAGAGGGGAAACGGGCAACTGTGTTAATCTGTGAAAGCAAGACTAGTTTTTACGACACAGGAGGAACTACAATATACTGAGATCACAGGTTCTGTGGTGTTTAAAGGTTAAAACTGCACTACAAGCTGAATAACTGGATTGATTCTACCTCCATGCTATGTTGGGCAAATTCTTTGCTCCAATGAGGAGGTGAACATTTCTTCTAGAAGAAGCCGTCCTCTCTTTGGCCCCTAAAACATATGACAAAAAGTTTAATTAGCATAAATCAAAATTAGCTGTTAATACATAAAGCATTGTGGGACTGCCAGATGAGCTTGCTTGTGAGAAATGATTTTCAAGAACTCTATTAAAATATGTCTATGCAAATGACAAAAGCCCAACCAATAACTATATATATATATATATATATATATATATATATATTGCAACGACACAGAGTGTTTTCAAGTTAGATACAGTGGCTTGCAAAAGTATTCGGCCCCCTTGAACTTTTCCACATTTTGTCACATTACAGCCACAAACATGAATCAATTTTATTGGAATTCCACGTGAAAGACCAATACGTACACGTGAGAAGTGGAACAAAAATCATACATGATTCCAAACATTTTTTACAAATAAATAACTGAAAAGTGGGGTGTGCGTAATTATTCAGCCCCCTGAGTCAATACTTTGTAGAACCACCTTTTGCTGCAATTACAGCTTCCAGTCTTTTAGGGTCTGTCTCTACCAGCTTTACACATCTAGAGACTGAAATTATTGCCCATTCTTCTTTGCAAAACAGCTCCAGCTCAGTCATATTAGATGGACAGCGTTTGTGAACAGCAGTTTTCAGATCTTGCCACAGATTCTCGATTGGATTTAGATCTGGACTTTGACTGGGCCATTCTAACACATGGATATGTTTTGTTTTAAACCATTCCATTGTTACCCTGGCTTTATGTTTAGGGTCGTTGTCCTGCTGGAAGGTGAACCTCCGCCCCAGTCTCAAGTCTTTTGCAGACTCCAAGAGGTTTTCTTCCAAGATTGCCCTGTATTTGGCTCCATCCATCTTCCCATCAACTCTGACCAGCTTCCCTGTCCCTGCTGAAGAGAAGCACCCCCAGAGCATGATGCTGCCACCACCATATTTGACAGTGGGGATGGTGTGTTCAGAGTGATGTGCAGTGTTAGTTTTCTGCCACACATAGCGTTTTGCATTTTGGCCAAAAAGTTCCATTTTGGTCTCATCTGACCAGAGCATCTTCTTCCACATCTTTGCTGTGTCCCCCACATGGCTTGTGGCAAACTGCAAACGGGACTTCTTATGATTTTCTTTTAGCAATGGCTTTCTTCTTGCCACTCTTCCATAAAGGCCAACTCTGTGCAGTGCACGACTAATAGTTGTCCTATGGACAGATTCCCCCACCTGAGCTGTAGATCTCTGCAGCTCGTCCAGAGTCACCATGGGCCTCTTGGCTGCATTTCTGATCAGCGCTCTCCTTGTTCGGCCTGTGAGTTTAGGTGGACAGCCTTGTCTTGGTAGGTTTACAGTTGTGCCATACTCCTTCCATTTCTGAATGTTTCCAGTATATGTACAGTTTGTTTTGATACATGTGTTTTCGACGTATCAAAGTGTTTTTTTCTGTACCTCAGCTCTGCCTCCTGTAGGGGGCAGATCTGAGATGTATTTTTTCTGCCTCCAATTTCCCTCCAACCTATTGTGACCGTTTCCCTACATGTAACAGGAGCGCTGCACCATGGCTAGCTCCCTGAGTCTACCTGTTCCTGTTTGTTTATTGTTTTTTGTTATATGTTCTTGGACGGGTTGTACTGTAAACTGAATTTCCCCTCGTGGGATCAATTCATTCATTCATTCATTCATACCTCAAGTTCGAAATACCATCCGTAACGCTTCCGGCGCCTAAACCAAACAGTCAGTGGCGATCTCTTATGTGTCATTGAAAAACAAAACCCTCCTTTTTTTTTTTTTTTGTGCTGCTTTGCGGTTGCTTTACTTTAAAAAATGTCACTACCTGTGCGGCCGGTGAGAAGTCAGTACCTCGTGGGAGGGGGCGATTTTGGATATTCCCTGACATAACACAAACTTATTGGCGAATATAAAACGGACATAACATAAAACACCAACCTTTTGGAGTCATGTTGTTGTCTTTTCCTGGTTATTATTGTCATAGACGTTTAAATATGTCTATGGTTGTTGTGTTTACTGACGAAACCACGCGAGATTTTGCTAATCCCGCGTGATTTCGTGCTCTCTTGGTGACAGCTGCTTCCCTGCTGATATGCGCCTCATACGCACCCGGTGGAAAGGGCCAAGCAGCAGAATACACAAGTGAAATGTGCTGCTCCTGTAACGTGCCGCTTACCCGTCCGGTGGAAAGGAGGGGTCAGATTGAAGAGCCTCTGCAGTGGAACTGCTAGTTGTCCTGCACAGTCCTTCAGAAGCCTTGGACAAACTCCATCCAGACCAACAGCCTTGTCTAGTCAAAGTTTCCTAAGATCAACTCCCACCTCTTCTTCTGTTACCAACAGTTGGAGCAGCTCTGGATGCAGGGGAGGGAGGACAGTACAGGTGTTGAAGGTGGAGTGAGTGCCCACGGAGGTGGAAGGAGCAGGTGCAGACATGGAGGTGGATGAAGAAGCCGTGGAAGGAGCAGACGTGGAGGTTGGATAAAGCAGCCATGGAGGTGGAGGGAGCAGCCCCAGAAGTGGAGAAGAGAGGGAGCAGCCCCAGACGTGGAGGTGAAGAAAGCAGCAGCCACAGACGTGGAGGTGGAGAAAGCAGCTGCAGACGAGAAGGTGGAGGGAGCAACAGTATCAAACCTGATGTAGTACTGGTTGAAGGAGTTAGCTTTGTCTACATCATTTTCTACAGACTGGACATTCTTCAGTTTGTAGCCAGTGATGGTCTTCTTCCCTCTCCACACCTCTTTGATGTCTCTGTTCTCCAGCTGTTTCTCTACCATTCTATTGTATTCCACCTTAGCATGCCTCAGACTCTTTTTTAGTTCCAGCTGCACACTCCTCTGCTTCTCCTTACCACCATCTTCTTCTGGTTAAGGAGGCTCTTGATGTCACTGGTAATCCATGATTTATTATTAGGATAGCATCTAACACTCCTAACTGGAATCACAGTGTCCCTACAGAAGATGATGTAGTCAGTGATAATTGATGTCAACATTCCTGTCTATGTCCATCTCCTGCTCCTCCAGCAGCACATCCAGTCTGTGCACGCAAAGCAGTCTCTCAGTGGATCACTTGGCCCTGGTGACCACCTCCTGAAGATCTTGTGGTAACAGGAAGCGTCTGTACATGAGGTTTATATGTGGGTTGGAGTTAAATCATCTTGTGATCGGATCTGCCCAGTGGAGAGAAAGGTACAGCCCTGTATGCCTCCTTTAGGTTGGCATAGAGCAGATCTAAAGTCTTATCTCCACGTGTGGGACAGTCCACATACTGTACAAAGCCAGTCATGCAGGAGGACAGAGAGACATGATTAAATTACCCCGTGATCACAATGAGAGCCTCTGGTTTAGGGGTCTGTATCCTAGCAATGACGACATTGATGACGTCACACGTCGCTGCCGGAACTGCTCTCGGAGGAACATAAACGGTTATAACAGCCAAGTATGGAATCTCCCGTGGCATGCAATGCGGTCGGAAACCAACTGCCAGCAGTTCAGTATCGGGACAACATACTTTCTGTTTAACCGTCACGTTCCGGGGGTTGACCCATCTCTGATTGCAGAATAAAATAACTCCCATACCTCGGCACCTACCTCTCCTCTTTGAAACTCTATCCGCTGGCACAGCTGCGAAGCCGGGTATGTCCACGCGTTAGTCCGATGTGTTGTCATTCAGCCAGGACTCCGTTGGATCAGAATGCACTCCGTATACAGCTGTTGTTCCGCACAAGCGCCTCCAATTCGTCACTCTCGTTCGGGAGTGAGTTAACGTTTCCCATGATGACACAAGGTAGGAGGGGCTTATATCTCCACCTCTTCACGTTGATCTTCGCCTTAACCTTGGCTCCGGCTCTGCATCCATGAAATGTCCTCCTTAGTTCCATTGGAATGGGATGTTTCAGTCCATGTCTTGTCCTTGACAGTTTCAACAGTTCTTCCCTTGTGTAAACGACTATCAGAGGCTGTACACATAAATAAAATATATTACTTTCAAATAAAACAGTAAAATATTAAAATATTAAAAAGTAATTAAACTACAAAAAACATTACTAACGTACAGGAGCTACTCGGACTTGCTGCCACTTCACCGGCGCATAGCAACAGATTTATAATAATAATAATGTACTATCTTAGCATAGTTTAAATCAGTACCTATCCTTGGCTCATATTGTGTGTGCATGGGAGTTGGGTTGGGGAGATAACTGATCGTGCTTTTAAATCTGTGGGTGAGTGATGGTAATATGGTTTATGTGGGATCATTTTAATCTGCAAAGCACTTTGAGTTGCATCTCCTGTACGAAAAGCGCTTTATAAATAAAGTTTGATTGATTGATATAGCATTCCTTGGCTTCCCAGTGGTGTTATTTTGGTTCCTTTTAACAACCAATGTTTGGTGAGAGTTACAGTTTGGGATCTGAAAATAGCCTTTTCCTACTGTAACACTTACTGGAGTTGGCTGGGATTAGTGTTGGTAAAAGACCAACGAGAATACCCATGATGTGGTTACATGAGCTTTCTCTCTGGAACAGTTTTATTTGAAGTTTTCTAACATGTGTTAGTTTATAGTTACTTTTATTCGACTTCTCTGAAGCAGAAAAAGATGCACTGACCAGTTATTTGTGCTGGGGTCCAAACTAGTAATGCTCCTTCGAACTTATTTTTCACCTATTCTGAATGCAGGTGGCAATTTCCTTTCCAATGCACAAAACACGATTTTATTTGACTTTTAGGCTCTCTCTCACACGGCAAAAGCATAACGGGATTATTTCTGTTCGGTTTATTTAACTACCCCTAAGAGCTCAGCGCTTCTTACCGAGGCTCTTGTGATAAATGACAGAGCTGTCGTTTCAACTCAAGCAGGCCGAGCAACACGTGCCACAATTAATTTTCCCTCCAGCTTTTAAAGTGCTGACAGCGGCAGGAAGAAATTAAATGTGCCATCAAAGCTAACCTTAGCTTTATTTCTGCGTGAACCCGGCTGTGTTTAACATGCCGAGGTCCCGCAGGGCACCCGGCAGGAGAGACGAATCAAGAGAAGCTTCAATTCACACTCAGAGTGAAGGTCGGCATTCTGCCGGAGAAAGTTAATTTGATATGAAAATCCAAACGTGGGGGCCATCAGAGCCCGCTGTGACACTTGAAAGTCTAAAAATCACTGTGAATCCAGCATAGCTCCTGTCAGGGAAGACGGTGTGGTCTGTAATTTAGAAATAAAGGTGTCAGACTGAGCTGGAAATCTACTTGTCACTGGAAAAAAATAAAAACAACCATTGTAGCTCAATCCCATTTAATTTCATATGTAAACAACTGCCTGAAAACATCCCTGTAAAAGATAGAATTTTCCTAAAACATACATTTTACATACACACATTATATATATATATATATATATATATATATATATATATATATATGCACACACACGAGAGTTTTTTCCTTATTTAAATTTTACACCTGACACATAGGGTGTATTATCGCGACTCTGGGCTCTAGTAAAGAGAAGGAGAGCTGTCAAATTAATCACCCTGAAGTCTCTTTCATCTTTTTCACCAGCACATTCTTTGGCCTTGTGTTCCTCTTTCTGGGAATGTCATTTTGTCAAATGAGTATAGTTCGTGAACACGACATGCACCAGATTAAAAGTCCCAACTGAATGCAGCCCTCAGTGTAGGGAGATTTTCTGCATTATAGGCAGACAAAAATAACTATAGTGGCTGAAAAGAATCTGGTACCGATATACTGTCAGGATTACTACGGATGTCAAAGAAAATTCACTTCTAGATGATAATTGTGCTTGAAGTCAGTGTTTTTTGTCAAAAAGTATTTTCTACACTATGTCAGTCTGCACTAGGCTTTAGAGTTAGTCTGAAAAAGATTCATTGTGTTTTAACTTCCGTTGTGTGCTTGAATTAAATGTAAATAAAAACTATTTGCCTTAAATTATTTTGTTTCTTAATTATTTTTATTTTTAATCTATTTTCTTTAAACAAAGCTGCCATTGTCACGTTTCCAATTTTATGCTGAAATATAAACAATGGGTATAAACAATGGTATTAAAAGTTGCTATCATCATATGGTAACTAGATAACCGTGATCTCTGATGCATTATTTATATATAGATTGGACTATTGATTGGACTGTTTGGGCCCCACCCCGGTCTATTATAAATTACGGGGAGACCAGTGTCATGTTTGTGATTTTAAAGGACCCAAAGGCAGCAACAATGAAACTTAAAAGATTTAATAATTAACAAAGACAAGGAACAAAAACTTACAGAACTCAAAGAACAAAAAATGCTGAGATGAGAAAGGAAAAAACAGGAACTGGGCAGGAATCAGGAACAGACAGGGAAAGAATGACGACGGACCAGCGAGTAGTGACTGAATGAGAGTATAGGATTTATACTGAGGAGGAAATGAGGAAGTGAGAGGAGACCAATGACTAATTAGGGGAATCAGATGCAGGTGAGAGGGAGAGAGCAGGTGGAAACAATCAGCTTAGAAGAGAGGTAGAATGGTAGGGAGACAGAAAACTCTTAACTAAAGATTATAAGTCTAGGAAGGGGACCTAAGGAAACACTAGAGAGAATAAACTAATAAAGACAAGGAAATAATCTAACATGAAAAGACTAGATAAGGAAAAGAACTAGGTTTATACACAAACAGGAGGGAACGAAACAAGAAAGCAGCTTAGGGTACAGAGGGGAAGGAAATTAAGTGGAAGGAAAACAAAGCAAAATCCACGGAACCGGACAATCGGCTCCCCTTTTTTTCCTTCCACCAGCTAAAAGCACTGAGAAGAAGATGTTCAGCAACACGATCCGACTGTGCCCATCTTGTCAGACCAGCTATATCATGGGCTACAATCCACACACCATCTGCGTGGGCTGCCTCGGGCTCCGGCATGCAGACCCTGCCCTGACGCCTCAACCCTCTTGCCACTCCAGCGAGCTTCTCCCATCGGAATATAGGCAATGGAGGGTAGCCTTTTTCAAGACTGCTGCTGAAGAGACATTCCCCATCACGGAATGATCTGGCAGGAAGGTTGGGCTCTTGGCGGTCTGCTTGTCTCCGTCCTAGAAGGTAGGGGGTTCATCTTCCAGGTCCGGGGCTGGTTGCTCTACTGGGGCATCGGTACCTGGACCTGGGAGCATAAAGTGTGTATGGGGTGTGTGAGTCAGTGAGAATGTATGTTTAAGAGGGAGGGAAAGTATGACTCTTTCTGTGTGTCTTTGTTTACCTGTCAGCAGTGGCGTCGTCAGCCGATTTTCCCGGGGCTTCAGCCCCGAATGTTTTCAGTCTAGACCCGGATGTTTTAAGTCTGTTGTTTCACTCACCAGCAACAGGCTCACAGCTCCCTCAATCACTCACAACGGGCCGGCTTTGCTCTACTCTGATCAGCGCTGCCACTGACTTGACTCGGTGTCAGGTTACAGTTAGTTATGGCAAGCCATCAGTATCAAAAATAAGGCATGTTATAAAACTATATTCAGGTATTAAAGTCCATGGTGCATGTTAACGCCTTGCCATACCATGGCTTGCCATAGTCAGTATGTCGCTACCGTGAGCGCATGACACAGCCCCTCCCCTCTCCTAACGAGGCCACTCTGGTACAAACATATGCGCAGAAAACTGCATAGCGCCGAACCAGAAGATATATTACGACTAGCAACATTTGTAAATGTCTGTTTTTTGTTTATTAATATAGGCCTGTTTAGTTACGAGTATTGTCCAGTAAACAGTGACAAGCTGCACTTCCAGCTCAGACCGGAAAATCAAGTACTTGTAGCACACTTTGCCCGAATGCGGCTCTCAACGAAGCAGCAGCAGCATAATACCAGACTAAATGAACACATTGCTGCCCTTGGAAGGCGGAGCGAGGTACATGTTTTAAACTGTACTTTATCGTTAAATTGATATTTCGTTGTATGTTGTAATTTATTTGATTTACATTGGACTTTATATTAAGAATAAGCATCTAAGCAGATTTGTTTTGTGATTAATTTTATGGTGTATTGGCACTATTAGATTCTAAATGAATTTTTAAGTAAAATAAAAGTAAAACACCCGTCGAGGCTCTCGCTATTTTTTCCTGGGTGACTTCTACACTAACAGAAATCAATGGATCATAGAAAAATTACGAAAAAAATTGCTGTTACCGCTTTTCTAGAGAGAGGCCAAGGGTAAGAATTTATCTTTGTAAAATGAAGTGATTCACAAAGGCAAACTCTGGCTTATGTATAATTTTCTTTAGCTGTCCTGTTGGTAGCACAAGGCTGAAGTTGGTTTCCGTTTCTTGCTTCCTAATCGGGAAATGGCTAAAGGGCTATTACACCAAATTTTTCTCTACTCTGAGGGTCTTTAATCTGCTCTGGTTTAAAATCTACAGGACTCAGACATTTCAGACCTGGATTATATTATTATATTCTTATTATATTATTCCAAAACACAAAAAACTGAACATTAAATGTTAAATTGAACATTAGATACAAAATTACAAAAAAAGCAATTGTGGTGGGTGCCTGGCTGGATCTCGGGGGGACTGGTGTGTCGGTTGGCTGAGGCGCTGGGATGATGTCTTCATTTGGTTGGTTGGAGCACCTCTGTCAGGAGTGCCAAGTTTGGGATTGTTGGGTGGTGCCTGTTCGGTGGCTCAGCGGGATACGGATCTAGTCTCTGCTTATTCGATCACCGGTTCTGTCCGCATCGTGCGTGGTCGGTTCATTGGCGGGTTGGACCGGCCCTGGCCTTTGTTGGATGCCTGATCTCAGCACTCTGCGTTGCGCGGGATTGGGACTCAGAGCCGACGTGGGGTGCTGGGATGTTGGCGGTGAGGATTGCCTGATCTCAGCACTCTGCGTTGCGCGGGATCGGGACTCAGGAGCCGACGTGGGGTGCTGGGATGTTGGCGGTGAGGATTGGCCATGGCGGCAGGGGCCCCTCGGCGGCCGGTCCCTTGTCAGGTCCCTGTTGGAGGGTGGGGCACACCTGGGGCCCGGCTCTCCCGGTCCATGGACCGGCCCGCCCTGGCGCAGCCAGTTGCCGCCCTGGTCCACCTGGGGCTCTGGGGGTCCTTTGGATGTCTTTGCTCCGATCTCCATGTCTGCATCGATTCCTGGGAGATGGATTGATGCCGGCTCACACCAGCTATCGAACACTCTTATGGAGAAACCTTATATGCACCAGCATGCTCACACACATACACAGGTGTGGGGTCTCCGGTATTTACAGATATATTCTTGGGCTGAGGTTATCATTACTAGAGCTTGATTAATTGGTACCATGAGTTTTTCTGTGACATTGTTTTTGTATTTTTATATCCATTTTTGTGGGATGTGGTTGTGTAGTTCTTAGTTCACAATGTTTGTCGACGTTCCTTTTTCTTTTTTTCTTTTTTTCCCCTCTCTCTGCCGTCCTGTGGGTATGGAGGCAGACTTCAATGTTTTCCTGTGTTTTCTTTGTTCCCCTTCCTCTCTTGTATTTTCAACTTACCCTCTCTCGACTTTTTGTTTCCTACCTCTCTTCTTCATCTTCTTTCTTTCCCTTAATTTTCCGTCTCCGTCAGAGATGGGGGTGGGGGCTGACTGTTGGTTGTGTGTTCATGTGTGGGTGAAGGTCTAAAAGTCTGAAAATGTGGCTTAAATTCACAGTTTTGCCATATCACTGGTTGCGCTGCTAGTGTTCTGTGTCCAAAAAGAGCACAAGCAAAATCCTTAGTGTGCTTAAAGTTCTGCCCATTTTCCTTCCCATTTTTTTCTGGAAATCCCAAACTTGGCATAGAAAGTGACTCATGTTTCAGACCCCGTTTTGTGCATAAGCAACCTTTGCAAATGAGACCCCATGTCATTATTTTGGTCTTTTAGTGCATTTTAGTAAAGAATTATTTTTCTACCAAAGCCGTTAGCCTGGCACGCTCATCAGGGTAAAACTCTATACTGCACTATAATTTGAATCAGGCATTGCTATTCACTCTGTGGTGATAGCTGACGTCCACCCTGCTGCTGTAGGGTATAAAATGAGCAGAGTCTCCGGCCCGTGCCTCCTCCATAGAACCTCACTCCTATTCCTCTCGTGAAATAGGTGGAAAGAAATCCTCCACCTCAGAAAGATCGCTCTGAAACAAAGGAGCTCATGTTGCTCATCATCTTTCTCGCTCTCTGTGTCTGTGCCACTCCAGCAGCGCCACTATCAACATATCAATCCCAGTCCAGACTATGCTCAGCCCTCTCCCCCTGCATGTGGGCTGGTCCGCCAGGTAACACTTTCTTTTGGCGCATTTCTCAAACAGTAGATGTAGGCGGAGTAAGACTCTGGTGAGTTGCTCTTTATTGGAACTTTGACATTGTGGGAACATTCTGCAATTTAGACGTTAATTTCGAGCACTGGGATACATCATAGGTTGACTTGTAACCTGATACCTTCCAGGTAAAAAAAGGCTGCAGTCCAGAGATGATAGTTTGCTTTTTGAAAATTTAGGTATCCTTTTTTAACTTACAGGTTGCTTTCTGTTACTGGATAAAATATCAAGGGTCCTTTGTGGAACATACAGGTTTCTTTATTGAAGATTACATATTGCTTTCTGGAGCTGATACTGTATGTTACTTTTGAAGGCCAGGCTACATTATGATAGAGACTTTTAACCTGACACCTTGCGGTACTTAGAGGTTACCTTCCTCTAAATTCCAGAAAGACGTCCTGGATGTTTCAGGTAAGGAACCTTTAAGTTCTGGGACGGAATGAGCTTCATTATATGCCAGTAGCATAAGTTAGAAAGTATTAGTGTTAATTCAAAATGTAAAAGTTGCATCACCATTTCCTGACCCGTGAAAATAAACAACTGTATTTCATGTTCTCCTGTCTTTCCATTTTCAACATGGTGTCATGTCATATTTATACCCCAGGAAAACAGGAAGTTGTGCATTACCAACAACAACAACAAAAAACCCACTTCTAGGCACTCTAATAAAAAGTATATTACACAAAAGCTTTGGTTACATTTAGTTTATAGGGTATGTTAGGAGTGCTCTATGGGCTAGTGTAAGCAGAATAATGCCAGCAGACTTAACACAATACAATATACTTCAAATGTGGGTAAAATGCCTGGAAATAATGGCTAATGGGACTGGTATACCAAGCATGAGAAAACAATTGATTAGTTAGCTCACCTGGACCTGCATTGGGCAGCCACCTTTTACTCTTAAAGTAAGGAAAAAGCCTTTTGTTAGGCAAGTGGTTTCCTTCCAAAACACCCAACTGTGTATCCTCCAACTGTGTATCCTCTCCTTGGTCTCCTCAATTTCACTTCCTTGTGGTACAGCAAAACAGGTGAACCACATCCTCCTAGTTAAGGCAGTGTGCCCCTTTCCATGGTGGTGCATTTGCTACCGCAGGATATTTGAGCACCAGACAGCTTCACCACGGATTGTTTTTCAGTCAAAAACCAGTTCAAGAAGTAGGGGAAATTCCCATACCTCCTAACAGTACTAATTACTGTTACACTAGTGATTCAGTTGAAAACAATTATTTCCAAATGTGGTGTTTTGTTTTGTCAGGGTAAGGGTTAGGGGTTAGGGTTAGGTTAGTTTTGCCCCTGATTGAATATATTTAAACAAAAGGCTTAATCTTTCAACATTTTTCAGTGAGGTCATTTTAGTGTAGTTAGAAACTAATTGATTTTAGTCAGATGGCTCAAATAACTAGCAGGGACTTCACAAAACAGCACTAAATGCTTACAAGTCTTTGATGGGACTTATTTGAAGCTAAAACCTGCTTAGTTTTACATGAAGATTCAGCTCAGCCACTCGCCAATAACTCTCCTCTAAACTAAGTTGTTTCATTAAAATTTAAAAATAAAATAAATGTAGCTGTTGCCAACACAGAGCTAAAAACTCTAAAGCTGTTCCCGACTAAATGACAGCACTTCCTCTTTGGGAGTTTGACTGAAGGTTAATGCCTTTTCCAATGAGTTGCTCAAATGTTTTAAAATGAAACATTAACACAAATGCCATCCTACATTTAAGAATAGATGATAAGCAACCTAAAAAATATTTTTTTTGTAAATGATGCACAGTATGGTGCAGAATGTACATCCTCGTGTGCACATTTCTGAATTATTTTAGGGTTATGGAATTACTTGCACTCTGCTGCAATAATGAGTTGGATTTTTTATTTATTGAAAAAGTCTGATGGATCTCAGCAGAAGTAGATCTCTTTCAGATTGTAAGTGTATGCTCATCACATTCCCACAGATTATCTACATGTTCCCCTCAGTGGGGGAAACTATACACATCATGTCTGCTAATGAGCGTAAAGACTGACGCGAGGCCCTACATACTAATCAAAGCATGAGGTGATGAAAGCAGGGGGAGCAAAAGTGCGATGCGGTAATGGGAAGAGACTTAAGGACTCCGAACGTGTTAAGTGTATTTTTAACACCAAAACCAAGATGATAAGAAGGGGCCCTGTTTGAGGAAATTTAGATGAATGTTAAGTGCTGAAATAGTAGGTATGTCTACATGTGTAAAATAAATGTAATCTGATCATAGTTCAGATTAGAATTTGACTGCGTACATGGGCCCTAAATAAAGGTATCTGATTCTGACAGGCGTTTACATCCGTCACACATTTGATCGGAATAAATCATTTTGACATGCGCAGAATTATCTAACATACCGGAAACAGCCGTCGATTAAGAAGTAGGAGACTTCTGTTGTAAAAAAAACATGGCTGAGTGGATTTATAATGGAGCAGTATGATGCTCTTCAGAACGTGCTTTTATTTTTTTTTGGTCACGGTTTTACATCTATAAGCCTTTATTGTTGTGTACGAAGTCAAATTCGAATCCGAATTTCTTTAATTGTTTTACGCCTACGTAAGATATGTCTACCCATGATGCAACAGACATGGGCAGTAATGACCCACATTCGGAAGAAGTGTTTACATGTGATTGGAATAACAATAGCTTAAAACCGACCTGTCTCAATCAGAAGGAAATATTGATCCAAATCTGTTCAATCCGGTCAGAGTATTTGAAATTGCGTGTTTACATGAAGCATTTTTATTCCGATCAGGCTTTTAATTCAGTTACTTGTGTCCATGTAAACATAGCTAGTGACATTAAGTATTATTATAAGATGGTCATCAGCTGAGAAGATGAAGATTTTTTTATTTAGTTGCTGATGCAAACGATGAATCAGCCAATCACATGGCAGCACTAAAGAAAGTGAGGACGACTTGCTGAACTTGTTTCAAAATGAGAGTCAAAATTGGAAAGAAACGTTAATTGGGACTTTGAATGTGTTGGGTCTTAATTTAATAGTGATTAGTGATTGAAATACATAACAATTATGGAACGCCAAACTGCTCAAAATTAAATAAATAAATAGAATGTGAAATAAATAATAGACAAGTATATAATGTGACAATGAAATTGTGAAAAAACTAAATGCATATCAAATTCTAAGCTCATTAGTATGAAATATTTTTCATTTTCTTTTAAAAAGACTTTTATCAATGTAAAAAATTATTTAACTGTAATTTATTTCCTAATAATAGGAATTATTTTTTGGCCATTTTTTTTTTTTCAGCAGTTCTTATTCTGAAACGTAATCTTCCCAAAGTTAGCTTTTATTTCTTAATGGTGTTATTCCCAGTGGCTACAGCAGCAGTCAGTCTAACAACAGACAAAAAAAAAAATTGTAGCGCGACCTCTGGCCAAGGCTTACTTGATATGAAGTTTTTGCTGCAGACTGATGCATTTTTCATCTGCTAATTCCAGTTGCTTCTTCTAATAGATTGCAACCAAATATGTCTTCTTTTTTTTGCAAGTCGATTAAATTGTATACAAATTGTGCATTTTGTTCATTTTATCAATCCAATTTGTGCAACCAACAGCACAAGACATGATTGCGTCTCTTTCTGCACTTGACATGCGCAGTATAGCAGGAAGTGATGTAGACCGATAATCTTTCTATTGTGATGAAGGTCTTTGGTTTTGACATTTGCTAAGCATTAAGGATTCTGAGCATCCTAAATGTTTATCATTTGAGAATAACCCCACTATTTGTAGATTGGTAGACTTTAAATAATTTGGAAGTTTAACCAAATAACCCTTCCCAGATTAATGGACCGGTGCTTCTTTAAGATCATTGCTGATGTTCTTCCACCTTGACATTATGTTCAAACATGCCTGCCAGCTCCAGACCAGAAAACTACCAAAACGTCTGCTTATATAAACACGATCAATAAATGAAGTGACTGATTAGAAGAACCTGGGTGCTATTTTCCCTGTTAAATCCATTGAGGCAGCTGGTTTTACTTAGTTTTTCATTTGACTGTAAAAAAGCTGTCGGAGAACAGATCACAAATAAGTCAGACCCAAAAACGGTTAAGGGATGATCTGATTTGCAATAATCCTTTCTAATTTTTTTTCAGCCTACTAAAACGTAACATGATAGAACTGTCCTCGTTCTCTTTTATTTCCCAGTCTCCAAAGCAGATGGACACATTTTGAAGCTTTATAGTAATCGGTATTTTAAAATTGGTAGTATACTGTAGCTTGAAAATAACATCAACATATATAACACACATGTTGCATCGGGGCCGAAGGGGTAAACAAACATCGCTCGACGTCTATGGTAGAGACACACAGTTACTGTGTATTGCATCATGTTTTGTTAAGCTAAGAAAAAAGTTCCCTCATCTTTACATGGTAGTGTTTCATGCCTGTGATCAAGCAAGTATTAATAAACATAGTTTTAGAGTTACAGTTTTCTTTGGCTTAAACAGAGCTTCTACATTAATGTTGTCAGAATGTTTTAGGCTTGTAACTGTGAGAACCCAGATTTCCAAATATCATAGCTGTAACAAATGTAACTGTGATAAATGTTTTTTTGAAACTAACAATAAACGTACATGCTGTATTGTGAATACCTTGATTAAAAGTTCCAGACCCTACTAAAATCGACAGGTTCCAGTGTTTCTCTACATTTCTTGAACCTTGCTGCTGGTATTACAGCTGAACCAGTATCCTGTAGTTTAGTCTATCTATTCAAACCAGTACTGGTTCTAATGTTTCAAAAACAGCTTTTGTTTTACCTTAACTAAAAGGTGGCGATCCCACTCTGTTAAACACCTAGCAACCAGTATCTAAACGTACCGTAATTTTCGAACTATAAACCACTACATTTTCACGCCATTTGAACCCTGTGGCCTATACAACCATGTGGCTAATTTATGGATTTTTACTGGCTAACGGCCTCTGGGGGCACTCTAGTAGGAAGCGCAAAAGTGAGACAGACATGTGGGGATAAATTATGCGCTGAAGAAGACACTAGTTCTACTTCTCCATTTACACCTGAATGTCACTAAAGTTGTATCTTCGGATTCTGTTTTCACTTTAATTAAAGGTCTCATTCACTGAGGAACCATGTAATACTTGTTTTTTATTATATGATCGGCCATTCTGAGTTGCACATGCATGCTGCACATGAAGAAAATTTGTATGAATGGCCAGACCCACCTTGGCTTGCGACCGCCCATGGGAAGGGTGTATTGATTTTGCGGCCAGCAGAGTGCAGATTGCATCTCTCCTAGTAGAAGCTAACATTTAGCAACTTCACAACATGGTGAAACATGTTCGGGCTTGTGTTATTTGTGGGAATAACACATCACTCTTGCATTTTTTACCCAAGAAAGAAGAGCTGAGGAAGAAATGGTTGGAATTTGTCTTTGGACCACCACCAGCGAAGATTTGCATTGCTGTTAGCCAATTCAGAGGCAATGGTTTCTCCCCACGCACTTCTCTGACAAACATCAACTTCCTGAAACAGAAGCACGAAAGGATTCTTTCCACAAAAAGCGACTCACAAGGCTTTCATTCATACTAGAGACAACAGAATTATTGAAAAAAAAAGAGTGAATAAGGCCCTCAATGTGGGTTGGAATGTCAATGTGCCTTGTCCTGGTGTTTTGTTGTTTGCAGGTTCCATTTGACAACATTCAGTCACGTTTGATTCACTTCAAACTGGTGTTAAATGCTGAAAAATTAGGGGTTTATTGTTTTCATACAAAAGAAAAACTCTCCCCACTGTTTTGTCCACACAGATGGCCCTGATTTGTTAACACCCTTATTGAACATCTTTAAAAACACATGAAAGGGAACTCGAAGCATTCGCTGCAAAGTGCAAGCCACTCATAAGCCTCAAGAATAGAAGGGCTGGGATGGAGGAAAGAAATCCTCAAACAAAAGACACCAAATTTCCAGAAGAACCTTCTTTGGATGAATAAAATCAAGATAAACCTCTACCAGAATATTGGCAAGAAAAAAGGATGCTGAAAGTATGGAACTCATGATCAAAAGCACTGATTAAAGTCAATTTACAATTGATCAAAATAGCTTTGCTGTTGCTTGTGCACTCATTAAAGGTATCTTCTAAAAATTTATTTACTTATGAAATAGGAGGCTCCTATCATGTTGGGCAGGAGAGATGTCCAGCTGATGGCCACATGTGTGGAGATTAAAAGTTCAAATGAAGGCTTTAATTTGAGGCGTCATGGAACACAGCTTGAAAATATTTTCTCGGACAGGTCTTTGTTAGGGTAAGTGCACATGTGGAGTAGTGAGACATGATTAGGGTGGACATGATTATGTAAAAATAACCAACAATTAAAAGCTTTAATACTTTTAGGAAAACCCCCAGCTTTTCAGGAGTAAAATGTATTTGCATTTCTGAATGAAAAAAACACATAATGAGGAATTTTATTTATTCTTTTATATGTGTTACAAATTGAATTAATCCGAACCGTTTCTCTTGTCGAGGTGATTTTATACAGTAAATAACACTTTTCCCTATTTGAAATCTGGGTCTTTTCTAAGTCAGCAACGTATCTTCTATCTCTTTGACTTCCACAAAATCCATCAGCAGAAGAGCCCAACCATCGAATGCTTGCCATAGAGTACACCAAATGCTGTTTTTGTTGTTCTTAGCTCCAAGCGTAGGTTGTTTCCAGCTCAGGTTAAACTTCACGAAGATTGTTCCTTTTCTCTGATCCAGTCTGTAGTGGTCACGGATAGGGTCTCATGGTGTAATCATGGTGGAAGCTCTCTGCTTGCCACCACAAACCTTATTTGTGCAAAAGATCAACAAAAAGCAAAATATAATTGTAATATGGAAAGAAAATAAAATGTTTGGTTTTTTAAATCCCAGAAATAAAAATTGGAATGGTTTGGCATGCATTTATATACAGCCCCCTTTATTTATATGTCTAAGTCTAAGCCTATAGTAGCATAACTACATAGATAGTTCAGGATGACCTAAGCCACTGTAACTTTAAGCTTTATCAAAACAGAAGGTTTTAAGCCTGGCCTTAAAAGTAAACAGAGTGTCTGCCTCACAGACTAAAACTAGGAGCTGGTTCCACAGGAGAGGAGCCTGATAACTAAAAAATCTGCCTCTTATTCTACTTTTAGAAATCCTAGGAACTACAAGTAAACCTGCAGCATGAGAGCAAAGTGCAAAGTTTATATACGGAGATTATTGCCGTTTCGTCTAAAAATCAAAGAATTCCTAATAGAGTCCGGCCTGTGCGAAAACCCGGGACGCGCACTTCGGCGAAACACACGAAGAAATACAATTCTCCCAATATAAAGCAATTTTTATTTATAATTAAAACATATACCGAAAGAAATACATTTAAAACTCGCTTTGCAACACAAAATCGTCAACAGTTTGCTCAAAAAAAACAAAAAACAAAAAAAAAAACTCCGCCGGATTGACAGATCAAGTCCGGCCCAATAAAACTTCCGGGTCACACCGCGGAATGAATACGCCGGTGCACAGATGGCTAATTCTTCACTACGATGCTAAACTTAACAAACCGTACTCATAAGTAAACCAACCAAAGACAAGAACAAAATGCCTCCAACAAAACCACACTTCGCCATCAATACTCGAATGACTGTTTAACCGAGCCAAATAAATACAGTTCGGAAGCTAAGCTACCAGAGATTAGCTGTCATCATGAGCAACCTAGCTCAACCGGAAGCCAAACGTGACCGCTCCGTTACCATAAAAAAAGTTATTTTATATATATTCTAAAGAGTTTACTACCAGTTATCCATAATAACAGTCCTATATATATGTGTTAGACAATGCTTTAGACGTGTTTACGTAGTTACACAAGGTTGAACGCCTTTATTCCAGGCGAGACTCATCCACACTGTATGTTAGCCGTAAGCTAGCTTATGGTGGTACTTTAGCTGACTGAAAATGATATTCCCTTATTCCTCTACAATGTCAAGCTTCTACGCTTATTGTCTATACAAGAAGCGCGGGCATTGTCTAGGCGTTTAAGATTCGCAGAGGAATTATGGTTTTAGATTCAGTCGGTTAGTTCCCCTAAATGAGAAGTTTATATGAGGCCGGTGTGCAAAGAGCTACATGGTAGCTCCCCTCCGTAACCTCCACTTCTCCAATCACACACACATTCACACTAGAAAGAAAGAAAGTACAACAATTTTACAATTTCATCAAACACTAACCTCTACCGGAGCCACCTAAAGCCGGACCTTTAAACACAATCCAATTCACGTGGCTCAAACGTGTGTTTGGAAGATACGCCGGCCTCTCCAAGGGAATCTGTCTCGACACAGAGAGCACACAGGCTCAGCTGCTGTCTACTTTTCCCGTTTGCCAGCCTTGGAGAATTCCGGCAGCGTCCTACCGGAGGCGAGGCGGCCAACCCTCAAACTCTGGTCCGCACTTTGTTCGGCCCTCAACCGAAAGAACAACACGTCAACATTAAATGGAGAACATTTAAATCGATCAATACCTATTAATTTTGTGTTAGCGCTTTTCCAGATTGATACAAAACCACCCGGGTGTTGATTAGCAAGGATCAATCCAGTCGCTCTCCGATTCTCTGTTGAACTCAAGGAAAAAACACAAAATTACTATAATTGCCACAAACACATGTATCAATCAGTTATGCCACACTCATTACTCACACTGAATCTCTCCCAGCCCTGAGAAAACTCAAAACCAAATCAATGCCCGCATCCTCCACCATTTTGTCGGCTTGATATCATAATATGCTCTGCAACTCACTTTCTACTCAGAGAGGTGGGGGCGCCGAACTCCAAAACCCCGGCGGGAACTGTTTCAAAATAAGACCCAGAACTGAGAGACAGAGAGTAAAACAACACACACAAACAGATATCTGTTTCACATTGGACGCACCTGCAGATGGGAGCCAGAAAAGATCTGACTCGCTTCTCTACAAGGGTGTACCATTTTTATTACAGAAGAACAAAGAACATATCACATGACTCCTCTCTCCTCCTTCTACATCTTGACAGGTCATATATTTTCTCCAGGTCCCCTGACCGTACCATGAACTAGAGTTATAACCGATCCTCCCTGCTTTCAGTTCATATCTTTACCCAAGAGTTTACTTAAAACCTTAACCCCATAAAATACTGGTAAAGAGTCATGTTTTACTACCCTGAATAATATAAACAGGCCTATTACTTCTAAACGCTTAAAAAAAGATATAGTTAAAACATATGTACTGCATAATAAAAATTGCCCCAAAAAGTAGAATACAACACTATCTATCTATCTATCTATCTACTACAGAGGACTCACAGCTTTACATTTCAGTGGCAGGTAAATCTGCGAGTCATCTGCATAGGAATTAAATGAGATGCCATGTTTGTTTGTTTTTAATAGAGCCTATATGGAGCATATGGATTTAAAAAATGACTGGGCCAAGAATAGAAAACTGGGGCACTCTTTATGAAAATCTGCTTTTTGAGGATGATGTATCCCCCAATCCAAATAGCTGCTTATCTGTTGGATAGGTAAGATATACAGGTAATCAATCATTCACTACGGCCGCCTCAAGACTCTGGAATATCTTACCTCTCTAGATATTCACAGCGCTCGGAGCATAAAATCATTTAAATGTCTTTTAAAAACTCATCTCTTTTCTCTGTTCTTCGAGATGCCACATAGTTTTTAGAAATCTTAACACTTCTATGTATTGTTTGGTTTTATTACAGTTACTATTTTATGATTATTGGTGTAATTATAAAGCACTCTGGTCAACTTTTGTTCTTAAATGCGCTCACAAAGTAAATTTGACATTGACATTCGATCCATCTCAACTGGCCTGGAAATGCTTTGTGGTAACCCCTCAAAAACTATTATTTATGCATTCACTGAACATCTTGTTAAAATCTTAGTTGGGGACATATACTTCAGTCTGTACAGGAAGAGTTTCCCCTCTGATATGGGGAACTTATCTGGCATTCCTGCAATAGTTTTCGTGATAGACTAGAATATGAAATAATTTAAAAGTGAAGAAAATATTTCAAAAGTTTATACCACATTTAAAACATAGTTCAAGTTAAACATTAATCTTTAAAAAGATACTGTGAAGAAATATGGTATAAGGCAGCCTGTCCAACCTTTACTGCCTAGCAGCTCTCAGCAGTTTTATAATCATTTATACAGCTGTCTGTGAATACCAATCTGATCCACTTGATCTGTTCCTGCAGACTGTTTGGCAGCGAAAATAAAGGGCAGAGCAAGAGCTGAATGTTCATCATTTGATATTAACACCAGACAAAGCAGGCCTCTTTGATCAAGGCCCAAAGGTCAAATACAACAGCTGTCTCGATGCACTGATGCAAGACCTTCCTTTTCTTCTTCAGGCCAAGGCGAGGGTGATTTCCTGCCAGCAATGAGAGGCTCTCATGCTTGGAAATCTCTTTGCAGGATAGATTTTCTTCTGGATTTCATTCAAGAAACAAAGCTATTAACACATAACTGTAATTTAAATCCCTAAACAGGAGGCTTATGGTTTAAATGTTATGTTGTCAGAATATGGTGGAAAAGATCCAACTGTTGAGATAACTAGTTTTAAAAGTGGCGGCATGATGCTCTTTCAACCAAGGCAAAAGCTTTAATATATAAAAAAAACATAGTTTGAATTTTGTGGTTACATGAAATAGAAATTACTCACATACCAATTTTCTCCTATTTGCTCTCCATTTCTAACTGTTGGTCACCCTGTGAGTCTGACTTGAACTCTTGAGCTACACAGTTGCTGATTTTTCTTTAAGACATATGTTCAAACTAATAATTCTGTCAGGCCATGTTTTTGTGCTGTAGTATTGTGTATTCCATATCCTAACCAGCAGTGGACGGCAATCAGAGTGATTTTAGTTTTGAGAATCAGCCATTAGCTAACAACCACTTAAGCTAACACCATCTTTTACTATTTAAACTACCAACTATCTAACAGCTTTTACAGTTACTCTGACTTACACATAACAGTGTGTAAGTTTGCCAAAACAATGTCAAACTCTCTGGTCCCCAACCCAATCGGACTTTTCCCATCCATTCCAAGCTCGGGTCTTCTACCAGAGGTAGAGGTCATTCTCCACCACCTTTGGAGGTGTTTCCCAATTTGATCTTGGGGTTTCCAGCCCGTACTCCGCACAGATTTTTCGGTGTACTATGCCAGCCTTTTGGTTATGGCGTTCCATGTATGCTTTACCTGCCAGCATCGTACACCCTGCTCTTATGTGCTGGATTTTCTCAGATGACTCTTTGCACAACCTACACCTTGGGTCTTTTCTGGTGTGGTAGATCTGGGCCTCTATCGCTCTGGTGCAGAGAGCCTGCTCCTGTGCTGCCAGGATGAGTGCCTCTGTGGTGTCCTGTAGGTCAGCCCTCTCTAGCCATTGGTAAGATTTCTTGAGATCAGCCACTTCAGTTATGTTCCATTTATGTTTCCATTTGGTAAAATCAGCAGACAGTATAGGGTAAATTTCCACAGTTATGCCGATGATACACAACTTTATTTATCCATAAATCCCGATTATTCCAATCAGTTAGGTAGATTACAGGCATGTCTTGAAGACATAAAAACACAGATGACTGTAAGCTCTTTGCTTTTAAATTATGACATGACAGAAGTTGGCTTCTGTCATGTCAGGCGTCTCATACTGAGTTGAAGACCAAAGAAAAGAAATGAGTTTTTAAAAGACAGAGAGGTAAGATATTCCAGAATCTTGAGGCGGCCATAGTGAATGATCACCTGTAAATATTACCTATCCAACAGAGAAGCTGCTGTTAGGATTGGGGATACATCATCTTCAAAAAGCAGATTTTCTTAAAGGGTGCCCCAGTTTTCTATTCTTGAAACTGTTTGGTCAATCACTTCATCTAGATGGAATTAATTTGGTTTCTGGTAATAACGTAAAAAACCCTGGTGTTACTTTCGACTAAGACATGACATTCAAATCCTATATTAAAAAGGTTTGGTGGGGGGAGGGGGGCCATCGACTGGGATGATGCTCCCAGTAATTGAACATCCACCGTGTCATGTTATCAACTTTTTACTTTCTGTAACATAGAAAGTACTCTTATATCAGATCTTCTGTTCCTACTGTGTCTCTGCTCTGTCTTCTCAAACCCCCAGACAGTCGTGGCAGATGGCCGCTCCTACTGAGCCTGGTTCTATTGGAGGTTTCTTACTGTTAAAAGGGTTTTTTTTTCCTCTCCACCGTCGCTACATGCTTGCTCAGTATGAGGGATTGCTGAAGGATTGCTGTGGTTGGAAAGTCTGTATCAACGGGGCCCAACCTCACGCTAATGACTGACGCAATCTGCTGGGACTGCTTAAATAGGAAACTTTTTAACTTATTGGAATGTTTGTATAAATGTATTGAAATGACTTCTTGCCTTGAGATGACATCTGTTGTGAATCGGCGCTAGATAAACTGAATTGAAAAAAGTTGTAATTTGTTAGTCAAGGCTGGACTACTGTAATTCTTTCCTATGAAGAAGCCCACAAAATGCAATTAAAGCTTTCAGTTGATCCAAAATGCTGCAGCAAGAGTTCTGATGAATATTAAAAAGAGAGATCACATTTCTCCTGTTTTTGTCATGTTTTGAGGTTAAGGAGGACCCAAATGCAGCAAAGTACAAAACAAGGAGGATTTAATGAAAACAAGGAACATGAACTTACAGAACTCAGGCAGGTATATAATGCAGCAAACGGGGAAACAGGAACCAGACGGGCAACAAGGAAGGCAGGGACCAGGCGGGGAAGAAAGACGGCAGGGAAGCGAGGGACCAAACAGGAAAGAATGACGACGAACCAGCGAGAGGACCGAATTTATACTGAGGGAGAGTGTGAGCAGACAGAGCTAGGGATTAATTAGGGAAACCGGTTGCAGCTGAGAGGGAGTGAGCAGGTGGAAATGATCAGCTGGGAGAGGAGGTGAAGTGGCTGGGAGACAGAAAACCAGAATGATCTTAGGAAACTAACTAAAGACAAGACTACGGGGAAAACCAGAAAGTACAGAAATCACAGGGAAGGACACTAGGAATAAACTAACATGAAAAATGAAAGAAAATAAGGAAAATAACCAACAAAAGACAAACACCTAAGAACCCTGACAGTTTTAGCTTCCCTTTATTGGCTCCCTGTTAAATCCAGAATATAATTTAAGATCCTGCTTCTTACATACAAAGCCCTTAATAATCAAGCTCCATCATACATCAGAGATCTGATTGTTCGATATGTTCCCAACAGAGCACTTCGTTCTCATACTGCAGGTTTAATTGTAGTTCCTATGATTTCTTAAAGCAGAATGTGAGGCAGATCTTTAAGTTATCAGGCTCCTCTCCTGTGGAACCAGCTCCCAGATTTAGTCCATGAGACTGACACTCTGTTTACTTTTAAGACTAGGCTTAAAACTTTCCTTTCTGATAAAGCTTATTGTTAGGATGGATGTCGTGGTTCTTTAAGTTCGGGACGGTATGGGGAGCCTAAGTCACGCCCTTCTTCTTCCAGTCCATGGGTCCCCTACTGCTAAAAAAATGAATGAGAGTCAAAGGAGGGATAAAAGTTATTTTCTGATCCCGTTTGAAATGCGCCATGGATTGAACATATGATGTGTGTGAATTTTAAAGACACATTTTGATACAGATAAACCACTAATTTCCGACCGGTGGCAAAAGTTATTCAGGTTTTGTGTAAAAACACTTAGTGGACTACAACTGAAGAAGAAGAAGGAGAAAAATGGCCGTGAGATTAGCCGACATCGCCTCCTTCCTCCAGGACGAAGGAAGAAGCATTAAACGTGGAGAAAACCACCATGAATGTGGAAAGTGGTAGCTATGCTCGGGGAGAAATTGTTGGTTGAGTGAGAGCCAGCATGCAGCTCCACAAGGTCTGGGTGAGTATTTTAAGTGCTAGCTAGTGTTAGCTCTGTGACATCATATATGCGACTTCTGATTTGTAGGCATTTTAAATGCGAATTTTTACAATCAAATCCCAAATCACTTGACAAACACAGTCGAAACGCACATCATTAGCTGTCATTTAAATTGAGGTATATCACATGTGTGATTCAGGACTTAAGACAAAGCGGACCAGAAAATAACTTTTATCGCTCAACTTACTTCCATTCATTTTTTTTCGCCCAGGGGACCCATGCGCCAACAGAAGGGGAGGAGACTTAGGCTCCCCATAGACAGACTCCGGTCAGAGAATCTTTGATCAGCTTTATTTCTAATGAACATATTCCAAATCTTTAATGTTAGATCAACTGCGTGAGGATGTCTGTAAACGACAATGTGTGGGTAGGAATGTGCGTGGACAAGAATGCATGTAAACGAGAATGAGTGCGTGAACAAGAATGTGTGTGGTCTGAAGAAACAGGAAAACATGAAAAACAGAATACAATGTGCCATTATTAGATCAGTGCCAACCTAAACTAATAAACCAGTTTTACAGTATCAAGTAGCATCTATTGACACATATCAGTAACGTTCATTGTTAAACACGAAGGCAAATAAACATTAATTAGTCTATTAATTACCACAAAGCGTGTACATCATACACCGTTTGTAGTCGGCAAAAAGAAACACACAAGCTGAACAACATAAGACTTTATACATTACAGAACATAATGTAACTTACTCATTGATTCATAGAGTGCACTCGGGGTAAGAAGAAAGGTATGTCTCTGCCTACTTTGAGCAGGTTACAGCATGGCAGCGCACAGAGTGGAGCTGTTGCAGCTTTCTTCAGTTTTCCTTAAAGATCTCATGACACGAAGCTGATTTCATGTAATGTATTATGACATAATGCACCTTGTCAAAGTACACTACCGTTCAAAAGTTTGGGGTCACCCAAACAATTTTGTGTTTTCCATGAAAAGTCACACTTATTCACCACCATACGTTGTGAAATGAATAGAAAATAGAGTCAAGACATTGACAAGGTTAGAAATAATGATTTGTATTTGAAATAAGATTTTTTTTACATCAAACTTTGCTTTCGTCAAAGAATCCTCCATTTGCAGCAATTACAGCATTGCAGACCTTTGGCATTCAAGCTGTTAATTTGTTGAGGTAATCTGGAGAAATTGCACCCCACGCTTCTAGAAGCAGCTCCCACAATTTGGATTGGTTGGATGGGCACTTCTTGCGTACCATACGGTCAAGCTGCTCCCACAACAGCTCAATGGGGTTCAAATCTGGTGACTGCGCTGGCCACTCCATTACCGATAGAATACCAGCTGCCTGCTTCTTCTCTAAATAGTTCTTGCACAATTTGGAGGTGTGTTTTGGGTCATTGTCCTGTTGTAGGATGAAATTGGCTCCAATCAAGCGCTGTCCACTGGGTATGGCATGGCGTTGCAAAATGGAGTGATAGCCTTCCTTATTCAGAATCCCTTTTACCCTGTACAAATCTCCAACCTTACCAGCACCAAAGCAACCCCAGACCATCACATTACCTCCACCATGCTTAACAGATGGCGTCAGGCATTCTTCCAGCATCTTTTCAGTTGTTCTGCGTCTCACAAACGTTCTTCTTTGTGATCCAAACACCTCAAACTTGGATTCATCCATCCACAACACTTTTTTTCCAGTCTTCCTCTGTCCAATGTCTGTGTTCTTTTGCCCATCTTAATCTTTTTCTTTTATTGGCCAGTCTCAGATATGGCTTTTTCTTTGCTACTCTGCCCTGAAGCCCAGAATCCCGCAGCCGCCTCTTCACTGTAGATGTTGACACTGGTGTTTGCGGGTACTATTTAATGAAGATGCCAGTTGGGGACCTGTGAGGCGTCTGTTTCTCAAACTAGAGACTCTAATGTACTTATCTTCTTGCTCAGTTCTGCAACGCGGCCTCCCACTTCTTTTTCTACTCTGGTTAGAGCCTGTTTGTGCTGTCCTCTGAAGGGAGTAGTACACACCGTTGTAGGAAATCTTCAATTTCTTAGCAATTTCTCGCATGGAATAGCCTTCATTTCTAAGAACAAGAATAGACTGTCGAGTTTCAGATGAAAGTTCTATTTTTCTGGCCATTTTGAGCGTTTAATTGACCCCACAAATGTGATGCTCCAGAAACTCAATCTGCTCAAAGGAAGGTCAGTTTTGTAGCTTCTGTACCGAGCTAAACTGTTTTCAGATGTGTGAACATGATTGCACAAGGGTTTTCTAATCATCAATTAGCCTTCTGAGCCAATGAGCAAACACATTGTACCATTAGAACACTGGAGTGATAGTTGCTGGAAATGGGCCTCTATACACCTATGTAGATATTGCACCAAAAACCAGACATTTGCAGCTAGAATAGTCATTTACCACATTAGCAATGTATAGAGTGTATTTCTTTAAAGTTAAGACTAGTTTAAAGTTATCTTCATTGAAAAGTACAGTGCTTTTCCTTTAAAAATAAGGACATTTCAATGTGACCCCAAACTTTTGAACGGTAGTGTATGTGGTTGTGTAAATTTATGAGCCGAACAGACTTGATTTTACGCAATAATTAGAGTTTCAAAAATGTTAGCAGAACCGCTCAGGCTGGACAGTCCGAAAACTCCGCTGTCAGGGCTGATGGAGACGCTCATATTTGAAGGCTCGGAAGATTCTTCCTCCAGTTTTAGCCTTGAGATGGTTTTAGAGATGGAAAATGCAGCCGGTTCTGGTGCTTCTAGAGGCATGGAACCGTACAGGTACGAGTCGTACAAAACGACTGAGATGGGAGAAGAAAGCGGGTCAGAGAAGCTAGTGGGAGAAGTGAAACAGTCACAGCTGAAAAGCCGCTGTCAAATGTGCCAACAAACAGAATGCGTTCTCTCGCTAACGTCACTTCCGGCTTTCTGCTCGTTCAGTGCGCAGTGATACAGTAGTAAAATGCTAGTCACCGCAGCGTTTTTTTGCTCTCGGTAGGATTATACAAGGCGTGTTTATGAATTTGACATAGTCCATTGGGTTCAGATTTCTTTATTTTATGTTATGTTTAAAAATGTCAACTTCGTGTCATGAGGTCTTTTTTTCATCAGAAGGAAACAAACAGGAACAGAACAGAAACACAACAGAAGTCTTTTTTTTTTCCCCTAAAGAGGAACGATCAAGTGTCAGCACACAGTCTTAGTTAATACAGCTAGAAACTACTGATCAGGCACGAAATCTAGGTGTAGTTACAGTCTCAGACCTGAACCTCCAGGGTCACAAAAAGGCAATAACAAGGTCAGGCTTCTATCACTTGAAGGATTAAAGGACTGATGTCGCAACAGGATCTCGAAAAACTCATCCATGCGTTTATCTTTAGTCGGATTGATTACTGCAACAGCGTTCTCACAGGTCTCCCTAAAAAGTCAATCAGACAGCTGCAGCTGATCCAGAACCCTGCTGCTTGTGTCCTCACTAGAACCAGGGAAGTAGAGCACATCACCCCAGTACTAAAGTCCTTACATTGGCTCCTTGTAACTTAGAGAATAGACTTCCAAATATGTTTATTAGTTTATAAATCACTGAATGACTTAGCACCAAAGTATGTTGACGACTTGTTACTATACCAAACCCCAAGACCACTCAGGTCTTCCAACTTTAGTCCACGGATCCTCCCTAGAATCAAAACCAGACATGGAGAAGCAAAGCTGCAAAGCTGCTGAAACACCGAGTCCCTTTAAATCAAAGCTAAAAACTAATCTGTTTAGAGCTGCCTTTGAGTAAGCAATTAACTGTTTGGAGTCTGTTGCTGTGTGCTGGTTGGGTGGTGCTGTTCTCTGCTTACCTTTTTTCCTCAGGGTGTGATCGGCGGGTGTGCTTCCAGGTGTCACCCTTCAAGCCTGATTACAGCTCCAGTTTGAAAGGGGAGCGGCTCCTGGAGGCTGATGCCAGATGGTCCTCACTTCCTAATGTGGTACAAGGTCAACTTAGTCTGCTCTCTGTAGCAAATACTTTCAGTGGAACTCTTGATTGTACTTTGCCTCCTATCGTCCTGCAGATCCTGCTCCTGATCGCTCCTGGCTTCCTCGGTGTCCCGGACGTCCTTCCTTCCTGGAGTCCTCCAGTACGAAAACACGTTTGGTCCCAAACCAAGCCACCAACAAGAAACCATCCACACTCACCTCTGTACGGGTTCCACTGGAATCCTCCTGGTCAGCCTCTAGCCGCTCCCGCCTGGATACAAAGGTCAGAACTCACCGACCTCCTCAGCCATCTGCCGGTCCACCCTCCAACGCCACATACTCCACCTGCAAAGGACAAATACAAGATTCAGAATCAACCAACCACTCCCTACAAGAATCTGGATCGGAAATCGTCACAGTGGCCACTCATCCCCAGCCAAACTCAGCAACGTTCTCCTACTTACCTTCCACAAGAACCTGTCTCCGGAATTACAAGTAAGCCCTCATAACAAACCACAGTTTAAAATAATCATCACTCTCAGCAACCAACTAACTTATCATCCTCTCCTTCTAGTGTTCCTGATCTCCAAGTTCCAGTTGTGCTGTTCCCGTACTTACCTGTCCATCACCTGTGGAAAGAAAAAAATTAACCTTTTTACAAACTGCCTAACTGTTGCCTGAAGTTGGTGCTTAAGTTAGAGTTGCTAACAAAACATTACAATAATAATACCTGGAATGTCATATGTTTAAATTTGTCATATGTTTTGTGACTCTAATGTTGTATGTTATGCTTTTACTGTTGTTCTCCCCTAATCATGTAAAGCACTTTGAATTGCCTTGTTGTTGAAAGTGTGCTACAAAAATAAAGTTGCCTTGCCTTACACTGTTAGTATCTCTTTGCCACCCCCAAAGGAAGCAATAACTATTCATCTCATCCCCTGTTTGCTTATTTGATTTTATACAACACCTACATGTTGTTCACATCCACAGCTCAGTGGAGGGGAAACTGCCATTCAGCAAGCTTTTTAAATATTTACCCACATTATGTTCCTCTACGCATTAGGCAGACTGCACAGTATTAAGTATGCTGGTAAATGTAGCTCTGATTAATAGATGAAGAGTCTGACTTGGCCTTTGTGCCGCCACAGATGGTGACCTCTTTCTTTACTCCGATAATGAACACTAGAAGAACAAAGGCAGATGAAGGGAGGAAAACTTGGAAGCAGAAGGGGTGGCAAAAAAAAAAGGTGTGTTATATATTTCAGGACATACTGATTCTGCAATAAACAGAAGTGCCATCTGGGTAGGTTATAACAGCAAGGGTCTTACAACTCTAGAGAAAAAGTTTCATTCAGTTTTAACACCTCTGTATAGCATAGCTTTTTTGATATTTTAATGGTCGTAAGCATGCAGATGGCTGTTAGTACAGTGATCAGTATTTACCAAAGACAAACAATTCTAGTAATTGTTACCAAACTGTTTTAAAACTATTTGAAATCCATCACGGCACAGTGGGAATCAGTATTCTCTTGCACAAAATATTTAGGACAGTTCAAAAACTTTCCAGGAGTGGATGTCAGAAAATAAATCACTGTGAAATGCTCAGAAACATAACAAATTTACCCAAGATCTCCATCTCAGACTTTACAGCAGAGGTCTTAAACTCTATTTTTGGAGGGCTGGAGTCCTGCATATTTTGATGTGTCCATGGTCTTATGTACCTCAATCAAATAATTGAATTACCATCTCAGGTTTGATGCCCATGACAGCACAGTGCTTGACTGGCCAGCCAAATCTGCGGACCTCAACCCCATTGAGAATCTATGGGGTATTATCAAGAGGAAAATGAGGGGCATCAGACCCAAAAACAAAGAAGAGCTGACAAGAAAATCTGGGCTTCCATAACTCCCAGGCAAAGCAACAGGCTGATTGCCTCAATGCCACGCCGGATCGAGGCAGTGATTAAGGCAATGGGATTCCCTACCATGTATTGAAGATTGGCTTATCAATTTGAAAGTACCATATTTTGATTGATTTGATGTGATCCTAATTTCTTTCTTTTTTTCTGCAAAAACTGAGAAGTAAATGGTGATTTCTTCACAGTATTCTATTTTTTTGAATTCCTGTTTTCCTGGGTTTCATGAGTTGGAAGCCCAAATTATGCACAAATAAACAACTAAATACTTGAAATTGTTTAAGGTGTGGGCCCTGAATTTATAAGCTATGGAAGTTTAATGTTTTGTATAGAATTATGGAAGCAAATAAAGTTTTCCATAATATTCAATTTTTTTGAAAAGGGTCTGTACACTGTCAGGACATATAAATACAAACAATGTGGACAAATACACACACAGGAAAACACATATGCAAGTGGTGGGGAGCAGGATTACATTCTGTCTCTCACAGTTGAAATGTACAAATGACAGACCTCACATCTTTTTAAGTGGGACAACTTGCACAATCAGTGGCTGCAAAATACCTTTTTGCCCCACTGTATCTGACAAGTAGAATAAGCTGGACTAGATCTTAATACCAGCTATTTTCATGCAACATCTTGGTTTAGTTGAATTAAAGTAACTTCAAACCTAAATCTGACAGGGTAATAAATAATCTGAGTCTTAATTCTTAGCATTTATGTCAAGTATCAACAGAGGGTTGATAGGCTATGTGAGCTTAAAAAAAAACTTGTTAAAAATGTATTTCATTAGCATGATTTCACAACCTTTAGCGTAGGGCTGGGCGATATGGATTTTATCTATCTATTTACTAGTACTATTTTATGTAGAATGCATAAGGCAAAAATGTTGTTCTTTTGTTATTTATTCAAAGCTTTGTTGAGCTGTCTTGGTAAGAACAAGAACATGACAATCCAATACAATGAAAAGCTTCATCTTCTTCTTTAAAACCAGTTAAAACTAAAATACTGTGTTCTTATTATTTTAATAGCGTTTTTTTCTATGTAAAAGGAATAAATTAAGGAAATTAAATGACTAAATGACTAAGCAGAAACTCCACATGAATTAAAGGTAGAATAATTAAACTTTTGGCTTTTTGGGGCAACAAGAGGACACAAACTAATAATAATGAGTCTGATATGGAGTAAAAATGTATGATTTTTTTAAATTATTAATTTATTTCTGACCTGGTCTCTTCTTTGCCTAGTCACAGCAGGAAATACAGTCAAACAACCATTTAGCAGCTAAAGTTATATAAACCTTTTCTAAGGTCAGTTTACAGCTATTTCATTTAGAAATTACTTAATTTCCCTCTGGGATCAATAAAGTATTTTTGAATTTGAATTGAATTGAAAACATGACACTGAAGCTAACCTGTGATTCATAGCTTCTGATTCCACTGTTAAATGAGTGAAACAGCTAATTTAAAAGCCTCAAATCATATGTTTACTTCAGTTAGCAACAACAAAACCCACCTTCTAACATCTTTTACATCAACTGTAACTTACAGGGACATCATAAAAAGGTTTGCAATAACTCTCAGACACTGCAAATACAAACACAAACTAATTCATGTAAACATTTCTTTAGCTGGGCTTGAAGGAACAACAGCACATTAGGATGCCGCAAGTGCACCAGACAACTTGGTATGACAAAAAAGCAAGAAATATAACTTTTTAAGGTTAGTCAACAGGTGCTACTTTTGTTGCCAAGAAGTGACAGCAAACTTTTGGCAAGATGGCAGCGGCCTTTACCGAATCATTAAGCCCCAGTCTACATGGAGACGTATGGAGCCCATCTGGTGACATTGACAGAAAAAAATTGATTACTAATTACTAATGCGTGGCCATGAGTAATTAATTTTTAAGTTTATTTTAATAGACCTGCTGGTCGATGGGATACGCGTTTCATGTCGGATCAACCCGAATATTTTATCAGTTGTTCCTCGTCCCATTTCCTAAAAATGTAATCGAAATCCATCCATAACATTTTGAATTAACTTGCTAACAGACATACAGAAGATGGGCACGAAAACATATACCTCCTGGTGGAGGTCAAGAATCCATCAGAGTACAAAACAGCTTCATGTAGGCAAATGTTAATGTTCTAGAATTGAAGTTGAATCTATTCAAGTATTTTTGATTACTATAACCTGCGACAGGGAATTTTTAAGGTTATGTTGTGGAGGAATAAATGGACGACACACAGGATAAATTTTCGATCATCTCTTTATCTCAGCTCCGACTTCACACTGAACAACGGTAAGCCAGTACACATAACATATATTTTTAAATTTAAACATCCTGTTTTCTGGGTGTGAGTGGAGCCTCCTGGTGGTCCGCCACACACGCCCCCCCTGCGAACACCCAGTAGTGTCCATAGCTAGGGCAGGATCCTGGGCTTGAGCAAACGGCCAGAACGGCTGAGCCTGGGCACCTCAGAAGCAGTCCGGAACTCCCTGCACTGAAGGTGGGGATGAGGGCGACGAGGGGACGCAGAGGATGAGTTGAGGTCTGAAGGCTGACGAGAGTCTCTGGAAGGAGGAGAGGAGTCGGTCAACAACGTGGAGGGGGGTCGTCCCCTACGAGGAGCCTGGGCCGTTACTACCTCATCATCTTTAAGAACAAGAGCGGGTTTAAGCCTATCAATACAGACAGTCTCCGTACGCCCCCCCAGATCTAAAAGAAAGTGCTTACGGCCAGTTTCGAGGACCCTGAAAGGGCCATCATACAAAGGCAGTAAGGGTGTCCTGTGTGCATCATGTCTAACAAAAACATACTTAGAAGACGCCAAGTTCTGTGGGACGAATGACAGGGGCAAACAATGATGTACAGGACCAGGAACGCGAAAAGGGTCACAGTGAGTTAAAAGATGTTGGGTCGGCTGGGTGAACTGGGGTGAGGGGGCCTCAGGAAAAAACACGCCTGGAACACGTACCGGCTGACCTAAAACCAGTTCAGCTGGGGAAGCACCAAGGTCCTCTTTAGCTGCGGACCGCAACCCAAGCATAACCCATGGGAGGCGGTCAATCCAGTTGCCATTGGTCAGAACAGCACGAAGCGTTGCTTTTAATGACCTGTAAAACCACTCGCAAAAGCCATTAGCCTGTGGATGGTATGCAGTGGTCTGGTAGCTCTTGACCCCCAGGCCATCAGCCATGGTGGACCAAAGCTCAGACACAAACTGTGGTCCTCTGTCAGTGGTAATGTCTGAAGGGGGGCCAAAACATGCAACCCAGGATGATAAAAACGCCCGAGCCACCACTGCAGATGTTGTTGATGCCAGCGGAACCACTTCTGGCCACCTGGTGGTACGGTCGATCATGGTCAGGAGATGAGTGAAACCCTGCGATGGGGGCAAAGGACCCACTAGGTCTACAAGGACCTGATCAAACCTGCGACTAGGAATGGGGAATGGTTCAAAAGGTGCTTTTGTGTGCTCATGAACCTTGGCACTCTGGCACGGGACACATGCTACAGCCCATTCCTTCACATCTTTACGCAATCCGGGCCAAACAAACTTGGAACTAACCAGTTTCACTGAGGCACAAACACCCGGATGTGAAAGGGAATGCAAAGCGTCAAAAACGCGTCGGCACCACAAAGCAGGAACCAGAGGGCGGGGACAGCCAGTAGAAATGTCACAGAGCAGATGAGGACCTCCTTCGTGCACCTGTCTCTCTTCCAACTTAAGGCTGGTAGGCTCAGACTGCAGTTTAAGGATGTCAGCATCGCTGCGCTGATCTGCAGCCATAGCAGGAAATCAATCCCTACATAAACTGGAGAGACCAGTGCACGGGACAGACAGTCAGCCACCAAGTTGGATTTGCCAGCCACATGCTGTTGTAAACTCAGAGACAGCAGCAAGGTGGCGGTGTTGACGTGCAGACCAGTGGTCAGAGATTTAAGACATGGCAAATATTAAGGGCTTGTGGTCAACGTAGGCTGTAAATGGGCGGCCTTCGAGGAAAAACCAGAAATGCAGTGTAGCTAGATAGAGAGCCAGCAACTCCCTGTCAAAAACGTTGTATTTACGCTCGTTGTCCCGCAGCGTACAGCTGAAAAAGGCAAGCGGTTGCCAAACCCCGCAGACCCCCTGCTCTAACACCGCCCCTACTGCTACATCAGAAGCGTCAGTGGTCAAAGCCACCTGTGCTGAGGGGGAGGGGTGGGTCAAAAGAGCGGCATTGGCCAGCGCGGACTTAGCATTATGAAATGCTTGGAGACAGTCCGGTGTCCAGTCCACATTTTCAGTGGCTTTTTTCTTTTTAAGCGCGCAGTATAGCGGCTGCAGAAGTTGTGCTGCCCTCGGGATGAAACGGTTGTAAAAATTAACCATCCCCAGAAATTCCTGCAGGGCTTTCACCATCTGAGGACCCGGAAAATCAGACACCGCCAAAGTAGATAAAAAATTTGATCATTTCAACCCGTTGTCGACCAAGCAGCCTTATCTTAGAGGCACATTTGTTTTAAAAAAAAATAATTTTTTCCCCAACTAACTCCAGATATATTTCATATTTTGTTGTCAGAGATTTTTTACTTTTTAAAAATTAATAAGAGTCGTCAGTTAAGGCATTTACCATTTCTGATATGCTGTCATATGGGATTCACCTTCATTGTTGTACTTTTATACATACACTCATAAGTGTTATGTCTGTGTGCTCATTTGTTTACAGCATGTCTGTCTTGTTGTGGTGAGCTGGTTTCCAACTAAGATGGGCAATGTTGAAATTTTAAGTTTTTAATATACAATGTTTTTTTCCTTACAGATTATATCAATCGCCTAAAACTACAGGAAGATCATAAGGAGAAGTACTTAACAATATATGTGCATCACCTTTAATGCCACTTCTTTCATATCCTTAGGTGCTGTCCGTTTTTTTGTTTTTGATTAAATCAACAACAAATGAATGAAGTTTCTGTTTTTCTTTCACACAGATATTGTTTCCATTTCAGGAAAAAAAATCATAGTTCTGTAGCCGCATATGAAGTATGATTTGGCTTTGTAATATTACAGACACCAAGGCTTATTTTAATATTGAGATGTTGAAGGAATTTATCAAATTCAAAAATGCAGTTGGCTGGTTAATTACTTGGTTGACTTCTTATTTCTTCCCTTGTTACATACTGTTGAAAGAATTTTCAGTCATTATATAGAATAAAACATTTATTTTTTTAAACACAAGATTCTATAAAAGAAAAGGACACAGATAAAAAACAAAGGGGGGCCAGAAAGCAAAAGAGACTTATGTACAGTAAAATGGCGGGGACAGAGTTGTCAACAGTGTTATGGCAACAGATGCAATTGCTGAAATAAAAAAACTACACCAACAACACATCAGGGATATAGTTATACTTTTTGCTTTAACATCAATTGTTTAAAAGGACTGTCATGTCTAATGTGAGGATGCGTAAAGATGGCAGGATTTAAACTAGGAATAAAAGAAGCCATAACACTGTTGACAAACCTGCTGGCCTTTTCTATTTTTGCTGGATTTACACCCGCCCTCTATCGACGCCTTTGGGTGATGGAGGAGAAGATGATGGACATCTGAGGGTGGAGAAGGTTAAGCTGGTGCAGGTCCTCTATCATGTTCACCAACTGGACACTGCTGACCATCTCCATGCCATCTCCGCCACAGCTGATGATGAGGACATCTAGAGCTGCTCTTCCTCCTTTCCACCTCAGCCCCCCCAGCCAAACCAGGAGATACGGACGTCTGGGAGCCTGAGATTTCCTCCAATGGTTTCTTCAGCTTTCTCAGAACTATGTCAGACATAGCTGTCTCCAATGATCCAAATGGCAGTGGGGAAAAAACTAGCATAATGAATGGTAGTTGCACAGGTGTAGCCTATTGGTTGAAAGTATAATACTATTACAATTCTACATGAAGTGATGGAGACAGGTACTTACATTTTCTGCTTTGTTTGGCTGTTGTGGAGAACAGGCATGCAGCCATTGGAACCTGGTAAACAAAATCTATAAAAAGAAAAACAAGTGTCTTACTAAAAGTGCAACTTATCCATTCGCAGACCTCAATAAATGATTAGTAAAATTCATACATTGCAGAATTGACTAGGATCGAAATTATTCATATTAGCTGTTGCTAATGTACAATAGCTGTGGAACCGTTTTTTTAACTGGGAGATCCAACATGGTAGTACAATCACTAACCATTAGGTTAAATACAAACAAATATTAATATAAATATGTGAACTATCCTAACTAACGTAGCTTGATCATGTATCTCATGCATAGACTAAATAGATATCATACACTATTAATAACTAAGTTAAAAATATTATTGAAAACTTGCATTAAGTTAATGATCATTTCATTTGAATAAATTATTTCAATTTAAATGTTAACTTACAGATTTAATATTGTATTTACAGCCTGGATGGAAGAGGGTAGCAGAGTTGCTCTACCTGCGGCTTTCAGGCTAAAGGCGCCTGCTAACCTCTGTTAGCTTCCGTTAGCTTCAGTTAGCTCCAGGACTAGCTCCGGGCTAAATCGGCTCAGAGTGTCAATCATCCGCCCCCGCCCTCCCAGCCCCAGTCTCAGGTCCACCTCTTTGCCCATTTTTTTATTTTCTGGGAGTGACGAAATGCGTGACACAGACAAGATGGCGGCGGTGGGAACAGCCCATTTGGCTTCATTTTTGCTCTTCAGAAACCAATGGGTGACGTCACCGAGGCTTTGTCCAGTGATTATACAGTCTATGGTAGAAATGCGATGGCGCAAAAAGTCTGGCATGACTATTGCTGGGTTGACTATCAGGCCATGCACCGCTAGGCGTTGAAAAACCTGACATAGGTGGGAGATGTGCTGTTCGGTAGAGCTGCTGGCCACCAGGATGTCATCCAGGTAGACGAAAACGAATGACAACCCACGCAAGACTGAATCCATCAACCGCTGGAAAGTTTGGGCGGTGCCTTTAAGACCGAAAGGCATCTGTAAAACCTCAAAAAGGCCAAATGGGGTAATAACGGCTGTCTTGGGGATGTCGTCCACATGAAACAGAACCTGGTGATAACCGAGCACCAAGTCAACTTTGGAAAAGATGGCGGTCCCCGCGAGATGGACAGAGAAGTCCTGGATATGGGGGATCGGATAACGATCGTTTGTAGTGACATTATTAAGGTGTTGGAAATCCCTGCATGGCCGCCACTGGCCGTCTGACTTGGGCACCATGTGTAATGGCGAAGCCTAAGGACTGTTAGAACGCAGCACGATGCCTAAACGCTCCATGTTAGCAAACTCCTCCCGAGCAATAACTAGCTTAGCGGCATCAAAGCGGCGCGCCCGCGCGAACTCTGGGGGCCCGATACTGGGGAAATAATGCTCTACCCCATGCTTAGTGTCAGTGTTTGAAAAGTTGGGAACAGTCAGTGAAGGAAACTCTGATAGTAACCGCTGAAAAGCATTCTCAGAAGCTGAAATACTAGCATGTACTAACGTCACAGCTGCACGTGTCAGACAAGGCAGAGAGGAAAACGACACAGCGTCAATCAACCATCTGTTAGCGACTTCGACAAGGAATCCGTGCGCACAGAGAAAATCAGCCCCTATGATGGGAACCGAACTGGCAGCTACGACAAAGTTCCACTGGAAGTCTCTACCGTGAAAGCAGACAGTCACCAACCTTTCGCCAAATGTCCTGATGGGGGAGCCATTAGCCACAGTCAGCAGTGGACCGCAACCTTCAGCTAGCCTGTCAGAGCCAGACGGGGGATTCAGGCTCTTCTGGGAACCAGAGTCAACCAGAAAACGTCTTCCCGACCGTGAGTCCTCGATGAAAAGCAGCCTTTGCCTGTCGCCAATGGCTGCGGCTGCTACCGAGCGTTGGCGGTGTCGTTTCCCTGCGGCTGGAAGCTGCATGGCGGGAGGCAATGCCGGTGTTATGCCGAGAAATGCATGCCTGCCGAAAATTGCATCCCCTGCCGCGGGAACGTGCATCATTCAAAACTCCCTGATAACGAAAACGGATTAAAATATCAGCGACGCGGCAACTTTTAAATATGTTCGTAATATTACCATGTTTCTTATGCATGTACATCCTGAAAATTTACTGTTTTACGGCAGATAAATGTAAAAAAGGACGACTTTGACACCTTTTATCTGAATACATTTAACTTTACTGTTTTAACGTCAGTGTCTCAGGAGTATATTTCGGTGCTCCGGTGTTTATGGGTCACATTCTGCGCTTTTTCTACCAACAGCGTGATAGTTAAAGCATTGTATAACATCTAAACTTTTTAAATCAGCGATTAAAGGCTGATATGGGTGCAAACAGGACACAATGTAGCCTACATAAGAAAACGTTTTATCTGCTGTTAATGGCAGAGTGCGCAATTTTGTTATCGGTTGGTCTAAAAACTCATAATTAATAGCCCACATAAATTATGTAAAATACACCATATGCCCCCTAAATGTCCGTTATGGAAGACAAGAAAATCATGAAGCTCGATCTTCACACTGAACAACGGTAAGCCAGTACACATAACATATATTTAAAAATGTAAACATCCTGTTGTCTGGGTGTGGGTGGAGCCTCCTGGTAGTCCGCCACAATGTAGTGGCTTGGAGCATAAGTACCATGGACAGCGGTTGGTTTTTGTCTCGCCTGTGCATGGCAACAAATGTAAGAAACCTGATATAATAACAGTTATAGGGAAAATTAACTATAAGTAATTGCCTACATTTAGCAGCAGCTACAAAACTATTTTTGTGGGGAGCTTTTGATATATACAAACAATCTAGTCAGCATGGAAATGACTGCATTAACTTTCCCATGGCCACGCATAATTATGTTGTGGCCACACATTAACTATCTCATTCCCATGGATTAATAACTCGTGGCCACAACTTAACTATCTCGTTAGCATCCATTAATAACTTGTGGCCATGCATTACTGCATTAGTAATGTGTGGCCACGAGATATTTATTTTTTTCTGTCAATGTCACCAGACGGGCTCCGTAGAGATGAAACCAGGTGTAGCAGCAAAGGTATTTCATCGAATAGGTGTCTAATCCACAAGGAGCCAGTGTTTCAGGACAATATAAACGATCATGTTTGAAACCAGGTTCCAGAGTGGAGAAATCTCACAAGACCCGCTCAGTTGTCTCCTTGATTATGAGCTCTCTGGCATTTATTCTGAGTGGATGACGTCGCCGCCCTATTCCTATATTTAAAAGTGCATGAGCAACTCTGATAAAGTAAACAAACATGGCACCGTAGACCGTGCGTAGTGTTGCAGTCCTAATAAAGCAAATATTGACCTTATTATGGATCCTAAAGTATGATTTACTGTCCCTTCTCCATTACCAGCATCAAAAAAAGGATATGGGGAGCCACCTGTACAACTCTCTTTTTTGTTCTTACAAGAACAAAAAATCTCCTGTTCGGCCCGCAATGAATCTTGGGATAGTCTGGGCTTCAAAGGTTACACCAGACCTGTCGTTCAAACCTGGCAAAAAGAGGTTGTATTTGGAGCTGCCTTCAAATATGGACAGCCTTCGTGGCATCGCTGTGACATAATGGGCCTTCAAAGGATTCCAACCCTAAATTTAGACGTATCAATTGTTGCTCAATCTGTTTTTTTTTTTCTTCACTTGTGAGTTGTTGCTGTAGCACACCTTTCAGTCACTCTAGGCAACTCCCCATGTAGCCCATGGAAAGAACAGGCGCTGATGCAACATTGCCATAGTACAAGTATAGATAAAAAAGTAGTAGTGCAGGTTCCCCCCACTGATCACATTTACTCTGCTGTCATTAATAATTGTATATCACTCCTGTTCATTTCACTGCTCCAATTTTCTCTTACCTCTTGTCTCTGTACTCAGTATGATGTTCTGAATAAACGAACACCAGCTCTGGTAAGCCTCTGAATCCATGAAGAGTCCATTTCTCTGCCAGAGCGCTGACACTTTGAGTGCCAATTTATGAGCACATGCACACATCGTGGGGCCAGCAGTGTTTATTCAAGTGGCAGTGGGACACACACACACAATGCTCATCTTCTGTTTCGCTGCCATCGCACTGTTGAGTGAGGAAAATAGAAAAAGAGCCAGGAGGAGATAGACACAGAAAATGGAGGGATACAAGAAAGTGATTATTCTAGTAACAAAAAGGAAAGAAATTAGATTTATTTATTCATTGTCAAGCAAAGTTTTAATAAATACAGGACCAAATCAAGCTCCGACTTCAGTTGATGGAGATATATTTTATTGTTTCTTATTTTATTTTAACATTGCCACAGAGTAGGGTTTGAAATTTATTTGAACTGAATATTGAAAGTTCAGTCAATTTTGAAAAACAAGCACAAGGCTCTAATATTATTTCATGAGCATTTCAATAAGTTCTTGAATTTCATTTGAGTCAGAGTTTAAAGCACTGTCAATAGCAAGCAGATTTTTGAATTTCTGCACTAATAAAAAATGATTTCACTAAAACTCCCTTATGAACTGGGACAACACAGGAACTAAGGAGTTGAGCTCAAACAGATTTTGAATGATCAACTAATTTATGAGTGACTCAGTGATTTCTAAATTGTTTTTGTATTTTTAACTCTTTACAGAAAATACATTTATCATACAATACCCTTTTCTAATGTAGTACACAGAAGTTGTACAGTATTAACCTTTTATTGTTTCCACTTTGTGGTTCTTGGGACAGAAAATGATCAGACATGATAATTGCAACATTCAATATAAAACAAACATTTGAAACAAGATTTATTTGGTTTTAAAAAGATAAACTTATATTTAAATTTCTGGAATGTGATGCTAAATTTGTCCAAATAAATAGCCTGATATGGATATTCCACATTTGGTTATCCTGCAATTGAGGTCCTACAATACTTAATAAGGTTACTGTGAAGTATGTACTGTGAAGATGTCAGTAGATTTAGATGAAAATAAATTAACCTAAAAAGTAAAACTTCCTGTAGCTTTTCATGTTTACAGGCAGCAGTGGTAATTTTTCTGTCTAGACGCTCACATAGTTTCTAGTCCTTTAAATGAAAAGTAAATGAAACGAGCTTTGTGGATGAGATACAGCAAGATGAAAGCTCCTTTATTTTGTCCTTTTCTTTGCCTTTTCTTAGGAAAACACCTGAAGGTCTGCCGCATATAAAAATGTAAAATGTGTTTTTGTTATTTTTCCTAATCTAGTTTCAGTTAACCCTTGTGAGATCTGCCAGTGGGTTTTAGAGTTTTTTGCATCGGTTTACCTACCCTGTGTTCCTGTGTGTCCTCATAAAAAACATCTCTGTTGATATGTTGAAGTGCCCAATAAATGCAATCCTCTTATGTCTAATGGCCCATTTGAAATTCAGCAGATTTAGCAGATTCATTGACTTAATTCATTCATTTTCTACTAAAAAGTTTAATGAATACCATCTGCTTAAACAGTTTTAGCAACCAATCAAAGCCTTTGCCTCTGATTGTCACCCTGTCAACAATGTGCCAGTATCTAATGACACCTCTTGCAGGCCATGGCTCCAGAGAAGGGTTGTCCCTTGTCATTTGCGACAGATCTTCGACTTCTTCTACAAGCTTGTCTCCAGGATGAGGCCCTAGAATTTCCAGTTAAGGTGGGGTAATAGTATTGTGATACTGAAGTCATGAAGTGGTTATTAAATCCCACTAAGTCTGACCTTCCTATTGGAGCCAATTTGCCAGAGAGAAGGAATAAAAACAACATAACTTCTAGGCTGATTTAAAGACACAAAAGGTGGAGTGGAGGACTTTAGGCATCTCGTTGTCTCGTTCTCACGTGTGGGTAGAACAAAGTGTAAGATCAATAGGCAGATGGGAGCAACGTCTGCAACGATGCAAATCTGGGTCATTCGTGTTAAAGAAGGAGCTGAGCTGAAAGGTGAAACCTTCAATTTACAAGTCAATCTGTGTTTCACCTCTTACCCAAGGTTATAGGGATTGTCTCAAGGCCTGTACACACTCTGTGAAGACTGAGAAATTTAATTAACTCAAGGTGGCAAGAACATAAGACACTCTGGTCAAATTTCATACTTCATGAGAAACTCAAGTGGGTAACTACTGGGTGGTCCTCATTGGTAATGACAATACCACTTTTCCCCATTAATATCTACTTATAGTTTTTGACAAATCACACAGATGTGATCTTACCCAAATGTTGTTTCGAGAGGAAGCTGTAAGAACTTCCATGTCAAGACTACGAGAAAGGAATTTCTTGTCTTTCAGCCTTGGGAGAGATAACACATTTCTCAGGTCTTGCAGGGTGTGTCCAGGTCTTTATGACACCCTGACAAAGCTATCACACAACACCAGCGTCTGAAATTACCTTCTTCTGTAGAGCTGCTAGACTCTCTCTTAGAGATGATGCAAGGAGCTTGGCTATAACCTCAGAGTACAGTCACTTAATCTCTGCCTTTGTGGATGTAAACCAAGGGATTTGTTTTTCGTAGGGCCATGAAACATATCAATCATCACTGCAATGTCAGTTTGTTCAATATCGTAACTGCAAAGAAATCCATGGATGCAGTGTTTGGAAGGTTATAGAGTTTCAGGTGCCAAACACTGGAAATCTGCCTTCTAATAATATATGCGGCTATTAAGATTAACTTTCAATAGCCTTTATTTCCACAAATAACACAGATCTTTATGTTGGTGACCAATTTCAGAAATCTCAAGCAGAGTGGTATAGACATAATGATAAAAAAGACAGTTGGAAGAAACTGTTGGGTAATAGAAATTGTCATCACAGTGTTCAACAATGCTGCCCTAGTTTCACTGGAGAGATTATATTTTAAATCTGTCTTAAGAACACTTCAGAGATCCCCTGAGAAAAGGGAGGGAGTTCTGAGGATCTCTACTTAAGCTGCTTCCTCCCAATCAGGTTTCAGATAAGACTAGTGGACAGATATTTAGCATCAAGACACGCCTTCATGTCTATCAAACATTTGTTCGAAGATATACACTCAGTAACTGCTTTATTAAGTACCCCTTTCTACTGCCCAACTACACCCTCTTTTACCTTCAGAACTGTCATAATTCATTGATTCAACAAGATATTGGAAACCTTCCTTTGAGCTTTTGGTCGATGTTGACATAATAGCATCACTTACTGTTACTATATTGTCGGCTTCACATCCATGATGCAAATATTTGGATATTTTCCCTGTAGATCAGCACATTCTAAAAGGATCAGACCATCCTGTATGGCACCGATAACCATGCCACTCTCAGTCACTTAAATCCTGTTTCTTCCCCATTGTGATACTTGGTTTGAACTTCAGAAATTTAACTTTACCACATCTTGATTGCTAAATGCACTGAGGTGTTGCCATGTAATTTATTCACTTTTTGTCTTATCTAGTAAATAAAGAAGTATACCTAATATAGTGGCCAGCTGCTGAATACATGTCACATTTGCAGCTTGATCATATTATGAAATTTACTGGATGCACCAGCTGATCTGCTGTTTAAAATAGTGAGTAAACTTGACCCTTTTGGTCCACACGTAGAGAAGCTGGTATTCTAAAAAATCTCCTTTATTTCCTCATGTTTACCTTTGTAAGACAGGAACCTATGTAAGTTTATGTGCTTATCTTTCTCTGTCTGTAAAGTACACATCTTTACCGCACCTTTATTACCATTCCTCAGATTTAATCAAAAGCTTTTGTCACTTATCCTGAAATTATAGCCACCTTTCCTTTTCATGTTCTCTCCATCTCTCTCAGTTTGCCTTTGATTATTCTTTAATCCACACAAAACTATTTTCCTAATCTTCCCTTTGCTCTTATTAAAATTTTACCGAGTCACCAGCCCCCAATTACTGGTTAGCTTTATTACAGATAAAGACCATATTAAAGCATTATACACATCGACTGCACTACACACTCAAACATTCAATAAATATAATGCATTTAATTAACTTTGTCCTCCCTAACCTGTGCTCTTTAGCCTCGTCAGAGGAGATTTAAACAAAGCTTTCAGCCTCTGGCTCTGCATTATTATTTTTATTGTGCAAAACTTTCTTATAAGCTATTAAAATGGTCATGATCAGTAGTTCTCCAGCCTTTAGAAAGGCCTGGTGCTGATTCCAAAAGACCTTTAAGCTAAAAACTTGGCATCCAGGAGATAATCAGATGAAGCATCACTCTGGTTTCTGTTTCTGTCTGTTTTTTTTTAAAGAATGTATTACAAAGAATAACAGATGTCACTGGGGAATATGCAATATTTGCAATTTTGTTTGGACTATTTAAACAGCCAGAAGTTTGGTTCCGTCTCAAGAAATAGTTTAGGCAATTAAGTACCGTCGGTAATCTGCCAGGAAAAAAAACAAGGTAGAGGAAATAAACAACAAAATGGGTGAGGATGAAGACTAGAATGAATCTATGTTCAACTTATTATTTAAAGGCAACACTAAACAGATGGGGTTTTAGCATTGACTTAAAGGAACTAAGTGTTTCAGCAGTTTTCTGGAAGTCTGTTCCAGATTCGAGGAGCATAAAAACTGAATGCTGCTTCTCCATGTTTGGTTCTGACTCTGGGGATGCAGGGTACAATTGAACCAGAAGGTGCTGAGTGGTCTGGAAGTTTGATGTAATGAAAACAGATATTCAATGTATTTTGATGCTAAGTCATTCAGTGGTTTATAAACTTGGATTCGGTCGCTTGCTGAGCCATCAGACAGAAATTGTCACTCTACAAGGGATAAGGGGTGGTGGATATTGACCTCGTACATCGGCTGGCCGGGGCATTGGTCTGTTCCTGGTCCGGACGGGCACATGGGCAGGGTTTTGTGCCGGTGCGTACCCTGGGTTCCTGCCTGGGCATGGGGGCCTTCGATGCATGGGTGGTCCTGGCACCCTCCTTTATTGGCGGGGAGTCTGTTACTAACTAGCTCCAAGTGGTCTCCCCCTAAGGGATGCACTTGGACGGGGGCGGCAGGACTCAACCTGGGTGTCTAATATCTTTTGTACTTTGATAGTAAACCGAATGTTCGGGTGGGTATAGGCCGGGGGACTGCCTTGGGCTCCTTGGGGCTTGGTGGTGCTGCAGCCATGGGCGCCGAGGTGGACTTGGCAGGGCCTTCCTCCCTTGGTGGATTTCGGTGAACGGGCGTGCCTATTGGAGTCAGTGGGAGAGCTGGCTTCCTGGGAAGACATTTTGTCCCCCAGTCCTTCCCTCCCTATCTCCGGACACCTCTGTCTGCTCACTCCATTACTTTCCTATACGTTTATAGGGTGTAGGCACGTCACTGGGATGCAGGGATGGGGTTTCCATCTCTTCCACCCTGTGGCAGCCTGGGTCCCGATTTTACTGTACAACTTAAGACACTCTCACTCAAACATTCTCATGAGACACACATGTAGGGACTTTGGAGTGGGCAGACCTACAGGCCATCCAGAGGAGGAGCTGTTCAATCAGCTTTACTTCTGGTGCCGGTGCTCACCATTAAACTGCATATAGAGACTGAGGGTTCAGGGTGGGGGTTGGGGGATGTGTGGCTGCCTTCCCCACATCCCACCCCTCTATTTGTGCATATAAATCCACATTATAATGCACATTATAACAACAGGCATCAACACCATTCTCGAGCGGAGGATGGAGGCTTAGGCATTGTTTGGTGGTAGCTGTTGGGTGGCTCAGTGGGGGTCGGTTCAGTATCCTGTGTTGTATGTTTCATGCTTGGTCAGTTCATCGGTGGGTTTGGTTGACCTTGGTTGGATGTTTGATTGATTGATTGATTGATTGACCAATCAATCAATCAATCAATCAATCAATCAATCATGTGGTCTAATCAGCACCTTGATATGCCACACCTGTAAGGTTAGATGGATTATCTAGGCAAAGGAGAAGTGCTCACTAACACAGATTTAGACAGATTTGTGAGCAATATTTGAGAGTAATGAATCTTTTGTGTATATAGAAAATGTTTCAGATCTTTGAGTTTAGCTCATGAAAAAATAATGAGAGTAAAAACAAAAGTGTTGCATTTAAAGTTTTGTTCAGTGTAACATCACAACCAAAGGAGGTAGGGAGAATGGGTGAAAAAGGTATAAAGGAGGTTGGGATGAGAGGGTTTTGTCAGGTTTCCTGCCCTTGCTCTCAAACTAGGGTAAACACAGCAAGTTTGTTTAGTCACAGTGAAGAATGAAACTTGAGAGACAAGTAGACAATGTTTGGAAAAAACAACAAAAAGCCTTAAGAACCCCTGATCAAAAAAGCCAGAAACTCATGGTTCCCCCAATATAGAGAAAATACAACACTATGGGAGAAAATATGTTTTACTGAGGCCTAAGATATTTTCTGATTAGTTGCAGTGATCTTAAGAATCCCACTTTAGTCATATCTTTTTTTGTTTTCGCAAAGATCAGTGAACAACATCTTTTAAAAGATAAGTTAGACGCACACAACCTGGGAGTTGAAATAAAACCAGCTCAGCTGAAGTTACACGCTTCATTTCATTACTCATGTCTTGTGTTTACCTTCAAATCCCCAAGGAGGATTGCTTGGATTACAATAAAAAAAATGTTGTAGTGATCTCAGCATTTCGGTTTCTAGTTGCTGTGTGGTACCACCATTTCTTCTTGTTTTCACACTCGGGCAGGGTGGATTCCTCCCAATGGAAGGTCGGTGGTTCAGTCCTACAAGAGTTCTCGGTGTTAATGAAGAGTCTTTAGGCAAGACACTGAAGATCATCAGTCTTTGACCAGTGCTTGCAAGTCTGTTTTGCCTTTACTTTCTTTAAGTCCTTTTGAAAGAGAGATCTTAGTAAAAGAGAGTGGTGCCGCTTCTTCTTTCCAGCAGTCTCTTTGTGATGTCACCCTGTTTCTGATGTATTGCCAAGCGTCACATTTACTTCTAGCAGTCCTCAAGCATCCTCCCACCAAATCCCTGTGGTCATGTCGGATTTCTGAGCCTGCCACTTTTGTGTCAACATCCATTCTGTAACAGTTTAGCCGGAACATTAAGCTTCAGGCTCCGAGCGGAGTGACAAATCTCCGCTGCCCCAACTTCATCCGGCTTTCTTTTGGTCGACCGCCTGCCTGGTGTACGGGGTGGGTGTGGGTGGGCTCTGTTTGTCTGCTGAATACAGATGATGTCAAGTCTGACTGATTTGTACCCTGTGATCAATCTGAACGTAGATCACTGAGAGGTAGAGGTGTTTTTCTGAGTCTTACAGAGGTGACAGATGTAGAGTTCAGTGGGCGTGGAGTTTCCAGGAGACAGATGATGAAACTGAGAGATAAAGACTCAAAGATACAGGAAGGTATCTCCTCAGTACTGTAGCCTACCTTGTATGAGCCATCTTCATCTTATTATATCTTATATCAATTTCTCATACCCCAATTTTTTCTTAATATACAGTATGTAATGACTTTTTCATCTCCCTATCCCTGAAACCATTCATCCCACCCAGTTAACATCTAATTTTTTCCAGCATCATACCCTGAATTTACATCCACCCATCCTACCATCAACTCTCCTAAAAAAAGGTATGTATATATGGATATATGTATGTATGTATGGATGGATGGATGGGTGGATGACTCACGACGGATGGTCTGATAGACAAAGGGTTGGATAGATAGCTTTACTGGTGGATGGATAGACGGACAGGTGGAGGAATGGATAGCTTTACTAATGGATGGATGGATGGATGGATGGATGGACTGATGGATGGATGGATGGATGGATGGATGGACAGACGGATGGACGGACGGATGGATGGATCCACAGATGGTTGGATGAATGGATTGCTTGTTGACCTTGTTGATCGATCATTCGATGTATGGATGGATGTAATTCAGTTCAATTAAATTAAATTAAATTCTGTTTATTTATATAGCGCAGATTCACAACAGATGTCATCTCAAGGCACTTAACAAGAAGTAATTAAAAAACATTTATACAAACATTCCAAACATTTAAAGAGTTTCCTATTTAAGGAATCCCAGCAGATTGCGTCAGTCATTGGCGTAAGGTTGGGCCTCGTTGATGCAGACTTTCCAACCACAGCAATCCTTCAGCAATCCCTCATACTGAGCAAGCATGTAGCGACGGTGGAGTGGAAAAACTCCCCTTTAACAGGAGGAAACCTCCAACAGAACCAGGCTCAGTAGGAGTGGCCATCTTCCACTACCGTCTGGGGGTTTGAGAAGGCAGAGCAGAGACACAGAAGGAACAGAAGATCTGATATAAGAGTACATTCTATGTTATAGAAAGTAAAAAGTTGATAACATGACACAGAGGATGCACAGTTACTGGGAGCATCATCCCAGTCGATGCCCCCCGTCCAACAGGGCATTGCAGCCAAGCAGAATACCAGACCAGGTAAATCTTCGATGGAAAGAAAAACACAGAGAAAACAAAGTTAACAGTCAAAATAACAGAATGTACTGTAATACAACTGGAGAGTAGTAGTAGTAGAAAAGGAAGTAGCAGAGTGAAGAAAATCGGCAAGTCTGTCCTCCAGCAGTCTAAGCCTATTGCAGCATAACCACAGAGATAGCTCAGGATGACCTTAGCCACTCAAGCTATAAGCTTTATCAAAAAGGAAAGTTTTAAGCCTGGCCTTAAAAGTAAACAGAGTGTCAGCCTCATGGACTAAAGCTGGGAGCTGGTTCCACAGGAGAGGAGCCTGATAACTAAAAGATCTGCCTCCCATTCTACTTTTAGAAATCCTAGGAACTACAAGTAAACCTGCAGTCTGAGAGCAAAGTGCTCTGTTGGGAACATTTGAAACAATTATATCTCTGATGTATGATGGAGCTTGATTATTAAGGGCTTTGTATGTAAGAAGGAGGATCTTAAATTATATTCTGAATTTAACAGGGAGCCAATGAAGGGAAGCTAAAACAGGAGAAATGTGATCTCTCTTTTTAATATTCATCAGACCTCTTGCTGTCGCATTTTGGATCAACTGAAGGCTTTTTTTTTCTTTTAAAGCTTTTTTTATCCCGCGGTTTTCTCCTATTATTGATCACCCAGTGCTCCTACCTAGTTCCAGTCATGGAGTTCCGCTCTCCCTCTGTCAGCCCCGGGAGGGCACCGCACTGAAACCCAAGCCTCCTTCATGATTGGGGAGTGAGCAGCCCCTTCTTTTCGCCTGATGGGGCGGGGTTTTCCTGGCTGGACGTAGCGCGTGGAAGGATCACGTTATTCCAGCCAGATCCTCCCCAACCCTTCCGGCGCCCCAGCCGGCCAGGAGGAGGCAGTATATAGCCCCAGGACTAGTGCATGTTTTTGTGGGAGTAGCTCACATTAGCTGCTCAAGGGAACATGGGGAGAACATGCAAACTCCACACAGAAAGGCCATTTCGCCAGCCCCACCCAGGGTGTGGGTGCCGATGATGCGGCACCCACTGAAGGCTTTTAATGGCATTTTTTGGACTACCTGATAGTAAAGAATTACAGTTGTCCAGCCTTGAGGTAATAAATACATGGACTAGTTTCTCACTATCACTCCTGGACAGGATGTTTCTAATTTTAGCAATATTCCGGAGGTTGAAGAAATAAATCCTAGAAACCTGTTTAATATGGGATTTAAATGTCAAGTCTTGGTCAAAATAATGCAGAGGTTCTTTACGTTATTACTGGGGGCCAATTTAATGCCATCCAGATGAAGTGATTGACTAATCAGCTTCTTTTTTAGAACTTCTGGTCCAAAGACAGCAACTTCTGTCTTGTCAGAATTTAAGAGCAAAACGTTTAGAGTCATCCATGATTTTATGTCTTCCAGACATGCCTGTAATCTACCTAACTGACTGGGTTCATCAGGATTTATGCATAGATATAGTTGTGTGTCATGGGCATAGCTGTGGATGGATGGATGGATGGATGGATGGATGGATGGATGGATGGATGGATGGATGGATGGATGGATGGATGGATGGATGGATGGATGGATAAACTGTTGTACTGATGGATAGATGGATGGATGAATGAATGAATGAATGAATGAATGAATGAATGAATGGAAGGATGCACAGCCTGATGGTTGGTTGGGTGAATGGATGATAGTCTGATGGACAAATGGATGGAGGATGGATGGAGTGATAGGCCGATGGTTGGTTGTACAGACAAATGAATGGATGGTGGATGGATGCATGGATGGTTGGATTTACTTTTGGAAAGATGGACAGACTGATGGTTGGATAGAATGTTGGACGTACGGATAAATGGATTATTGGTCTGATGGAGTGATGGTTGGATGGATGTGTTGTTTTCAGCACCCCCCGCTGGAAGTTTTTTTCTAAGCCATGATATTAACAAGGAAAGTTTGAGCACCTGAACTCATCTCAACTCTTCCTGTTAAGAACTTTCACAAAAGTCTTGCATCGAGGGGATTATTTTTGTCTCTCATTCAAGCTTCTATCATTCCTCCTCTCTATTCTCCCTCTGTATACTGTCTGGGTTTTTTTCCCCTGGTGTTGTGCTGACAGGTCATTGTCAAACAACAGAGGACACAGCAGTCTTACCTTCTGTCATCGCTCTCTCCATGTCAGGGCATTTGTCACCTCGCTCTTTTCAGCCCCCCCCAGAGACAGCAGCCCGTCCTGTCAGGCATGCCAGATGTAGCCCCATGTTCACCTTTTACCTTGTCACAAACATTGATGTGTTGATTTCACTCCCACACGGCTTCTGCTGCTGCTCTCCCACATTCATTAGGACGTTTTAATAGCAAGCGGCCATTCCTCACCTTTTCTGCTTGCGTCGTGCAGCATGGCACCTGCATGGCGCCTCACACGAGGTGGAGAAAACAAGGGAGTGCTCATACTGACACGCAATAGTGCCTCTGGGAGACATCTGTGCTGCTACTTCCTGTCGTTTCAGGCTGTAAATGAGAATTGAGGGCTTTTTGACAGACTGGTTGTGGCAGGAGCAGAGGAGGCGAAATAAAGCCATTTCAGAGGGACTGCAGAGGCTGCAATGCTGGGCAAGAAAACCCTGCCTGACCTTTTTAGTGCCTGGGATGATTACAGTTACAGTCAGAAGGTTACACACACTCATCATGAAAATGGACGTCATTTTAATGATTTCCTGGAACTGTTATTTTTCCAGAGTAAAATAAAGGTACAACATACAACTACAATCATTTTTCAAAACAATAACTGGAAATGAATCTTTAAAATTGTGGTGGATCTCCTGTAATCCACACAGGTTCTGAAACATCCATCAATTCATTTTCTTTAGCCACTTGTCCTTGCAGGGTCATTGGGAGGGTGGGACAAATCTCCAGCAGTCACTGGGTGAGAAGATTAGACCCTGGACAGGTCACCAATCCATCACAAGGCAACAGAGAGACACACAGGACAAACAACCATGCACATACACGCTCACACTTAAGGACAATTTAGAGAGACCCAGAACCTTTTTGCTGTAAGGCAGTACTGCTCAGACCTGGCACCAGAGGATTTTGCTGGGCAGGCAGTGAGTCTTTTTATTTGACCCTTTGGCAGTACGTTACATATTTCCGGGTCAACTCTGCCTTTTTTTGCCTCCTATGTACATATACAAATTGTACATCATTGGAAAGCTAATATTCTTGAGATTCAAATGATCTATTCCAATCTAGGATAAAATCATAACTGTAGACACAGTAAACACTTTTATCAAACCACTCAGAAAGCAAGATAATTGGTGCGTTCCTCTTAACTTTGAAGTCAAAACTTGGTTTGACGTCACACCTGACTAAATTCCAGTTAACGTAGTCAGAGACGTTGGGATTCCAATATCACGATGCCCAGGTTGTTGGTTGTACCCCTTACAAATATCATTTAAAGCTGTACTTATATGTAAACGCCCCTTTCACTTTAAGCTTAGAGTTGTAGGCTATACATGTCAAATAAATTTTTGACGCACTCATACTAGTGTGGCTTGTAAAAAGTAGCTTGTTTCCACCATAGCTACTATAGTTGATGTGAGAAGTGCCAAATGGAAAGTTTAAGTCGGTGCGAGAGAAAAATCTCCACCGTTCGAAGTGGGAAGTCCGACTTCGAAGGGGTGTCCCAGGAGATTTTTCTAACTTGAAAGTTGGAACTTCCGAGTTACGACTCCAAATGGAGCACACCAAATGTCCAACTCACCATTCGAAGCCACATATCATTGACAGAAAGGAGACATCTCGAACAAAAACTGTCTTTTACATTCACAAGGATCCAGTTAATGTCCTCCATTAAAATAGTTAGTCCACAACAACTCTTACGCTCACAATCCAGCATAATCTGCTGAAAAAAACCTTGGTAAATGTCTTTCTTGCATGTTTGTCTCACAAAGTTTTCATCATTGCTATTGTTAGCATGCCCATATTAGCCTTAAAATAGCATAGCACCCTTGTTCTTCTTCTTTGTGATGTTTATTGGGAGCTGGCAAACAACAAATGGTGCATTACCACCAATACATGCAAACTACTACTCCAAACATTTGGAAAAGAATGGGTCACTCTGAGGAGCTCAGTGAATTCCAGCAGAGGTAAGATGATAGCATGCGATCTGTGCAAATAATACAGTTGTAAAAATTCCAACTGCTTGCAGTGTTAAAAAGAAGGAAAACTGACTGGGAAAGTTTCCAGATATCCGTTCAGTTTTGTTGTGACACAGAAGGTATGTTTTGGCTATGAATAATTCTATTATATGTCACTTTGGTCCTATTACAGCCTAATTTCCCCTTTGTGGGACAGTAAAGGATTGCTCTAATATATTCTATTCTATTCTATAGTGCTTTAATTAACAAACTAACTAACTCACTAAGCTAGTAACACACAACTAAACTACTAAGTAAAAGAAGAATGAATAAAAAAAGAGTAAAATTGTAAAATGGACAAATATGCAAAAAAGTAGAAACAATAACCAATAAATTGATAGCGGTGTAACAGTACAGCATGAATATGTATGCTTAAAGATCAAGGCTCGTATTGAAGGGATTTGGAAGTGAAGCAAAGTTAGTTTTACCAATTCACAACCAATTCACAATGCAAAGCAGACATGAAGGCAACATTATTTGGAGGAAATGCTTTATCAAATAATCTGCTGAATTAGAACTCATTAACCATTGGAGAATTTATTTATTTTATGGATCAGTAATGGCAGTGATTGATCTAATTTAGTATTTCGACATACTAAGAAGGCAGTTTCAAAAACGACTTATACGATTAGTCAGATTAGGCTATTTTAAAGCCAATCTGTATTCTGAATACTGTAGATAGCCGTCCTTATTTTTTATGAACGCTGACAGTCTGACAAAAACGCAGGCCACACTAATAAGAACAAGCATGTGGAGCTAATGTATGTAGCGCAGCTTAGAGCCACTATGTTTAGCTTAGCACCAAAGAACAAAGGAACTCAGGTCGGACAGAGTAACTCATGTGGCAAGATTTAAAATGACTCTATTCTTCAGAAACCTATGAAAATAATTGAAGAATGAATTCTTATAAAAGCAGCAAAAACACAATCGAAATAGACAATCAAAACAAACATTAAGTTGTTTATCCTAAGATAATTTATCTATGCCTAGACACAACCTTTGTTGAACAATTCTTAGATCTCCATGGAAGGGTAAATTCGTTGTCTGGGGAATCAGCATTAAAGGAAAGAAACCAGCCGTTAGCTGGTCAGTTAGCAGCAACTGCGTGGGGCGCCGCCAGCTGAGTGTGTGACTGGTGAGCCCCTGTTAGCTCAGAATGTCATCCTCTCAGCTCGGTTCTGTTTGAAGCAGCAATCTTCTCCCATGGACTGGTACCTTTTCGCGGCCAGCCTTCAGCTCAGCAACATTGGGAGAAAAGCTCCCAATGAGCAGCTTTCTGCCTTGCAGCAGGGTGTCAGTGAGGCTTTCCCTCTCTGATAGAATCTGTAATTCAAATATTCTTTCTGCAGGGTTTTGAACGAGTCAATCTCAGGACTTATTCCATCAGCTGGTTACAGTTTATCTGATCAATGATCGGCAGGCTGTTGTGTCTTTGGATCCGATGAGCTTCTTCTAGAAACTCGCTTTCCCCCCTCACCAGAGAAGATAGAAGTTAAAGCGCTGATTTCTCTTCTGATGCCAGCCTAGCGGACACACAGGTAAAAGAGTGCTAAAGTGCTGAAAAATGCTAGTGGGTGGAGTCTATGCTTATATAGGCAAGGCAAGGCAATTTTACTTGTATTGCACACTTTCAACGAGGTAATTCAAGGTGCTTTATATGATTAAGGGGTAAAATAAAAACAGCAATAAAGCAAGAAGCATACACAAAACATGACACATCAAAGCCTTACTCAAAGGCAGCTCTAAACAGATACGTTTTTAGTTGTGATTTTAAAAAACTCATTGTTTCAGCAGCTTTGCAGTTTTCTGGAAGTTTGTTCCAGATTAGAGGAACATAGAAACTGAAAGCTGCTTCTCCATGTTTGGTTCTGATTGTAGTCATGTTGAGTAGACTGGAAGTAGAGGACCTGAGCGTTCTGGTGGGTTGGTATAGTAACAGTAGATCTTCAATATACTTTGATGCTAAGCCATTTAGTGATTTATAAACTAGTAAAAGTATTTAGAAGTCTATTCTCTGAGCTACAGGGAGCCAGTGTAAGGACTTTAGAACTGGGGTGATGTGCTCTACTTTCCTGGTTCTAGTGAGGACGCAAGCAGCAGCGTTCTGGATCAGCTGCAGCTGTCTAATTGACTTTTTAGGCAGACCTGTGAGAATGCTGTTGCAGTAATCAAGCCGACCAAAGGTAAACGCATGGATGAGGTCCTGTTGCGACATCAGTCCTTTAATCCTAGAAATGTTCTTCAGGTGATAGAAGGCTGACCTTGTTATTGCCTTTATGTGACCCTGGAGGTTTAGGTCTGAGTCCATAACTACACCCAGATTTCGGGCCTGATCAGTAGTTTCTAGCTGTATTAACTGAAGCTGTGTGCTGACTGTTGATCGTTTCTCTTTAGGTCCAAAAATAATTACTTGTGTTTTGTTTCTGTTCAGCTGGAGAAAATTATGGCACATTCATCCATTAATTTGCTCGATGCATTTACTTAGGATTTAGATGGGTTCAAATTCACCTGGTGACATCATAATATAGAGCTGAGTATCATCCACATAGTTATGGTAGCTAATCTTATTGGTTGTTGGTGATGATGTCCCATGACGCCCTCCTTTTCCTGTTAAAACTTAAATGCACTGTTGGATTAGTTCTTACAGCTGGAAATCTGTGTTTTGGTCCAGTAATCACAGCTGTAGTCCAACAGTTGTTTGGGGCTGACCACGCCGGAATAATAAAATCCCCAAATGAAATCGACATTTATGCCATCATAGGTCATTGTTGATGGCAAATCACCACTGATTTGAGAGATATCACAACAGTACTGGTAGTCTCCCATAGTTTGTTTTTACATTTTATTGGTTTTCCTCACTTTTATGCAAAAGTTGTTCTAGAGAAAGAAGTATTAGACCAACATACAAACCGACAGACAGAGAGATGTGAGTCAGAGAAAAATGTCCCCAGTACCATTATTCTGTCTAGCTTTAAGCAAAGCCAGACATAGCATCTGAGTTGAACTTCCCATCTGTCATTTCAGAAAGCATCAGTTCTAAAAAAGCAATTTTATTCATCAAGTTTTTATTCCACCTCCTGGAATAAGAAGTTTTAGGTGTGCTTGGTTTAGGAAGAGCTGACTAACTTGCAAGGTGTTGTTCCTGCACATGTGGCTTGCCTTGCAGAATATTGATCATATTATTTGCATGTCCCACCAGATGTTTAGGGTAGTTTATTTGATTTATAGGCAGTTGGGAGCTGACAGAGTCGTATCTCCAGCAGTTTTCTTACAGCAGGATGTGCATGGCAGACATCACAGACACGTTTACCATTCCTTATTGGAGTGTATGGACTGGAACAGCAATCAAACAGAGGGCCATTTATTGTAAACATGCTGATCCAGCCTGCTTGATGGAATCACCTTTTACACATATACAGGTGGAGACATCTAGCATATGTTTTACTTAAGTCTCAATGGTTCAAATAATCACATAAATTAGTTTTTTTTTTGTCACATTTCTGTAGATTTGTTTTTTGTCAGTTGGCTGCTATTTCCCTATATTTCCAGACTGGGGGAAAAGATGCAGAAAATGAAGTTTTTTTTGTTTGTTTTTACTTTTGCACAGTGCTGTATGTTTACAAAAGGTTGAAAGACGGTATTGCACAGCTTTATTACCTTAAGCTTCACTATCTCAATAAAGATGTCCTAATAAATTAAAGACTTACTGTATATCTAATCAGCAGTTCCTCCATCAGTCACAATTGACCATGACTGCCATATTTTGTAATTGAACAGGCAATCAGATGGACACCACAGTAAAGAAGGACTGCTGACAGGCAAAAAAGTCAATATTTGCCCAAAGCCTGAATAACTAAAACAGTGGCTCAGGGTACAGAAAGGCAAAACCAAAGAAAATCTGAGCTGACAAAAAAGAGATATTAAAGGCATAAGGCAGGGAAAAGCAACAGACTTAAAATATTCAAAAGTAAACAATTAAAACCTAAAAGTGCTCTAAGTGGTGGACATGGTGGGTGTTTTTCCATTTTAAACACACATGTTCTCTGATGGTACCACAAAATGCCATTTGCAGGGCAAATAAAAGATATGTCTACATCTGTAGTGTCAGTTATAATTGTGTGTTTTTACTGAAAACCTATTTGAATTGTAATACTGTTTCTTCAAATCACTGCTATTTCCCCTTGTATTTCATTTACATCTTGAATTTAGTTACACTATATTATCCAGGAAAAGCAAAATACAAACTAAAAAGTGTTTGTTTAAAGGGTTAACAAGTGTACAAATAATTCAAAGGGAGCACCCTAAATTGTGGCTAATTTGGTGGTGATTACTAGTGGTGGTCAGAGGGCCCAGTGTTCGGCAGCCTTGCTTCTGTCAGTCTGCCCCAGTGCAGCAGTGGCTATAATGTAGCTTGCCATCACTAGTGTGTTAATGTGTGCGTGAATTTGTGAATGAATGAATGAATGAATGAAGTGTGAAGAGCTTTGTGGTCCTCAGGGACAAAATAAAGCACTATACAAGTACAGGCCATTTACCATAAATATTTTTTCACGACGCCATCAGTTATCTAAAAGGGAAAACTGTGACCAACATAGTAATGGTAAAAAATTGAGTTAATGTGGTAAAGGGGGGGTGGCACGTTCTTCTTATGCAGAAAGAGCAATTCTGAGGTCCAGTACATCAATAGTTTTACCTGAAATAGATCTGTAAGTTCAACAAATGATTTCTACTACCTATTTGAAATTTTGCACTCACAGCATGTCCACACTGAACGCCTTGAAATTAGCTGCATGCTTTAAGAGTCTCGGACATGCCCCCTTCAACACCTTGCCGTCAACATCATCACAACATTCTCCAGTCGCATGGACGAAGCATTACAGTATTGTAGCATCGGTGCACCGGACTCTTGGAAGACAGGCATATCTTTCGGTTTACTATGGCCACGCAGGACATGGTACAAGCATATGCATTTGATCCCGTCTCTGACCCTGAAAGTGAAATATTGGATGAACCGGAGCGCGTTCAGCGGCTCGTTCAAGAGCTACTACTACGTCATAGACAGAGCGTCGAGACCCAGCGTCTTGCTCTATGGCACTGGTGCTACCCATTGACTGATAGGTGCTGACGACGCTGTGCTTTAGTGCTCTGGGAGCGGGGGAGGGAGGGCTGTGGAGAGACATGGGCGGTAATCCAAATTTAGGGGCGCTGCTGGGAGGACCCTGGCATACAGTGCTCAACATGGTGGTGGTGAGAGTTTATAGATATTACTCAAACATACATAAATTAACCTAAGAAACACTTTAGGCATGTTTTTAAGGAGTGAATGGCATAAGAATGTGATGAGCTTCAAGAATATGATTTTACATGGCACCCTTCCTTTAACTTAGGTCTGGGAGCAGGACCACGCCCCAAATCCACTTCCCACTCAGTAATCTATCCAAACTCGACTCACCTGCCATCCCACGCCTGGAAAGCATCTCTAATTACTCTGTGGTCCATATAAACTCCCCTTACTCATCCTTACATCTCCTCCTTCATCCCCTCATCCCTTCCTCCTCCTGCTCATCCTCCCCCTCTCTCATCCTGGTTTACTCATAGTCCTAGCCTCCTCTAACATCTCTCTCTTTCAGGTTCCGTCTGGAGGGGTCCTGAGCAGGCTCGGGAAAGATGAATTCCTGAAGACTGCACCATTCATCAACACTTCATCCCAAGCCTCCATCGGTGCATCTCCCCAGACTCTTCATCCCTTCAATCCCTTCCTTAAATAAACATTGTAATTTAAATCTCTGTAAGCGTGGTCCTTGCTAATGAAAAGAAAAATATTTCAAAACTAAATTCTCACAGGGGTCTTCATTTACAGACTGACTCCTGTTTGCTTTAATATACGTTATAAGACAAGGCCCTGTTTCTACAGACTGTTCCTATTGGAATAAATAGTGCCAACTTTGTAGGATACAGATTGCACCCGTTAAAATGTAAACTTGAAGCTGTCTGCCTGGTATGTGGGTTAAAAGATAAAGTCATGTTTGTTTCTGAATTTTGTAATGTTGTTTTCTCAATGTGATTTATCTCCCGTGAGAAAGAGAGAACCTCCCAAAGGTGTTTGTTTTATTCGTATCTCACAGTAAATACTTTGCTCTGAAAGTTTCCAGACAGACTGGATTAAAAGTTATTTAGGTCTAGCTGCTCCTTATGATAAAAGAGAAGGATGTTGACAGCTGCATACAGATGTTTTTGCAGATTGTAAAACGTTCAGGTAAGGGTAAAACTTTGTGATTCAATAGATGGTAACCAAGGGCTGTACTATATCAGGGAAACATTGCTATTACATCTTGCTAGAACTTTCTTGTGCCTACAGAACTAACTTAATTTTTCAATGCATAGATTCAACTAGGTATCTCAAAAATCCCTAAGAGATTTTGGTCCATATTGACATCTTGGCATCATGCAGTTGCTGCAGATTTGTTTGCTGCCCATCCGTTTTCCATTTTACTGCCTATCTCGGTTCCACCCCATCGCAATGGTGCTTTATTGGACTGATATCCAAATACTGTGGATGCCAGGAGAGTACTTGGAACTCAATCTCATGTTCAGTAAGTCAGTTTGTGTAGATTTTAGCCTCGTGGCATTCAGTAGCCTGCTGGAAGTAGAAATCAGAAGATAGGTAAAATTTGGTCATTAATCATCGGACATATTCAGCAGCTATACCAATTTTGGCCTGTGCTGTTTAAACAACGTTTAGTTAGTAAAGACTCCAAAGCGTGATAATATATCTAATATAACAAAATATCTCCCACACCATTACACTACCACCCCCATCACCTGACCCACTGATACAAAGTAGGAGGAACTTCATTCTTCCATGTTAGTTACACCAAATTGGGTCCCCAACATCCAGGACCTGACCCTGATCCTGAAATCCAGACCATGCCTTGGTTGTAATGAATGGTTATCTGATCAGCAGTTGCCGGTGCATGATCTTGAATCAGTCTTCCGATTTTCCGCTGACACCAACAACGCATTTGCACTCTCACAACTGCCACTTGTTGAAGGTTTTCTCTTTTAAGGACCCTTTCTTTTAAACGCGAGAGATGGTCGCAACTAAAAACACCTTATAAGACCAGTTTCTGAAATACTCAGACCCAGCCCATCTAGAACCAACAACAATGCTACATTCAAAGTCACTTAAATCTCTTCCTCTTTCTGATGCTTGTTTTGAACTTTAGCAAGTTATTTTAGTGTAGATTCTCAGTTATCCAGGACATAGTCTTAAGAGTTAAAAAATTAAGGCAACTGGACAAAAGGCTTCTTCAGTTTAAACTAAAGAACCGAAGAAGACTTTTGGATGAGAGGTGAAATGAAATCATTTTGTTTTCACTCTCAAAACTTTAGCAAGTTATCTTCACTGCATCTCACTGAGTTGCTATAATGTATGAGTGAAGAACCAATTGAAAAGATTAATCCGATAAGATATCCATTGAGTTTAGTTTGCATATCCATAGAAACAGCGATATAGAGTTTTGCTTTGGCAGTAGGGTGTGGTTTAGACCTTGTGGTCTGGAGTCAACTGGTGAACTGGAGCAGAACAAAGTCATAAAGCCATTCTAGCCTTTATTTTTGCTGCAAGTCAGTCCACAGCTGTTGTGGCTGGCCTTTAAAACCAATAAAATGCAAGACAATTGAGTTCCAGAAAGAAATATACACAAGAACTAAGTCCAGCCAAGAAAATTAGAGACCTTATATCAGTGTGAGCCCTCCTATATGATGGTTGGTGTTGGGGTCCAGATTTACCGCACAGCCAGTTTGATTATAACTTGGCAAAATGTATGTTCATTGTGGTTCTACCTACTCTCAGTTTCACAAATCAATTTTTCCTCTGTGATGGAAGGTTTTGTTTCACACACAATCTGATAATTACTGTTCTGGAATTGAGATTAAATTTTCCCATGTTGGCTCGATTATGGTTTGAACATCCAGATTTGTTTTGCGGTGCAGATGTCAGGCGAAATGAAAATATTCCCTAACTGAATGGTGATGGCTCCACTGTGCCTGACTATAATTCTGATCCTATTATAACCCAGTGTTCTCACGTCATGCTGCCATGCTAAACACTCTTTTGGCTATGCTTTAACAGTAGCTGATAGCAATGAGCCAAAGTAGATCATTATATCTGGCTATCAGTATTTTGATCTTTTAAAAAGAAATTTCTGAATCTTGTTTTAAAGTCTGAATAAATAATTTTCTTGCCTTGGGCTTGGGACGGTATTATGTGTAGAGGGATTATACAAATGCATGATTTTTAAAAACAAGCTTTGGATGCAGTTTTAATTGATTGAGGATATTCCCTAATCCAAACTGGGTCAAAAAGAGTTGGGAGGGTTTCATTTCCTGGCATAGACCCATCTTTTAAGAATCATCCACAGATTTTAATTAGAGTTGAGGTTAATGTTGACTGCTTTATTCATTTCAAAACCCATTTTAATGTGTGTTGTGTCTTGTAGATATGCCCAACTGTGTCCAAGTTGCAAACATTTCTGTCTGTTCTCCTTTAAAGAAAGAAAATGAGTTAGGATAATCAGGGACAGCCCAGGCACCATAAAACTGGAAACTGGACCTCTGTTGTCACTTTTAGGATCACTTCAGCTGACGCTATTGATTAACAACCACTTCACCGCAGACTGCATTGAGTTTGATCTAACAGACAACTTTAGGTATGGAGAACTTGTTGAAATTGAATCACAGTGAACTTTTTAGATTCTATGTGTGTGATTAATTGAAGGAACTCTCACAGAGTGCTGTAAAAATGTTGAAATAAGCTAAACCCAAACAATCCTATATATTATAGGGGGAGAATAATAATAGTCTACTGTAAACTGATTTATAGTGAACCCCTGGTATTCACGGGGGTAAGGAACAACAGCCGCCGGCAAATTGCTAAAATCCTGGAATACTTAAGACCCCCCTCTAAAAAGGCTTTTAGATGCCTATTTTAATAATTCAAATGCCAACTATACTTTAATATGCAATACGTACGCACAGTGGAAACCGTGTTATTTCCTTATCTCTGTTCATGGGAATACAGCCAATCAGTGCCAAGCAAAATTAATGACGCTCCTCAATTGGCTCCTCTGCAAACGCCAGCCAATACCATGTCAAATTGTGCAATAATATTTCAACTTTCCAAGCTGCATTTTCTTAAGAATATTTTAGATAGGCTTTAGGAAAGGAATCTATGAATGAGCAAATTTCCATTAAGCAATTTGGAGTTATGTTCAACAGAAAAATCTGAGAATACTGAACCCAGAATAGGGGGTCAGTTGAACCAGCAGATTTACCTTCAATATGTGTATTTGAAGAGGTGCTGACAAAGTTGACATCACAGAAGGCATCATATGGATCAAACAAACGCTGAGGAGTGAAGAAAAGATGATCTAAGCAGAAAATAAAGATATCAGTTCATTAACGTGATATATAAAGGTGAGAGATGTATTGGAGGATCAGGGAGAGGAGGAAAACAAGAAAGATGAAGATCAGGGTAAACACAGATGGAAAAAGCTGATACGTTGTAGAGAACCAAGGCAATCCATAACAAAACGAGGACGCTAACTAACAGGCTGGAAAAATGTTGAGTGTCGGAGGTGGGGACGGTGATGAATCAGACCAAACAACCATCCCTAATCCCTTCACTCGTTTTTAACAGGCAGCAACAGTGACTAACATGTCTTCCTCCCAAGCTTGTAATCCATTATACCCTTCCCTATCATCATTATGTCTCAAAAAAGTACTCAACGCAAGGACTTCCCACTTTCGGAGGTATTTCTCTAGAGCTGTTACAGGGCTCCGCTTTCTAATTTCAACCTGGCTAGTGTTGTGATGTGAAAACTAAAGCTCCACAACAAATTTCAGTGAAGTTTACTTTGCGAACAGATTTGTCTGCTTTGGAAGCAGCAGAGACGAGATAAGGAGCTCCAAGAGTCGCTGCCAGAGCGATCCATCTCCTGCAAGCAGCCCATAATGTTGAAGCACGAGGTGCTTGACAAATCTGCAGCAAGCGAACATCTGTCTTCACTGGCAGGTCTACCAGCAGATCTTCTACTTAGTTTCTATCAAATACATTGTGTTTTGGTTTTTCTAACTGCTTTTGTCCCTTCTCGTTCCTTCTTGCTTCCTCCCCTCTGCTTAAACGTCTTCATCTTCTTTGTTTCTGTCCATTCAGACATCTTTCATTTTGTGCCACCCTCCCTCTTCCTCTGCTGGTTTTGCTTCGACTCGGTCGTGTTTTAATTCTGACTTGGTGTAATCATTGATGACACTTTAGCTTGCTCCAGGAGGTTTATGGAGTGTTTAGAATTGGTGAGGGCCTCTCCCTTTTTATTTGCTTTTGTTTATCTGTTGTTTGGTACCTTCAGTGTCTGCACAAACTTAATGCCTCAGCTCAGACTGTGCTGTTTAATGTCTTGGAGCTTAAAATTTTGGAGACCGAAAGCACCCGCAGTGGTTTTCAGTCTGTCAAGACGACGAATGTCTGGGTTCTGCAGTCTTGGGGTGTGTGTGTGTGTGTGTGTGTGTGTGGGTGCGTGTGTGTGTGTGTGTGTGTGTGTGTGTGTGTGTGTGTGTGTGTGTGTGTGTGTGTGTGTGTAAGCCTTTCCCAATGTGGGGCTTGTGTAATTCAAATAGCTTTGCAGCACACTCGGAGGCCACAGAGGGGTCAGGGATTTTGCTGACAGAAAGAGTTTACCCCCGTTAAAAACAAATCTGGAAATGGTTATTTATTCTTATATACATCCAATTTCAGCATTGCTGCTCTGGGCAGAATCTGAATAAATGGTGGAGATTTAAAAAAGTGCGTGTGAAGAGGATTTGCTTTCTTTTGACCCATTTAGGTGACGAAGGCCAGAGATGCTGCATCCGGCTACAGAAGGCAGGCAGAGATTTTATAAACCTGGGCTAACAAAAGTAAGGCTTTTAGTCTGTTGCAGTTTTTCTGTTTAATATTTCTACCACATTTTCTTCATATTACAGCCTCAAACATCAATGTATTAAATTAAAATGTCATGTTCTTTTACCCTTTCTTTTTCGCAAAATAGCTCAAGCTCAATCAGATTGGATGAAGAGTTTCTGTAAACATCAGCTTTCAATTCTTGCCACAAATTCCTAATTAGATTTAGGTCAGGACTTTTACCAGACAATTCTAAAACATGATAATGCTTTGATCTAAACCATCCTAATAAAGCTCCGACCGAGTGTGTAGGTTCATGATCCTGCAAAAGAAGGTGGACAGACAATTACACCAAGGTTTTCCAAACTCCATCCCCAAGTTTTATGAGATCGCACATCCATGTCTAACAAGGTGAGCTTCACAGAACTTTTAGTGATACATGACTTTCTATTTTCATGGGTTATAAATGTTAAATTACATTGAGGTTAAATTCCTTTTGCCATGGGCCACAAGCCTGAGCAAGGAACCTATTCATTTGGCCACCTCACACACTGCATTACAGCAAAGCAGACGCTTGTCGATGTTGTCTTGTCAGTAAATGGCTACAAGGTATTGGCAACCCAAAAAAATGCAACTCACCTTTAAGCATGTCCTTATTCAATTCAGAAATACTTTAATTTTCCCAAAAGGAAATTAAATGTTGGAACTCTTATCATGCAAGGCTCTTATTTCCATTTTTTAGGGTTTTAGTCTTTTTAGTTTATTTGTCTATTCACTTATTCTAAGCAATCTTTTCAAAGTGTTTAAATAATCCATGTATGTCTTTATTGTTTTTTTTTCTCATGTTATGGAAGAATGTAATGGGTCTGTGTGGCGTAATCCTCTGTCGAAAGCAAATTTCTCCCAAAGGAGACTAATAGAGACTTCGACTTAACTTAAGAGGTGTTGTTGATGCTGTGGACAGGAAGGATATCCAGTAGTAGTCAGTCTTGCAAGAAGTCTGAAGAGGCCTCTGATTGAAGACTGTTGATGTTTGACAATCTCATGAATGTTGGCAAACACTGCTAATCCACCTCATTTGCTTTTGCCGCTCTTAAAATCTTTTTTTGTAAAGGTTTTATGCCACAGTGGCCTTTTATTGACAGTGGATAGGTTACAGAGGGGGGAGAGAGACACTCGGCAAATGTCCTCGGGCCGGAGTTGAACCCAGGATGACTGCATCGAGGGCTGAGGCTTCTGAACATGGGGTGCCCGTCTTAAACCACTGCACCACGCAACGCCCCCTCTTAAAATCTTTAAAAAAAGTAAAAATCCCTCCAACTGCACCAGAGGGAATAATTAGTCCAAACTTTCAATGCCTCAACCAAAAGAATTATGAACAACAGGCTACAGAAGGAACAAATCAGAGATAATGTAATACAGCTACTCCAACATGCTGTCACCACACATTCTAGACAGATAGAGCAATAACAAAGTTCGCAGCAACTGAAACTGTGAAAAAATAATGCTAGACGAAAACCCAAGTTTATCTTGCCACTAAAAAGGTAAAAATAACATTTCCAAAGCTCACTGTTAGACAACTGAAGCAAAAAGTGGCATCCTGGGGTCGGAAAGTCACCATTCCTGTCCAAGGTTTTCCAAACTCTATCCCCAAGTTTTATGAGATCGCACATCCATGTCTAACAAGGTGAGCTTCACAGAAATTTTAGTGATACATGACTTTCTATTTTCTTGGGTTATGAATATTATATTAAATTACATCACAAATATAAACAAGAGGAAATTTATAAACTCTGCTGACTCTAAATGAAGTCATTTGTTTCGATCCAGTGCAAATTAAACTGAGCTTTTTTATCAACAAACACTCCAGCAGGGTCTGCAGTGAAACAAAAATTAAGTTTGAGCCACAGCAGTTCCTGTCTACTGTTAGGTATGATGGAGGATGTATGATGCTGTGTCTGTTTGTCTTGAATAGGCTGTGAACACCTTACTAGTGATCTTAAATCTTTCGGTCAACTCAAAGTGGGTGTTTCAGCAGGATAAAATTGTTCAATGTACCCTAAATCCTATAGAAAAACCTGTGGTGTGAGATTGTAATGGTTCTATATTTTTTATTGTGTGTTAACGGACAAGTTTATTTTTCTTTCAACACTCACATGATGACTATATGATGCATAACTTTTTTCTTCTTCTTTTTCAGGAGCGGCAGAAATTGAGATCTTAGCAGCTGCTTGGACTTTAGAGGTAAAAAAGATCCACTGGAAGTGTAAAAAAAACCCTCCTTCAGCGCTTCTCTCTGCTAGAAACCACAAGGTGCAAAACAGAGGCTGCCTGGAGGCTGAGGTATGATGAGGTCAGGAGGACTGATGGAGAAGGACTGCTGGAAGCGCCAAATGTTTATCATATCCCTCACATAGGCACAAGGTTCCCACCACGGTTTCCCCGACAGCCACTATGAGCCAAGCCGATTCAGGCGGAAAATTACCGGCTTTCTCTCAGCTCTTCAGCGCGAACTGATTTTTATCTCGGTTACATCCCTATCACACCCCTCGTGTCTGCCTGCCTTGTATCTGTCCACATCTCTGTGGTTTTTTTCCTCCTTGCAGTCTTCCTGCTACCCTCCCTCTGCTTTTATCCCTCCACAATGACTGAGCTCCCTCTCCCCCTGTACAAGACAGCAGAGAGGAAGCCTGAGTGGAGCCTTGAGTGGCATCTTCTTCCGCACCCGAACAATGGGGCTTCGAAGTGGGGAGGAGAAGAGCCAGCAGCGGGGACAGAAATGACAAAAGGAATTACAATCACCAGGAGTCCCCAACACTCCCCCTCCCACCCCAACCGCCTTTTCCAGGAACACGATTCACACATCTGGATTTACACAAAGAGAATACAAAGTGTGCCATCGATGTGCGTAGAAGCCCTTCAGCACGATGGGCAGAGAGGGGTCAGCAGGAGTAATTCATTTGAATTTCTTCATTACACAGAAGCAGTAAAAAGAACAACACTGTTACTTCACATTGACCACCTTTCTATGATGAAGGCCGTAAAACAAATTGAAAGGAGTTTTATGGATCTCTTTGACTGTTTCTTAGGGCATTTTAAAAGTCATAACGTGCTCTATGTTATCATTGAGTAGTTTTAAACTCCAGTAGTTGATGTAGTTTGTAGTTCTGCAGCTAAGACTATCAAATATGGCCATCCAGCCATCCATCCATCTTTCGATCCATGTATCCTCAATGAGGAGCAGCAACTCTTCACTGAGTTCCTCTGTAACAGGTTGAGCCACCCTATGTAGTAAACTCAGTGTTACTATGTCCTGTATTCATGATCTCACTCTGTTGGTTATAAACAGAGGTTATGGACATGTAAGGGCTAAATCATATGAATGAGACGAAAGTACCACCTTTTGGTTCAACTCTCTGAAGTCTAACTCACCTGCTTAGAAGGATCTTTCCCAGATCGCCCCCGGTGCTCAACCCATGGACAAAAAACCTGGGTCGGACTCTCTGGTATACAGTTGTGATTGCATTTCTCATAAGATGAACTGAACAGACTGTTGGAGGAGCACATTTCCCAGGAATCCTAGCAGTGACCCCCAACACACTCCTATTGGTCCGTGACCACCCATGGTGACATTGGGGATGACATCACGGCCAATGGGGCTATAAGAGTGGAGTCACGCCCATTTTCAAGCTGTTCTACTGTCAGAAGTTCTTGGATGAACTACTGCTGAACAGAGGACATCTCACTGGTGAAGATTCTCTTTTGTTCTGACCCGCTGGACCGGCGAAGAATTCGCTTCAAAGTGCTCATACGGTTTGTGTATCTTGTTTGAGCTATATCAGAACTGTTCCAAGACAGTTCATTAGACGTCAATCCTGCAGGCCATCCAGCCTGCATTTGGGCCACACGGTCCTTAAATCCTGTACAGGTTTTTTTTTTTTATAACTCTTCCTTTTCTTGCTCAACTCCTTCAAAGCAAAGTAGGACTGAACCAGTTCATTTATACTAATATTGTGTCTGGATGGAGGTAAATAGAGAAAATTGAGTTTTAACGAGTTAGATCTCGTTCTAGTGTTTTTAAACGCTGTACCCGTTTGCTCATTTTTGCGTCGCCGCACGCATAAGTTTGAGCTGTGTTTGAAACTGTTTGTTTTATCCTGAGCAGATCACACCTTACTTTCTTTTTCCTTCCTCTCTTTTCTCTCCATCTCTCTCTCTCTCTCGCTCCCTGATCACTCCGTGGGCAGAGTCAGGCTCGGTCTGGCCTGCGTTAGCTGGTCTTAGCTGAAAAGTTGAACTCCATTGTCTTTAGTCTGTCGTTAAAGCAGAGGCCTACCACATGGATACTTTCCCCGTGTGCTCCTTTAGCCAAAGCTAGTTTTATGACTCTTTCTTGGACTCCATGTGCTGTCCTCCATCTTGGCACAGAGCTGAGATTTATGACTTTTTGTCTCACAGGCTATCTGTGGCTTAGGCTCCCTGGAGTGAGGGCCCGCCTCCTTTTCTGACCAGAACCTCAGCTGTCTCACTGATTTCATTTCATGTTAATTGTGTTTAATGTTCACCTATTATTGTTGTCTAAGATCTGTAGTAGTTTGCATTCTTTAGAATAGATGGTATTTTCTATTTTTTAAATAAAGTCCCCTTATCTTAAAGAGAAGTTGTCTGGGTTGTCTTGTTTTAATTATCTCAGCCTTATCAGGCTGGTAATCATAAACATAAACTGAGACTGAAGAATTTGGCTATATGTTCCTGGAATCCACCAGGATGGTGCCCCTAAACTTGGTAATTTTTACATAAAATTATTAATCTTATTTTATAATTACCCAAGGCAATTATTCATATTTATTCATAGCCAAATCCTATCTATCTGCGGCACAACAGAATGCTTGGCTGGTTCAAGTCTTACCTAAAGAACAGGGACTTCTTTGTTAATATAGGAAACTTTTCAGCAGAACGAACAGAAATCACATGTGGGGTGCCCCAGGGCTCTGTGTATGTGGATATGACGTAAACTTATTGCTGCGGGCGTACATGTCATTTCTCCAAACAAAGGGATTATTACAAAGATGGCAGACAAAACAGCAGATCTACTCACAGTGCTCGTCTCTGTGATGTGTGCAATTTTGCGCACAAGGAAACGCTTAAGAGATATCGATGAAGAAGCTGAAGAAGACGTGTTATTATGCACTGACGTTCACGTGACATTTATACGTCATCAACGTGTGCGCTGACATCATTCCCTGCCCCCCTCCCCATTTCCCCACCACCCCACACTGCTCCAGCTTTTCCAGAACATTTCCTAATAATCTGAATGCAAACACCGTACCGCGAAAGGTTCGCTCTTGTTACTAGGTCTGTAACATTACCGGTAAGTCCGGAAGATTGCTTTCAGACTCAAAAGCAAAACAGACGAAGTCCGGAAAATTACAGTTTTTCATGGCCTGTTTAAAAAAGGGACTTTAGAAAGCTGCAGCTGATTCAGAACGCTGCTGCTCGTGTCCTCACTAGAACCAGGAAAGTAGAGAACATCACCCCATTTCTAAAGTCCTACACTGGCTGCCTGTAGCTCAGAGAATAGACTTCAAAATATTTTACTAGTTTATAAATCATTGAATGGTTTAGTACCAAAGTATATTGAAGACATACTGTTACTATACCAACCCACCAGACCACTCAGGTCCTCGAATTCCAGTCTACTCAACATGACTACAATCATAACCAAACATGGAGAAGCAGCTTTCAGTTTCTATGCTCCTTTAATCTGGAACAAACTTCCAGACAACTGTAAAGCTGCTGAAACACTGAGTTCTTTTAAATCACAACTAAAAACTTCTCTGTTTAGAACTGCCTTTGAGTAATGCTTTAATGTATTATGTTTTGTGTATGCTTCTTGCTTTAATGCTGTTTTTACTTATATGCTTTGACTGCGTTTTACTGCTATTTTTATTTTACCCCTTAATCATGTAAAGTACCTTGTATTACCTTGTTGTTGAAAGTGTGCTATACAAATAAAATTGCCTTGCCTTGTCTTTAAGCTCCTTTACTTGAGGTAGTAAATAATTTCCAACCGAATGTGAAAATCCAACTTCTTTTGGAAGAAGAGGATTATGGCCTTGACTTGCAAGTCAATCAGTTATCACTCAACCGTGTGGTTTCTGACACTGGCTTTAAGAAGATACTGAGCGGTCTTTATTTAATACCTAGTCTTAAAGAATCTATGTGGAAAGCATGCTGCATAGTGTGTTCATAGAGCGAGAAGGGGTAATACTTCTGTAGATTTGGGCAATTCTAAACCAAAATTCAACATGTGTGCGTACAGGCCTATGGCCAAATCAACACTTGCAAAAGACAACAAGACACAAAAAAGAAACCCACACAAACAAAACCAAACACAAAAATAAATTATATCTGCAATTTCTGCAGGAACAATTTTTGTATGGAAATGGATGATTTTTATATATGTTCTTTTCGTTTTCTATAAAAACTAAGCTTTGAAAAACTGCAGTTTGGAGCTTAAAGGCATAATCACAGGTTTTTATCAAAATACATTTCAGAAGATTTTAGTGTAAATTTTTTAGCATGTGTTTTTAATCAGGAAACTGAAGTTTCTAAGCTGTATTCTTCCTAACTAGACCTGCTCAGAACATCACTTTGGTTCAAAGTTTCTTAAGACAGTGATGGTTCTCTTGTTTTTTTTGCTTATTTCACAGTTTTGCACTCTTGTGAGTTTAAATATAGACTATTTTTCATTGGTTGGCCTTTAATGGTGGGCTTTTATCTGTGTGTTGCTCTCAGACAGAGCGGCACTCATGAATACAGCAGACAAGTTCTTTTTCTTCGCTTTGTTTTTGTCCTCCAGGCGTCCACCATCAATAACACATTGTTTTCTGGGTCTATGGGTAATTGTTGTAATTCATCATCATTGCTGCAGAATAACATAAAAAAACAGACGATAAGTAGGTGGATTTCTCAATGGAAACAGACTGATACCTACAAAGAACCATTTTAATTTATGAGGAATTAAATTTCAACTTTCAGTGCAGAAATATGGGGCTTATTGTTGGTGTGAAAACATGTCAGTATATCTGGGGAGATTGTCTCTGAAATAACAAAAAACCATTTACTTTGAAAGATGCTAATACCATTTCCTAATTTTTCATCACTATGTGTGCTGTTGATAATTTACAGTCATGTGAAAAACTAAGCACACCCCTTGATTCAGCAGTATGTTGAACCAGTTAGATAAAATCATATGATTTTTTTTCTGTTTTCTTTGATTTTCATGGAGGATTTTCCGTTGGCCCATTTCGAGTTTGTAGATGCTCTCCTAAGGTCCCATCACAGCATTTTAAATGCAGTGAGGTCTGGGCTTTGACTAGGCCATTGCAGCATCTTGATTTTTGCATTTCCTATTTGGTTGTATAGTTCGAGTTGATTTCGGAATAGTGAACCTGCTGATAATCCAGTTGGGATCACATTTGACTCCAAAAAAATTAAACATGGAAGTTCATGATCAACTCAATAAGTGGAAGGTATACCCAGTTTCTGAGGCCCAAATAATCACCTCTCCCCCACAGTGCTTGACAGTTGGTGTGAGATTATTATCCTGTTAATGAGACCGTTTGCTCTAAGCTTCAGCTGTTGGACTGATGGCCTCTTATTTTACTGTAGAGTGTAGAGGTCATTGTTGACTCAATGTCCACAAGGTGTCCAAATAAGCCCAAATCATTGGCCCACCACCAAATGCTGCTTGTCATTTGCATTTGATCTAGTCTGTGTCATTCAATCTAAATTGTTCCCTCACTGACCAGTGTTTGCTCAATAACACCGGCAGCATCTTTCCCCCCTTTTGTCCCTCCGATTTAATTTCTACATGCTCCTACAAGCTTAGATCACGACAAGTAATAAGATTAGTTACCATAATTATACAGATGATACTTAGTTCTACTACAATGTATACAGGTGTCTTTGAACCCAGCTAAACACTAAGCAAATGCATTGAGAAAATCAATGCATGGATGTGCCATAACTTTCCCTAGCTGAAGAGAAAATAAACTGAAGCAATTATTTTTGCACCTAAAGAGGAACAATCAAGACTCAGCACACAGTTTCAGTTAATACAGCTAGAAACTACTGATCAGATCTGAAATCTGGGTGTAGTGATGGACCCAGGCCTGAATCTCCAGGGTCACATAAAGACAATCACAAGCCTTCTGTCACCTGTAGAACATATTTAGGATTAAAGGACAGCGGGACCTTTAAAAACTCATCCATGCGTTTATCTTTAGTCGGATCGATTGCTGCAACAGTGTCTTCAAAGGTCTACCAAAAAAGTCGATCAGACAGCTGCTCCTGATCCAGAACGCTGCTGCTCGCATCCTCACCAGAACTAGGAAAGTAGAGCACATCATCCCAGTTGTAAAGTTCTTACACTAACTCCCTTTAGCTCAGATAATCGAAGTTAAATACTTTTGTTAGTTTATAAATCACTGAATGGCTTAGCACCAAAATACATAAAAAATCTGTTGTCATTGTATCAACCTTCCAGACCACTCAGGTCTTCTGGTTCAAGTCTAATCTGCATCCCCTGAGTCAGAAACAAACATGGAGAAGCAGCAATAAGTTTTTATGCTTCCCAACACTCACGTGGGCAATGACAGTGAGACCTAGAGGGGTGTGGTTGGGCGGAATGGCCCCCCCGATCTGAACCCGAGTGGTGTCTTGTTGTTGGACTTCTGTGCTCGTCATGGATTGCCCATAACAAACACCATGTTCAAGCATAAGGGTTTCCATTGTGCACTTGGCACCAAGACACCCTAGCCTGCAGCTCGATGATCGACTTGGTTGTCGTCTCATCTGATCTGCGGCCGCATGTTTTGGACACTCGGGTGAAGAGAGGGGCTGAGCTGTCCACTGACCCCTACCTGGTGATGAGTTGGCTCCGATGGTGGGGGAGGACGCCGGACAGACTTGGAAGGCCCAAACGTGTTGTTAGGGTCTGCTTGGAACGTGTGGCAGAGTCTCCTGTCAGAAGGAGCTTCAACTCACACCTCCGGCAGAACTTCGAACAAATCCCGGGGGAGGCGGGGGATAGCGAGTCCGAGTGGACCATGTTCCGCGCCTCCATTGTCAAGGCGGCTGACCGGAGCTGAGGCCGCAAGGTAGTCGGTGCCTGTCGCGGCGGCAACCCCCAAACCCGCTGGTGGATACCGGCGGTAAGGGATGCTGTCAGGCTGAAGGAGGAGTCATATCGGGTCTTTTTGGCTTGTGGGACCCCTGAAGCAGCTGATAGGTACCGCCAGGCCAAGCGGAGTGCGGCTCGGATGGTCGTGGAGGCAAAAACTTGGGCATGGGAAGAGTTTGGAGAGGCCATGGAGAACGACTTCCGTACGGCTTCGAAGCGATTCTGGTCCACCATCCGTCGTCTCGGGGGGGGAAGCGGTCTGCCACCAACACTTTTTACAGTGGGGATGGTGTGCTGCTGACCTCGACGCGGGACGTTTTGGGTTGGTGGATGGAATACTTTGAAGACCTCCTCAATCCCACCGGCACGCCTTCCAATCTGGAAGCAGGGTTTGGGGACTTTTGGTTGGGCTCTCCAATCTCTGGTGCTGAGGTCACCGAAGTAGTAAAAAGCTCCTCAGTGGCAAGGCTCCGGGGGTGGATGAGATCCGGCCAGAGTTCCTCAGGGCCCTGGATGTTGTGTGGCTGTGTTGGTTAACGCAGTTCTGCAATGTTGCATGGACATTGGGGGCAGTTCCGTTGGATTTGCAGACCAGGGTGGTGGTCCCCCTGTTTAAAAAGTGGGACCATAGAGTGTGTTCCAACACAGGGGGATCACACTTCTGAGCCTCCCTGTTAAGGTGTATTCAGGGGTTCTGGAGCGGAGGGTCCGACGGATAGTCGAACCTCGGATCCAGGAGGAACAATGCGGTTTTCGTCCAGGCCGTGGAACACTGGACCAGCTCTAAACCCTCTTCAGGGTCCTGGAGGGTGCGTGGGAGTTCCCCCAAACGGTCTACATGTGTTTTGTGGACTTGGAGAAGGTGTTCGGCCGTGTCCCTCGGGGGGCCCTGTGGGGGGGTGCTCTGGGAGTATGGGGTACCGGGCCCCTTGATACGGACTGTAAGGTCCCTGTAAGACCGGTGCCAGAGTTTGGTTCGCATTGCCGGCAGTAAGTCAGGCTTGTTTCCAGTGAGAGTTGGACTCTGCCAAGGTTGCCCTTTGTCACCGATCCTGTTCATAACTTTTATGGACAGGATTTCTAGGCGCAGCCAAGGTGTTGAGGGGATCCATTTCGGTGGCTCCAGGATCGGGTCTCTGCTTTTTGCAGATGACGTGGTCCTGTTGGCTTCATCGGAACGTGATCTACAGCTTTCGCTGGAGCGGTTCGCAGCCGAGTGTGAAGCGGCTGGGATGGAGATCAGCACCTCCAAATCCGAGGCCATGGTCTTGAGCCGGAAAAGGGTGGGGTGCCTTCTCCGGGTTGGGGATGAGGTCCTTCCCAAGTGGAGGAGTTTAAGTATTTGGGGGACTTGTTCATGAATGAGGAAAAAATGGAGCGGGAGATCGATAGACGGATTGGTAGGGCATCTGCAGTTATGCGGGCGCTGTATCGGTCTGTCGTGGTGAAGAGAGAGCTGAGCCGAAAGGCAGAGCTCTCAATTTACTGGTTGATCTACGTTCCTACCCTCATCTATGGTCACGAACTCTGGGTGGTGACCGAAAGAACGAGATCATGGTTACAAGTGGCTGAAATGAGTTTCCTCTGTAGAGTGTCTGGGCTCTCCCTTAGAGATAGGGTGAGAAGCTCAGTCATCCGGAGGGGGCTCAGACTAGAGCCGCTGCTCCTCCACATCGAGAGGAGTCAGTTGAGGTGGCTCGGGCATCTGGTCAGGATGCCTCCTGGATGCCTCCCTGGTGAGGTGTTTCGAGCACGTCCAACCGGGAGGAGGCCCAGAGGAAGGCCCAGGACACGCTGGAGGGACTATGTTTCTGGGAGTGCCTTGGGATTCCTCCCGAGGAGCTGGAACAAGTGGCTGGGGAGAGGGAAGTCTGGGTGTACTTGCTTAAGCTGCTGCCCACGTGACCAGACCCTGGATAAGCGGAAGAAAATGGATGGATGGATGGATGCCTCCCGTATCTGGAACAAACTTCCAGAAAACTGCAAAACTGCTGAAATACTGAGTTCCTTTAAATCAAGACTAAAAACCCATCTGTATGGAGCTGCCTTTGATTAATGATCACTGGAACATCCTTAAATCTAGTCTGGATTGCAGTTTTTTTATTACCTCTCTTCATTTTGTCACTGTAATGTCCTTTTTTTGTTTGCTTATTGTGTTATGTTTTTATTACCTAAAGCACTTTGAACAGCCTTGTTGTTGAAATGTGCTATAAAAATAAACTTGACCTGACTTGTCCTTTTCGTACCTTTGCAGTTTTGGTTGTTTCATGCCAGACTCATTCAGGGTAGGAAATTGTACCATTGATTCATAGTCACCAGTTGACTATTTGAAACAGACTCAACCTCCCTGAATACAATTGTTCTTTGTAACCCCCAATTTACACTGTGGCACGTTATGGCAGCAGTGCAGTTCCAACCTCCACGGTGCGTCGTCAGACGCAAAACGCCTGCGGCGCGGTCTGCGGAGATGAAGGCATAGATTGCAAGTTCCAAGTACCCTCCCCCACCCCACACACCCTTGATCAAAGGGAACTGAAAAGCTACGATGTATAAAGCTTTAGTCCTTATATAGTTACCTCCAAAATGGTAAAGTTATAGATCATTGACAACATTGTTAAAATATATTATGTATAAATATATGAACATCTGCAAACGGGTAATTCTGTAAACAAAATCCACATTTTTTGAAAATAATGAAATTTAATAAACTATTTTCTTTAAGTCCATGTGTACTTCCAATAAACTTGAAATAACTTAATTTAATAGATGTCAGCAGAGGGCTCTTTATTGATATCTGACATGTTCTTTTTCTTTTATGTGACAAGATTTTTTTAACTGTACAAAAAAAAAAAAAAAAAAAAAAAAAAAAAAAAAAATAAATAAAAAAAAAAAAAACGCGGAATTTCTTACCAGCCCAGATCCATAATCCACTTGTGCTCCCAGCACAATTTCCATGTAATCAGTATCTGAAGTGACTGGTAGTTAAATCACTCTATTCAACTATAGGCTACTGTCATGGTTTGTTTTTGGGTGAATGCTGCAGCATTCTTTGGAGAGGGGGATGTTACAAAGTTTTATGACTTACAGTCTGCTGCAAAGACCTTCTGCCGTTCCTCTGGGATGACATGGGTCCAACCGATCTGCATAAGTTCAGGCAGGGGCGGGCTGGCCACAGGGAGGTTCGGGAGTTTCCCCAAAAGGTCGGTCTGTTCTAGGGCCGGTGAGTCTTTCTGTCTCACTGGATGCGTTAGATTCCACAGAGTTTGCAAATATTCCAGCATGTTTTTATGTTGCGACCAGAGGTGGGTAGAGTACCCCAAATTGTGTTCAAGTAAGAGCAGCACTAAAGTAAAAGTATAAAGTAGCAATCCAAGAATTTACTCAAGAGTAAAAATACGTAAAAAGGCAACTCAAGTATACCAAGTAACTGATCAGACCATCAAATCAGCTATATTGACACTGATTATTTAAAATGATTTCAGACAGATAAAAATGTAAAGTTTTGTGCTAATTCTGGTATTTTAAAAAGTACAATGAAAGAATTTTAAACAAATATAATTGCAAAATAAATTTAAAGCAGAAACAATTTTTCAAATCATACTTCAACACAAAACTGAGTAAATTAACACTTACAATGGGTAATGTATCTGTCTTAGAACAGGGTTCCAGTGACAATGTATAGTGTTTACCGTATATTTAATTGATCTCTGGATATGATCTCTGGATATGAATGAGCACTGGAAGAGGAAACCCCTGCAACAATCTACTTCTCCAGAGTATTTGTCTGGAACCGAGGACTGAAGTTGTAGCGGCGACTTCTGGAGGAGGAGGTGGTTGCTGGGTTTGCTGAGACCTTTGAAGTAATCATTTAAGATTTTCAGTTTGGTTTGTGTTAATTTGCAGCTCACTGAGAGAATGAAGGTTATCATGACTTTGAATGAACATTAGTTTTTCAGATAGAGTTCTGAGCTCCTTGGCTAGGTCAGATTGGTCTGAGTGTTCTGTCATGGTTTCTGAGTATTATATATATATAAATAAATAAAGGTCTCCTGAGTATTATATATATTTAAATAATGGTCTCCTGAGTGTATATATATATATATATATATATATATATTTTAAATATAAATGAAGATATGAATGAGTCTGGAGCTGGAGCCGACTAGGGACTGATAGTTGGATCTCTGCAGGGGAACAGTGGAGAGGTGAGTTCTGGGCAAGAGCAGGTAATGTTAATACAGACGGTAAGCAGCTTACAGGGAGTAGATGGGGTTGACGCCAGGGAGGATGAGCAGAGCTTAGGTGAGAAGGTGGTTGTAGTAACTTGGAGGAGGTGGAGATGTTGAAGAACCGGACTAGACTGATGAGAGATGAAGAGGTGAGAATGTTTCCAAAGCGGAGTTGTTATAATGAGAGGAAGACGAGATCTTACCATTATGAGATGGAGGGCGGACAGGAGACACATGGACGATGGAGATGACGGCAAGGAGAATAAATCCAGGAAAAAGAGAACGAAAGAGCTGAGGATCTTGCGAGGAGGACTGAGGCTGCAGAAGAATGGTAACAAGGAGGAGCCAGATGACCAGTTGCGAAACGGAATACAGAATGAACTGACGGAGCTGGTTGTAGCAGGAGAAATTCTGGGACGGAACCACAGAGGAGACAGGTAACCTGGGTGAGGAAACAGACAAGGAGGATATCACAAGGAGTCAGGAATTCTAAGAAAGACACGAAGGGCTAGAAGTACCAGGGTTAACACAGACATCGGATGACTGACCTCCTGCTGCACTTATGCTGCAGCCTGCAGTCCTAACGAGCTGCAGGTTCGCAGGAGCACACCTGCAGATGATTAGGTTCAGAAGAGGAAAATTGCCAGAACAGTGCCTCTGCTGAGCTCCCCAGTGTGGGAACTGTAGAATTTGTAGAAGTTAAACCAGGCTCCATGACAATCCATCTGTCCGTCTATCCATCTGCAGCCTGTTTACTGGTTTTTGCTATATCTAGAGCCTGACCTCGATAGAGATTTCTATTGTACATTCATGGAGATAGTTTTGTTCCCCAACTTTAAAAAAAAAAAAAAAAAAAAAAAAAAAAGCACAATCCAGAGTTCTCTGGACATTTGAATCTGCAAAAGTGATGAATTTGGACCTGAAAAGGGTGAAGGGAATCCTGAAGCTTTACCTTTCAGCTCAGCTCCTCACAGGGGCATATAAAACACCCTAATTATTGCAGAGGGATCCCAGATCTGTCTATTCTTCTTCTCCATCTTGCAATCACTAGCGAACAAGACACAAAGATACTTGAACTCCGCTTAAGGGAGAAAAAACCTTTTCTATCAGTTTTGAGGCTATTCTTCCAAAGTGAACAAATTAAATCTGCCTGTATGTATTTTTATTTAAAATATTAGTGCCCCTAATATTATGACAAATACACCATAATTTATTCATGATGGAATGTGTTCTCTGTCAAAAATTTCCAACTAATGGGCTTAAAGAATCAGAAATTGTAATATTGACTTCCCTCATGCTAATGAGTAGATATAGGTTTTTGGTCTCCTAACAGGGGGACTCAGGGTGGAAAACCATGTGACACCAATGCTGGAAATGACTCGAGTTGGCCGTCTTATTACCGAACAGCCTCGTTTGTCTAATTTGTGCCCCCTTGTCACCTCTCTCCTCCATCTCCCTGCATGAAGAATCGATTCTAGAATATGTTGATGGATGTCTTGGTTCTTGTGCACCAGTAGGAAGGCAGGGGCTAGCAGAGGGAACAATAAGCTCCCTTAGTGGGTCCGCTGTGGCCTTTTAAAGGGCATGGGACACATAAATCCAACAGTATGAAATGATAAAGCTGCCAGCTGCTTCAAAATGATGGCGAGATGCAGCAGCTGTTATATTTGAATGGTTTGGGTTTCTAATAAGGCTCCAAAACTAATAGGTTAAACAATTCTGATGTTTTAGAGTGTATACAGCGACATCCAGAAATGTACTAACACTCATTACATGTGTATGTTAAAGTTTGATAAATCCCCGTCTTAAAAATAACTTTAAAATATGTTGAAAACTTTAGTTTAAGCCATCTTTTCATATCTGTATTTCACATAAAATTTTTTTAAAACTAAGGCTTAGTTTGCCCATTTGGCTGAACCCAACCGCCTTTCAGCCACTTTGAAATATCAATAAAGGTCTACATGTAGAAATCAGTTCACCTTTTCCCCTGTGAGGTTCTAGCGGGGTGGGGGGGCAACATGGCCAGTACCCATGTAGAACTGGGGAGGGGAGCTCTGCAGGGGCGAGGCTCTCGGCTGAGTACATAAGGTCGAAGGAGGAGATGGGTGGAAAAGGCAGAGATAGGTGAGAGCAGGCGTTTCAGCAACCCCGAGAACTACCAGCAGATACTCAAAGATTACTCTAACATGAGTGAATTGGTCAGAGCAACACTTCAGGCATGTTTTTAATGAGGGAAAGACAGGTTCTCAAGATATTAGTCTTCAGAAAGTCCATTTTACATAATACCCCTCCCCCCCTTTAATTAAAAATGAAGGCTCAATCCCCTCATCAGCAGTCTGTCTCTGCAGAGTGATAAGTCGTTCGTTTGATTCAGCTGTGATGAGAAGGGATGCATCTAAAAGTTGCAGGATGGTAGAGCTTGAGTACCAGGGTTGGGCACCCCTGAGATAGGATCACACTTTCGTCTGCTTTCAGGTGTCTTCTGCGATTAGGGGTCTGCAACCTGCAGCTCCAGAGCCACAAGTGGCTCTTTTCCAATATGGCGATGCTC